>CATNEM010000219.1:100000-415000 GCA_950096795.1 Macrostomum cliftonense
ATGAAATTAGGATAGTAAGGAGAATGGGTTAGGGAGAGTCGCGATAGAGTATCCATAAGTTTGAGATTAAAAGATTAGGCAGAGTGAGGAGAGAGGATTAAGCAGAGTGGGGAGAGAGGATTAGGCAGAGGGAGGAGAGAGGATTAGGGAGAAGGAGGAGAGAGGATTAGGCAGAGGGAGGAGAGAGGATTAGGGAGAAGGAGGAGAGAGGATTAAGCAGAATGAGGAGAGAGGATTAGGCAGAGTGAGGAGAGAGGATTAGGTAGAGTGAGGATAGAGGATTAGGCCGAGTGTGGAGACAGAGAGGATTAACATCTGCATGTTCCAAGTCGGAAGCCGCACCTCCAATCGGTGACTCCGAGGCGCAGTTGATCAGCTCCTGCAGTCGGCTTGGATCGTCGGGACGATGGCTGAGGGCAACGCAGATGCTGGCGGCCGATTCCGCGAACTGCAACATCGACTGGCCGCTGCACGAAGGAGCATCCTGGGAATTGCGATTTCGGGATAGAGATTTTTTGTTAGTGTGGAGTGTCTTATCTCTCAGGTGCACTCTCTGCAGTGAGGAGTGTCTTATCTCTCAGGTGCACTCTCTGCAGTGAGGAGTGTCTTATCTCTCAGGTGCACTCTCTGCAGTGAGGAGTGTCTTATCTCTCAGGTGCACTCTCTGCAGTGAGGAGTGTCTTATCTCTCAGGTGCACTCTCTGCAGTATCCTCAGGTGCACTCTCTGCAGTGAGGAGTGTCTTATCTCTCAGGTGCACTCTCTGCAGTGAGGAGTGTCTTATCTCTCAGGTGCACTCTCTGCAGTAAGGAGTGTCTTATCTCTCAGGTGCACTCTCTGCAGTATCCTCAGGTGCACTCTCTGCAGTGAGGAGTGTCTTATCTGTCTGGTGCACTCTCTGCAGTATCCTCAGGTGCACTCTCTGCAGTGAGGAGTGTCTTATCTGTCTGGTGTGCTCTCTGCAGTGAGGAGTGTCTTATCTGTCAGGTGTACATTTTAGTGACTTATTATCTTCCTATCGTCATTTCCGATTTTGGTTCTCTTCCGTTTAAGTTTCGGGTTTCACTTCTCCTGCCCATGTCCTCACTTACGTCACGGAATCGTGACTTTTTCACTTCCGTTTTTAAACGAATTTTGATCAGGTTCTGTTCTTACCGAAAAAACGAGATCTAAAGGAGTCACTTCACGTAAGGCGATACCCCTTGCCCTATACCGTTTTAGCTAGCTAGTTATGCAAACTTAGCTTCATAAAAGTTTTGGTCAGTTTATTGTATAACTAATTGGAGCTCTTTGTTCTAGCAAATTTAGCTATGTGCATGTAGCTTATTACTATGTGTAGCTATCCACAGAGCGAGTGCAAACATGCAACTTTCACTTCTTCTTTTAGAAATTAATGCATGCGTGACTTGATATTCACTGGAGCCTGCCTAAGCCGTTTTGGAAAAAGCAAAGTCACTTTAAAACTTCATGGACTGTTTGTAAGAAAGAAATATAGCTTGGTGGTTAAGGCATCCAACTTATGTCCAGGTGGTCTTGGGTTCGATATTAGTTCATCTACTGTTAATATATAATAGTAGCTATTGTATTACAATTTTGTTTTTTTTATAGTGCAGTGAGGAGTGTCTTATCTCTCCGAGTTGTAGCCTAGTGGCTAGGGCGCCTGCCTCATGACCGGAAGGTCGTGGGTTCGAGTCCCGGCCCTAGGAGACAATTTGTGCCTTTGAGCAAGGCACTTAATCCCGCATTGCTCCAGTCCACCCAGATGAGATTGGGTACCAGTTGGGTGTTGCGGCCCCTCCAGCCCGTCAGGCTGAAAGCTGTACACAGCCCTCGGATGCGCCGCCCAACTAGCTGCGGCTGTGCCGAAAGGTCGGGTGTCTAAATTTATTGTTTATTATTTTATTTATTTTTTTATTTATAGTTGCCTATCAGTGTTAGGCAAATCAGGAAGGAAATAATGGGAGTGAACATAGTTACACTATAGAAATTGGAAATAGCTAAAACACTTGCACAATTATAGTCTACACTCATACCATCAGTCTCTCTAGGCTGATTAATAAGCCCTGAATAAACGTGATCCCAATGAATGAATGAAATCAGCTGGCACTACGGCGAAGTTGACTGACTCTTGTTCGCAATCAGCATTGTTAGGCTTCTAGTGCAATTAATTATCATATATGAATGGGCCCTGTTTGCTTCTGGTCTCCAATTGTGCGTGTCTGTCATTACACAGCCTCATTTGGTGACTGCGATTCAATTATCCTACACAGCTTGCGGCATGAATTTCTGTCTCGCAGTAGCTAACATCGATTCATCATTAGATGCGCGGTTTCTGGCATAAAATGAAACTAATTTTACCCATACTCGGTGTTTCTGTAATAAATCTATAGAAATACGGAAGAAGCTCGAGATATAATGATTGGCGACTAGAAAATAGAGAAAACTAAACGGGCACTGCTGCTTCGCCGATATGTTGTGATAAAAACATTCTATGGCCTGAAAACGCCATCTTACAACTTGATTTTCTCCATATTTAGACTGAGAGCAGAGTTCTGTTTGGAGAAATTGGATGTTGGATAAAAATCCTATACGTTAAAAATTTGTTCCCATTGCTAGACCCTTCCTTTCCACCTGACTAGTTCTCTCTACTTACTGGGTCAAGCCCAGCCTCCCCAGGTGATGTGGAGGTGGATGCCCCTCGAATTTTCCTCTTGTATCCTCTTTTTTATCCATTGTTTACCCAACGTCTCTTGAAATCGCAGGCAAAAAAACTATGCCAACCAGCTTCTTTTTTAGTCTTTTGTTCTGTTTCTCACTGTCTCTTTTAGCTTTTCTCCTACGAGACAAAAAGGGATTTTTTTTTCCTTGGGCTGGCTGAAAAGGTGCTCAGTAAATGCTTGGAGGGATCTATTACATCGTTCTTCGCAGTAAAGCGTTAATTTGTGTTTTTTTTTGACAAACAGAGGATACCAGAATTAACCAAGAATTGAGTCAGCTGCCTAATTAGATGTCACGTCCAGGCGCTCAGGTGTCAGAGAATAGTAGGCGCTAATCTAAAAGATATCAGGAAAAATGTAAGACGATAACAGACTTGGTCTAAAAGAATGTCAGACCTCATCTATGAGAGAATCTCAGGTCAGACGGGATCTATTAGAGGATGTCAAGTCAGACGTGATCAATGACTATTAGAGGATGTCAGGTCAGTCGTGATCTATTACAGGATGTCAGGTCATACGTGATCTATTACAGGATGTCAGGTCATACGTGATCTATTACAGGATGTCAGGTCATACGTAATCTATTACAGGATGTCAGGTCATACGTGATCTATTACAGAATGTCAGATCAGACGTGATCTATTACAGGATGTCAGGTCATACGTGATCTATTACAGGATGTCAGGTCATACGTGATCTATTACAGGATGTCAGGTCAAACCTGATCTATTAGGGGATGTCAAGCCTGATCCAAGAGGACATCAGAAATGCACCCATGAATATACGAGCCTAGCCCCCAGACCGACGGCTCACCGAAGTCTTTCTGTCGCGGTCAGCCGGCGGGCACCTGTCGGCGCTGATTGACCTGCTGCGTCGCGACGCTCGTCTTGTCAACTTCGTCAACTTGAACGAACCCGCCGAGGAAGCGGCCGACGACGATTTCGACGATTTCGTGGAATTTGACGACGATGATTTTGAAGATTTTGATGACGAGATTGAGGAAGCCGCTTCGACAACAGCGCCGCTGTCAGTCGTGGTGGCGGCTGAGACCACGGAGGCCAATTCGGTCAGAGAGCCACCGCCGCCGCCTCCGCGACGCGACTGAGCCGATGAGGAGGAGAAAATCGACGTCAGGCGGAGTCCGCGGCCAAATCGGCGAAGTGACACCGCTGGCGACGCGGCCGATGCCTGCATCAGTGGCGATGTAGCTAACGATGACGCCAATGATTGCTGGAGCTGCTCTGGCTCCTCGTCCGTCTGTTGAGCCTCTTTGGCGGCATCGTTAATCCCGCTGTTGCCACCTCCGCCGGTGGCCCACTTGAGCATTTTGTTTGTCGCCGGATGAGTCAGTCAGAGAGTGTTAGCTTCTCGTTGCGTAACCGTTCCGCTGGGCCCTTGGTTTTGCCCAAGCTGTGCTTAGTAGAGAAGTAAGAGAAGCGTTCTCTACTAAGATAATAGAGAGAGACTGGTTCTGTTCGGGGGGCGCACGCTCAGAGAGAAGTAAAGCCCCGAGAAGGCCTAGAAAAAAGACTGCCAGGTCACTTTCTAGTTCCTACCAGTCTTCTCTTACACAGCACAGCTGCGAGAATGAATGCCAAGTGTCGACCTGTCTCTCTCTCTCTCAGGCTTTCTCCCTCCACACTCTCACCTAAACCTTTGTTGCTCTCTGATTGGCTGGTACCCAGGGCCTTCATTGTCTCATTGGCCTCAACTCCTTACAGGCGTCCCAGTTCCAGGGGTGTTTTGTTCCAACTGTACACTCACCAATGCTTCACTTTCACTCCTGTTTTTTGTTAGATAGAGAAGAATTGATATTAAAATTTGAATGGGAGCAAAGGGGGAAGAGGAGCTTTTGTCACGTTCTTACCTTGGTCTATTGGGTTTGACTTATTTTGGAAGTTTGAAACACGTCATTTTTAATAGCATTACTTTAGCGCTTGGCTGCTCAATATTCAAGTATTGACCATTAACACTATTAGTCACTCTTTCCCAAAGAGAATAAAATGACGGACAATGTTAGGGTGTTAGCATGGCCACGGGAGCGCAAGGGGTTACCAACGTCATTCACCTACATTGTCTAAAACACTGCAGATACAGAGTATTTCTCGATTACGTAATTACATTCTAATTCAGCTCAGCAACAGAGAAAGCCCCCTTTACAGATGTTTTGGATTATAATAAACGTTTTAGAGTTCTTATCCCTTTGGAATAAATTATTGATCAGTTAGGAAAAGGGGGGAAAGTTGTCCCTATCTTCATGGCTAGTTAGACGCCAATACTTCAACGATTTTCTCGTCTCTTCCCCGTTGCTGGGATCAGGAGTTGAGCTCCGCCCACTGGAGGGGCGGAGGAAGGAAGCTAGTCCAAATGACAGTATGCGCATATCTATCTCACTTTCACTTGCTTCCCTGCTTAGCGACGGGTGCTCCGAGGTGAATGAGGATACTTGTCCATTTTGTTTAGAGCTAGGCATATGTTATACAATTGAATTTCAAAAATTAATAGAAATTATGCATTTTGAGCCATTAAATTATTTAAAGACTTCATATCGGACAAAGCCTAAATCGCTCACTGTAAGTTACACAGTTATGCCTGGGAATTTAATGCAAACTTAAATAAAATAGTACACAATAGTTTATATAGCACGTAGTAAAGTTTACCTTTTCATAAAAGTTCTAAAGAAAGGGTTAAGAGCGATTGCTTAATGACTTATTTCTCACGGGGTTTTGCTCTCAACAAGCTGCATTACTTTCTTGAGTATATTACACATAAAAGCAAATAGAAGTTCTTAACGTCTACGTCGTACATTGTATTAGCAAAGGTGTTAACAGGCAGTGGCATACACGGCGGGGGGGCGGGGGTCTGCGGCCCCCGTAATCAGTGCGCCCAAAAAATTTTTTTTCAGATTCCCTAAAATTCACATCCTCAAAATGCACGAGACTTCATATCCCCTAATTGTCTTGTTCCAAGCTCTTTAATTACCCACTTAACGTTATTAGTTTTCTTGCATTTCGCTTCTTCATAAACAGCTAGAGCAGCTTTTAAACTGTGGATTTATGGAATGAAAAATTTAGGGAATAGAAAGTTTAGGGAATGTGAAAGCGCCCCACCCTCAGCACCAAACTCATACAAGCTTGAAGCGATGTCCAACATACGAGACAAGGGCGCCCTCTATTGGAAACCCAATATAAATCCCAAACAGAAAAAAGATAAAAAACAATTCACTAGATGTGCTACATTAATTGTATACTGCAAACAGTAGAATGTTAAAGTGCTTGTCACAGAGCTGTCTGCAAAGGGACATAATCTACTTGAGTTTATCAAATTGAGTGTAAAGCTTTATACTATTTGAACAAAATTTTCTTTGCTAAGTTTCTTTGCTAAAATTTCGCGCTAAGGTGGACAAGACTCAAAATGAAAATATTGTCAAACTTGTGTAGAACTGACGGACATAAAATAAAACAGACTGAAGCAGAACAGACTGAAGCAGAACAGACTGAAGTTCAGAGTGAACATCATTCACTCAATGAGGTTACCGAAAAGCCACTTAAACGATGCCGAGCTTCTTCTTCGCGCTGTTTTGCCTGACGGCCGCCTCGTCGATGCTCGCAGCCGCCCTGCCGACTGAGGCTGCAAGTCTGAAATGGGTGAGAAGAAGTCCAGCTGACTGAATCAGCGCCTTGCACTCATCACTTCCTTATCCGCCTAAATCCTGCATTTCAGCTGGACCGCGAGCCGCAGCAGCCGCAGCCGAATCGGAATTTGCTTCAGCGCGTCCTGCAGAACCTGCTGCCCGTGAAGCGGCGCTACGTCGGCGATCTTTGCTGGGGCGTCTTCCACCCGGTGGCCTGCTTCGGCAGTAGGCCCTAGTAGCCTGCTGGGCCGGAGCACGCGTTGAGCATTCTTTGCACAGTTGCTATGATAGCTTTGATCGCTATATTTTTCGAAATTTTTCGTAACGCATAGTTATTGCTCCTTTATTAAAAATCGTAAATCGATAAATATGGTACTTTAAAACTTGAAAAATGATTCTTTGAGCAAACTGATTTTTATAATAGACTGCATCTTTATACTGCGCTTTTAAAGCACTCAAGGGAACTACATGCATGAAAAAAATCCAGAGGATTTTCAATGTTGGAGTCAGCTCCTGCCCCCAGGATTCCCGACGCTCGCACGGTGCGAGTAGATTCATTTAGCTGTAGTGGCAGCGATAAGATCTGTTTATTAGCATTTTAGTAAGCTCTGTGCAAAGAAGATGAATAATGCTAGCGACAAGGAACTTATGGAAGTTGTCAAACAGAATTTGAGTCGATTTATTGAATTCATTAAAAAAATTTCGATGCCCGGGGGGGTAAATGAAAAAAAGTTAATTGAACAATTCAAAAAGTAGCTATGAAAGAGAAAAAATTGACTGTATTTTAATGGTAATACTTCCCCCTTTCAACTCTCCCACAATTTTTCGCCGCTTGGGGGATATATCCCCGTATCCCCCCTAGCTACGCCACTGAGTATACTAATCTTATAGCTACTTTTGTTGGAACCGTAAGGATTTCGAAGAATTTCTACTGCGATTCAAAAAAGAAAATCGGGAAAGAATTGTTAAATTGCCAAGCCAAAAAAGAAAATTATCACAGAGAAGGCGACTGTATCGAGCATATTTTTTTTAATTTAATGTAGTAATAAATTCAAGCCATATTTTAGAAATAAACATGCTATAAAAATTGGCTTAACGGTTTTTACGAAACAGCGCCAAGAACAGTTCTACTTATGAATAGGCCTATATACAAAAATAGGCATAGGTTCACTTCCGTTCGGTAAATTATTTTGAGTGCATTTTTGAACTTAGCAACGAAAAACAAGTTGGACAAACAAAACCTTGGAACAAACAAACTGTATGCTGAGTCTGTAGCTCAAAGATAACGAATTGTCTCATTGTCTATTCACAGTGGGTACTCTGCTTGCAGATGCACCAGAGGAACTGCCCAAAGTGAGGCCAGGGAAATTTGCAGTGCCACAGGAACTCCTGCGGATATGTAGGAGTCCCTAGATATCTGTAGGATATGTCCTAAGTCCCCTCTATCAGATTTGTATGTACATCGGGATCATTGGCAGGAATAATTGTTATTGGTGCCTGTCATGTCTCTTGTAACGCAAAAAGAGTTATCTACTCGTTTATTAAAGATGCGACGTTCACGCTCGGGAGGGGTACCTTTGGCTTCACTACAAAACGCATGCTGCACACAAGAAAGGGACAGACAGACTGCGCTAATGTCATAGAGGGTTAGAGCATAGACAGTTTGTTTGACAGGAAGGTGAAAGCTAAAAATGCTAGTATTATCAGCTTGCCAGCTGCCCAGTTGCAATTCCTTGCAAAGAAAACTGCCATTCCCTTCAAGCCCCTTCGGAGTTTTGCCCATAGACATTAACTTATGCCATGTCAACTTACAAAGTTTAAATTTGTGCCACAACACTACAATCGTTCCCATGATTTCAAAAATGCACTCAAAATAATTTACCAAACGGAAGTGAACCTATGCCCAAAAATATTGCATATAAGTATAAAAAAGGTTGCTTGCCAAAGTTTGCTTGGCAAAGTTTGCTTTTCAAAGTTTCCTTGCCAAAGTTTCCTTGCCAAAAGTTGCTTGACAAAGTTTGCTTGCTGAAGTTTCTCTGCTAAAGTTTCCTTGCCAAAGTTTCCTTGCAAGCTTAGCTACTGTAGTTGCTTGTAGGAAGTTTGCTTGCTAAACCTTTGCTTGCCAAACATAAGTTTGCTTTTTTTCTAGCATCAGTTTGCTTGTTGATTTTATGTGGCAATTTTTTCAGCTATATTAGCTATGGTAAAGTAACAAAGTTCTTTTTCAAATTTTACAGTAGCTATGGTCACAAAGTATACATTTTGGTCCATCTATTGTGAGGTATATTCTTTTATGCAAGCCAAGACATGTACAGCATAGCAAGACATATTTTTGAATTGACTATATGCTGTATACTTTGCACTTTGTACAAGTAGGATGAATCAGTTGTTAAGATATATTTAATTTCATTTTCTTTTCAACAAGACAAGCAGATATCTAACAAACTTATAATAACAATTAGGGATAAATAAAACACCCACATTTTAACTATTGCCATAAATCTGTCTGATATCTATCTACTAGGGACAAGTGCTAGTCTAGAAATGTTGGCCTTGTACCATGAACCCATATACCATTTTATTGTCTTAATTGTCTTTTGTAATAAGTAAGCAAAAAACTTAGATTGTTAGTAGTAAGGTTTTAGAAAAGTTTTTAAATGTTTTTATTGTTAAAATGTTAATTTTTTTAAACAGAACTACAAAACTAGAAAGCAGTAAATATCAAACAAAACCTATGTTTGTATATTCTTAGACCTTAGCCTGTGATCTACAAAGCTATTTTATATTGTTGGTTATTACAGAGCTAACATAGCTAAATTTACTATCATATTATTTAAACCACTACCAATGCCCAACTAATATGATTTTGCTATCCATTTTATCTCTAGTTGGTAGCTAATTCATTATTTCCCACATTATATAAAAATTTTGTCCCTTAGCTTTAAAAGAAAATAGTGTAAAATATAAAGTACAAAGAAAAACAAATACCCTGAAAGTTATTTTGATTTTAAAACATTCCAACAAAGTGACTTCATGAAAAAGTTATTTTTGATGTGATGCACAATAGCACAAAAAACACTTGTATTAGCAGTTGTTTGGCAGTCCATCAACCTCATCAAGTAGGGTAACACCATGGCGTTGCTTCGCACATACTTTTGATGATTAGCTGGAGCTTTACTAGCAGCAGTGCATTCCATAAGCCACTGCTAGTGGTTGTGCTCTTTAGACAATTAATGAATTTAAATATTTGCAGCTTGCTACACTGGAGGGCACTTTGCAGCTGCCAGTAACAAGCCTCAACAGAGTTGTTATTTGTTCTGTGTCGACCTTCCAAAGTAAATTGACAGACATTCCATGATATTAGAGGAAACTTTGGTGGCCGCCTCTCAAAATTCCCATTGTTGAAGGCTGGCCAACCTATCCATTGGTCCTTGAAATAGTTGCAAACTGGCTCTAACTGTTCCTGAAAGTTGGGTTATGCAACAAGCTGCTCAAAAGCAGCTGGAATCAACTGTAGAGGAACAAATGCTAGAGCAGGAAAAGAGGAAGAGGTGGAAGAGGCAACCTGAGGGCTCAATCACAAAAACCTCACAAATGGCATTAGTAATTCAAAGCAAACAAACTTCGGCAAGTTAACTTCAGCAAGCAAACTTCGTCAAGGAAACTTTGGCAAGCAAACTTTGGCAAGCAAACTTCCTACAAGCAAAATTCATAGTCCCGCAGGCACTTTAAAAGGGAAGGGACTGTTTAGTGGTAGACATAACCTGAGTGAGAAAGGGCAGGGAAGGGCACTAACTGTCTCAAACAACAAAGTAAGGGCAGCTCACTACACTTACTATATTTGTAATACAATCATTTCTCTAAGGCATGATCCACAAGAAATAGGGTTTATTTTTAAGTAGCTAAATATTCCAATATTTCAATTTTTGTATTCTAAAAGTATTATTAAATCTTTGCAAAAAAATTTGTTACTTTCTATAAAACAAAGATTTGTATTTTCTAGAAATAAAATTTAGTAGGGGCCTACAACAAAATGCCTTAAAATATATTTTAAAGCTTAATTTAGGGAATCTTTTAATTATGTGAAGTGAAAATTAATAAAATCTTTAAATATTCAAGCATGAATCAGCTCATTATCAACTGTTTTTCTCCATGGAAGCAGTATAAAATCAGGGAACCACTTTTTGCCCTTAAAACGGTTTGTGTATATATTGATTTATTGTACTTGTTTTGCTCAATATTCCTGGTATTATTGGCTTGTATAATAAATTAGGCATATTAAACAATATTTTTATTATTCTTGCATTATTATAAGCAAATATTGACCTAACATCTTCAATTAGAATTCTTGCAAAATTAAACTAACAATGCACAAATATTATTAAACCTTCCGCTGTCTGCAGATGTGTATTACTGGCCTTCACATCTAATGGGCCTAGTTAGTTAAACAAATATACAGCTATAGAGAGCAACTTTTATTTTTTTATATTTAGCTATAATAATCTCGATGCAACCCCGACTGAAGCTGCTATTTGGCATAGTCCTACTGCTTGTTGCCTACCAATTGGCTGGTCATATCACATCAATTTATTCTTTGCCGCACCGTCTGGTTAGTGTTAGCCAAACTAGTCCAGTTCAGCTTGTTGACAGCGGAAATGCTAACAACGCCCAGCCTAGCAGCAGAAATTATTGGAGTCGCGCTTCGCAAACGCTGTCCAGTCTGCTGTCCTATCATCATCATCATGAACCGTCCACATTCCGATCGACTTCTTCAAAATCAACGCCGTCCTCACCTCCGCTACTAGATATTGATTATTCGCCGCCGCATCAGCCTGATAGCGTTGTCATAGCAACCGCTGTACAATCCGGCGAACAGTCGGCGGCTATCGAACTGATCAAATCTATTAGGGACAGGTTCAACTCCAGCTTGCCGTTGGTGCTGTGGGATCTGGGATTGACTAGCTCAGATTTGGCCGAATTATCGGCAGCTTCTAGCGTTAAAAATGGCCTCGCGTGTCCGAGCAGTTGGTGTCGATTGCGCCAATTTAGATTCGATTTATATCCGGATCACCTTAGCAACCGGTTGGATACGCGGGCTTACAAGCCGTTCGCTATTGGCGCGCTGCTTCGCCAGTTTGGCCTTGTTATTTGGACCGATTTGGGCGGCCCCTGGCCAGCCGGTTTCTCCGTTGGCTTGAAGGGTCTGAGGCCAGTTTTGGAGGCTGCTAGAGCCGCTGGACTGCAGGTGAGTTAGACACTGCTGCACACTTGCGACTTGCTGGTGGAGTTTGCGGAATAAAACAGTGAATCCTGATGATTACTCGTATTTGATAATGATTTTCTGAATGCAGTTATCTGATAAATAACGTTTAGTTTGACATTGACATGAGATTGTAGGATATCCAGATTGTTGATCACAGGGAGAGATTCTGAGATCTATGATCACAGGGAGAGATTGTGAGACTGATGATCACCGGGAGAGATTCTGAGACTGATGATTACAGGGAGAGATTCTGAGACTGATGATCACAGGGAGAGATTCTGAGATTGATGATCACAGCGAGAGATTCTGAAACTGATGATCACAGGGAGAGATTCTAGACTTATGATCACAGCGAGAGATTCTGAAACTGATGATCACAAGGAGAGATTCTGAGATTGATGATCACAGGGAGAGATTCTAGACTGATGATCACAGGGAGAGATTCTAGGCTGATGATCACAGGGAGCAATTCTGAGACTGATGATCACATGGAGAGTTTCTGAGACTGATGATCACAGGGAAAGATTCTGAGAATCTCCCAATTCTCAGGGAATCAACCTCTGAGATCTCTGAGACTCAGAATTTCTGCATCAAAATTTTCATACAAAGCCTGCGCCTCACTTGCCGATTCCCGCCGCAGGCTTGGTCGTTTCCACCGCCAACAGCGGCCTTCACGCATCCGCAGACATTCGAATTATTAGAAGCCAACCCGGATGATTACCTTCTGCACCGCATGGTGTCGGCGGCCCATCTGTTACTGGCCGCTTCGCCTTTCCTGCATCGGCGCGTCCTGCTGCCGTGGTCGCGCTGCGCCCTGCAGTCGGCCTGCTGGCTGCCGGCTGGCTCGGGACGGCCCGCATTAATTGGCCAATGCCGTTTCGGCGACATTCGTCCGTACTTTCGGTATAACGGCTGCCACCTGTACGACACATCAGTCCTCAATGTGGTGCTAGGCCGGGCCTATCAGTTTAACACATCCGCCTACACTTGTTCTAAGAAGGTATTCGGCTACGGGCCCAATGACACGGATCTGAGCAATCATTTCAGCATACCGGGCGTGGATTTTGCTCAATTGGAGAGGAGCGCGTTGCCTGATTATGCTAGATGATAGATTTATTGCTTTCTTAGTTCTAGTTTCGTTTGTCAGGCTGTGAAATTAAAATGCTAGGACTAATTAATTTGGTATAAATCTATTCGATTTGTAGAAAATCGAAATAGCTTCGTATTTATCGGCATTCTAAAGCCAACTTAGTTTCTTAGTTTAAATGTCATTCGAAAATAAAAGATTTTTTTTCAAGCTAATTATCATTCGCTTCAATTTGAAAATTGAACAATTAGTAGCTGAGTCCAGCGATTCACAAGCTTCCAGTATCTTCTCTACTAACTGCCTATTACAAAATGGCAACCTTTTTTCTACCGAATTATTAAGTAGTATCAATGGCAGATTGTAACAAATGTTAGTAAAATTTATTTATATAATTTATTATGGTACTGTGTACTCAAGGCGCTACACGTTAGAACGGATTGTTATTAGTGCGTTGTCTTTCAGATTTCTATAAATCTTCTCTAGCATCTTATTGCGCACTTATTTAGCTAGCTATCTAATGCCCATAGTTTTTTTGTTAACTGCGCTTCAGTATTGAGTAGTGTCTTATGCTAATAATGCATTCTTGTTAATAGTCTTGGCAACTCAACTGGCTGTTAAAGCGAATTGCTGCCTTAGTTTTATCTGCTGCTGATGATACTAATAATACTACTACTATTAGTACGATGATAAGCTACTGTGACTTTCATATCCTCGACAGACTGAACGGCTTTGCACTAAAATAAATGATGTTAATACTTAAGCATGCGTGTTTGTGCAAGATGTGTTAGTTTACTGAAACGATCACTGACTAAAATGACTTTGTTTTGAAGTTTCTTACTAATAGATTGGACTCACTAGAGCTTAAGCGGCGTACCTAAAACTATCTAGCTCTCGCGTTACAGTTTCTTCTAGTACTACTCAGACCAATAATAGGCACGAGGTTATTGCAGTCTGGCAATTTTTTGTTAACAAAGCAATCAAATTCATGCTAATCGAACTGCAGACGTTTCTGCCCCCAATTTTGCGGCGTCTGCTGACCAAGCGACTCCTATTGGTTCGCTGTTTAGCTCTTATCGCTCTGATTGGCTGCCTAGTCTGGTTATCAGCCAGTTTTTCCCGACCTACGCCTGATCAACCACCTCAATCACGGACGCCCAACAGCCATTGGCGAGCGCCGGCTGCCAAGTCCGGAGTTGGGGTGGACGTCTCCACTCTAACCCCCGTAGCCAATCGGAGCGCTCCGCTGCCGAATTATCGCGTGCACATATTTTATTACGCCTGGTACGGCGAGCCCGGCACAGACGGCCACTGGTTGCACTGGAATCACAGCCGGCTGGCCCACTGGAACGCCGAGCGGGCTCGCAAATTTAGCCAGGCTACTCACACTCCGCCTGACGATATTGGTAGCAATTTCTATCCGGAATTGGGGCCCTACTCTAGCGCCAATGTTAGCGTTGTTAACCGACATTTTGCCCAGATTAGGCGGTCGGGCGCCGGCACGGTGGTGGTCTCCTGGTATCCGCCCGGCATGGCCGACGATAATGGGCGACCAGTGGACCGGCTGATCCCTATGCTGCTCTCGGCTGCTAGTCGGTTCCAACTCAAGCTGGCCTTGCATATTGAACCCTACACCGGCAGGTCGCCAGCCAATCTGCGCCGTCAATTGCGCTACATTGCCTCCACGCATGCCAAGTTTGTTTTAAATTTCAATCATCCTTGCTATTGTCCAGGATTCTCCAGGACAGTCAATGGGCGATTCTCCAGGATAGTTAAGGGGCGATTCTCTAGGACGGTTTAGGGGTGATTCTTTAGGATAGTTAAGGGGCGATTCTCTAGGACGGTTTAGGGGCGATTCTCTAGGACGGTTTAGGGGCGATTCTCCAGGACGGTTTAGGGGCGATTCTCTAGGACGGTTTAGGGGCGATTCTCCAGGACGGTTTAGGGGCGATTCTCCAGAACAGTCTAGGGGCGATTCTCCAGGACAGTCTAGGGGCGATTCTCCAGGACAGTCTAGGGGCGATTCTCCAGGACAGTCTAGGGCGATTCTCCAGGACAGTCTAGGGCGATTCTCCAGGACAGTCTAGGGGCGATTCTCCAGGACAGTCTAGGGGCGATTCTCCAGGACAGTCTAGGGGCGATTCTCCAGGACAGTCTAGGGCGATTCTCCAGGACAGTCTAGGGGCGATTCTCCAGGACAGTCTAGGGGCGATTCTCCAGGACAGTCTAGGGGCGATTCTCCAGGACAGTCTAGGGGCGATTCTCCAGGACAGTCTAGGGGCGATTCTCCAGGACAGTCTAGGGGCGATTCTCCAGGACAGTCTAGGGGCGATTCTCCAGGACAGTCTAGGGGCGATTCTCCAGGACAGTCTAGGGGCGATTCTCCAGGACAGTCTATGGGCAATTCTCTAGGACAGTCTTGGGGCGAATCTTCAGGACAGTTTTGAGGCGATTTTCCTGGTCAGTTAGGGGTAACAGGATTCTTCGAATAGTATTACTTTTTGCATCCATGGCAGTAGTGTGTAGACTGCTTATCTTCAAAATTATTTATCCAGACATCCATCTTTCTATCGGGAACGAACTCGCGACGGCCGCTGGCTGCCTGTGCACTACATCTACGATAGCTATCGCATTCCGCCCAGCCTGTGGCGCCCGGCCCTGCTCGGCTCCGGGGCGTCCAGCCTGCGCGGCAGTCCGGAGGACGCCCTGATATTCGGCTTGGCCATGTCGCCTGGCGATTGTCGGACTATGAAGGACAGCGGGTTCGATGGCGCCTACACGTACTTTGCCGCTGACCGGTTTACGGAGGCTTCTACCAGGTTTGTCATGCCCCAGAGGGCTCTTATTTATGCCCAGTCAGTCAGTCAGTCAGTCAGTCAGTCAGTCAGTCAGTCAGTCAGTCAGTCAGTCAGTCAGTCAGTCAGTCAGTCAGTCAGTCAGTCAGTCAGTCAGTCAGTCAGTCAGTCAGTCAGTCAGTCAGTCAGTCAGTCAGTCAGTCAGTCAGTCAGTCATTCAGTCAGGTCAGGTCAGGTCAGGTCAGGTCAGGTCAGGTCAGGTCAGTCAGTCTCGCTCTCAACTCGACCAGATCAAACTGGGCCGCCATGGGACGCGATTGCTCAGCGGCGGGCATCGCATTCGCTCCCAGCATCGGGCCCGGCTACATTGACACGGCTGTTCGGCCGTGGAACGGCGAGACCACTAGACAACGCGAGGGCGGTCGCTACTACGCCGAGGGTCTCCGCGCGGCCATCGCCTCCCGTCCGGCTTTTATAGGCATCACTAGCTTCAACGAGTGGCACGAGGGCACTCAGATTGAGCCGGCCGTGCCTCGGGCAGGATATTTGGACTATACGCCGCGTAGGAGGGATTATTATTTGGAGCTTACTGCGCAGTATGCTGCCATGTTCCAGCCTGGTGATTTTGGATTTTGAGTGCAATAATTATTTAAATTCGATCAAATACATATGGTTCTAACTAAAGTTTATATGCTAGCTACGTTTCTTAAATTCCACAATCAACAAAAGCTGTATTCTGTAGATTTTTTATGAGCTTATATTTTTTTAACATTAATTACCTTCGGTGATTGTGCAAACCAAACGTAAATCCATGGTACAATTTTTTTAATTGAACAGTCTAATTATGAACGAAATGCTTTTTATTTGAAAAGTCGAACGGCAGAAGCCGTATTTACGAAACGAAATTTACCTTACATTATTTTTGCAACAGGCATGTAGCGTACATTCTAGAAAATTCTGCCGTAATGATAAAATCGAAATTTCCCAGTTTTTCAATAAAAAGCTTCTTACAAATTCATCTGAACGAAAAATTAATTAAATATTATCCAAATAATTATTCAGCAATCAAGCAAACGGCTATAAATATACGCAGGCCATTTTTCATGCGTCACACGTGCTACCACTCCATTAAATTAATAAATTAAATAAATTATTAAAGGAAAACTAATCGAACCACCGTCCTCCATCCTTCAGGCACTGACTATGATATAGTGTTTTCTAAATGTAATAGCTCTCCCCAGCAATAGCTCCGGCAATAAAAAAAAATTTTTTTTTTAAAATAGTGTGCCACGTCTGAAAATTATTTTTAAAAATAAAATGATGCCCCCAATTTATGTGCCACACAAATTTAGACCACAAAATAGAAGTCTCTTGCCGCTGGAGGGAGCGAAAGTTTGTTAATCTATTGCTGAATAATTGCTGGTCCTCCTGCTCCGTGACGTAAGCAGAAAAATGTGTGCCGTTTGTTTTTTTAAAAAGTACACAGCATTTTCTTTTTGTGCCACGCATCCCTCATCATGTGCCACATTTTATTTTTAAGCAGTATGCAAAAAACATCTTTTTACGGCTTTTTTTGCTTTTAAAATTTATTTTTCTATTGCTGAGCCTACCAGACTGTAAAAAGTAACGGAGAAGGCGCATTGTAAGTATTTTTAGTTGCCTACAAGCAAATACTTTGTGTGCCACTCGATAAAAAGCTTCTAAAGATTGTTTCATGTACACTGTTTCAATTGGTCTGCTTAAGATTGTCGCCTGGGGTCGTGATTAGTTACTAGTAAATTCAAGTGTCTGATATTCTAAGAAATTCACTGATATTGATTGATTAATTCACTGAAATGTAAAACCATTAAACGCATTTGGTTTGGGAAAATTAATGAAGCCCGTAGATGTAGTTGCATATGAGTTATGATTGAATATTCTGGCAGTAGGAGTAAAAAAGTATAGTCCTCTGTCTAATTCCATCATTATTAATAATAGCTACTATTTCTGTGTATTTAACAATTAAGCTAATTAAATTAATACATACTACATAGTAATATTATTTATTCTTGGACTGGACACTTTTTAGTAAAATATTTTTCTAACTCTATCACTATATTCCTAAGAAACTTACCTGCATACACATAGCCAAAAATGATGGAAGTGACTAGTCATATGGCATCATATTATAATATTATATGGCACTAATATTGGCATATAAGCACTATTTGCACAAGCCATGGATGATGGCACAAGTTTTAATTTAATTCTGGCCTGGGCTGATGCATGTATTGGGCCCTAGCTAGTGTTCCATACAACAGTCTTCTTTTTGGATATTGGCTTTAGGCCTTTTCTCTATGCTTTAATTTATAGTTAATAAAATAATTAGTGACTCTAGTCTTACTTTTGTATTTAAAAAGTAAAAGTAAAAAAGTATAATACAATAATTAATAAATATAATCATTCTAACTATTGACAATGAAAATTTAAAAAATATTTATTGCCACTAACCTAGTATACTAGGACACTTATTAAGACAATTAATAAACTATTGTCTTAGAGCTCGGCTTTAGTCTATTGATATTTGCAATAATAAAACTTATTTTTTTCTAAAAAAACTAAAACCCAAATTTTATGTAGCCCTTTAATATTAGCATTCTTTGCCACTAGCAGCTTGATAGTGCTTCAATTCTTCCAATTATGCCCCTCAATTAAGACTGAATATGCATGTAATGACCTTCATCTAGTCTGTCTAACCATATACAGGTTTATGTAGCTAAACACAATAAACACATTTTATTGTGTTTTTGTGTTTTCACTAATGTTAATATTCCAATAGATTGAATTCTTAGTAACCAGTTGTTTATGCATTGTTTATGCTTTGCATGACCTTCTTTATCAAGTTTGTTCATCATATTTAAGTTTCTGTAGCAAAACACAAAAAACACAGTTTATTGTGTTTTTTGTGTTTCCACTAATGTTAACCTTCCAATTGCTTGAATTCTTAGTAACTAGTTGTTTATGCATTGCTTATGCTTTGTTTATGCTTTGCATGACCTTCTTTATCAAGTTTGTTCATCATATTTAAGTTTCTGTAGCAAAGTACAAAAAACACAGTTTATTGTGATTTTTGTATTTCCACTAATGTTAACCTTCCAATTGCTTGAATTCTTAGTAACTAGTTGTTTATGCATTGTTTATGCTTTGCATGACCTTCTTCATCAAGTTTGTTCATCGTATTTAAGTTTCTGTAGCAAAACACAAATAACACATTTTATTGTGCTCTTTGTGTTTTTCATTTCAACCTTTGATTCATGTCAAAGTACTCTTTTTTATTGTAATTCAATATTTTATTACATTCGCAATTACTTTTAATAATCTTGTAGAAGCTACTTAGTTATTTTCCAAACTTCTTTTCAGGCATTTATCAACGATCCATACTGCATTTTCGAGGGGCAGGGTCCACTGCCTGCCGACTGCCCAGCGTGTGATATTGTTGTTGGTATCAGACTTCAGGCAAAAGATGTTCGTGATGCTGCGCGCATTCTTCAACTGGATTTCGTTGGTACGACGCTTCGCACAGCTCGAGGGAGCAATGTAAAATATATCAGTAAAAATGGCCTTGCTCTGGCATTTAGTGACGGCATTGCTATCTTTCGAAAACGGAACGGTTGTAACGGGCGTTCTGACTCATTTAAGCGTGCTCAAGCTGCTGAATCTGGTTGCGCATGGCTCGAAGGGCACAATTGGAAGCGTTATTCAAAAGTTTATACTAAAAGCGATTTGCTCGCTAGTAAGCATATTAAAAGCTCATTCGAGCACTTGAAGATGGCTTCATCATATGCTACTGCGAAATTTTCTTTGCCTATTGAACTTGCGCTTTCGTGCCTTTGCAAGCTGAAAGGTGCGATTGAGATGGGGAATGAAGATCACCCAGATCAGTCAGAAGATGAGGTTGCAGAAGTTCAGATGGAAAACTTCGTGGATGCAATCGCTGAGGAAGATTCACTAGAAAATTTGAACAATATAGAAGAGGCGCGAAAGCAGGCAGAGGAAGAGGCGCGAAAGCAGGCGGAGGAAGAGCAGTGGTGTGATTGGAAAGTTTGCCAAATTTCGCGCCAGTAGAAAATTTTCGCGCCATGACAATAATATAGTCCTGACCCCCCAAAAAAGGTTAATAAATAGAGATGATTTGCCAGTTGGCATAATTTTGAAAAAATCCGGTACCATCTGTCCAATAAAACGTGATTAAGTGCACAAGCCACAAAGTTATTATATTGTTTTTATAAATGGCATGCTAATTCATTAACAAATAATAATTTTATTGCAAACAAAACAACTGCAGTAGACAAGACATTATGTTTACACAATATGTGAAAAAATACACAGGATTGAACTGTGAAACAAAAAATATATTGGGGCATAGGCCACACAGACAAAAGACAGAGACAAAGAACAGACAAAAGGCAAATTGAAAAAACACAATTACAACTTACAAGTAACGAAATATGACAGTCTGGTTTACAGCAGGACACAATGGCAACACACTATATACGCAGGAAATAAATCAGTTAAAACATGCTGATGATGATGGAGAAGTCATTGGAGCTAGTAGAGCTAGAGGAGTAGAGCTAGATAGACATACAACAGAAACAAAAGAAGTTGATGATGATATATTGATGAATTTTACAACAGTTTTGTCACTAACAGCATGCGTCTGGGCATGTCCCTTAATTTTCAGCCGTGTCCCGCCTGAACTTCTTGTTGGCGATGCCAGCAGGCAGACGCAGACTGCTTGTGCTGCTGATTAACGAGGTTGACAACAGCTCAGCAGCCTTGCGCTTCAAGACGAGCTCAGCTAATCTATCTGCCTCCTTCTGCTTCTTCTTCTGCGCCTTCTGCTGCTGACGCCTTAATTCTTCTATCTCAGCGTCCTTGCTCTTGGTGGCCTCCGTAAACTTCTGAAGGAGACTCTGGGAGTCTTCCTTCTCCTTTTGTTTCTGTTGGATGTCTAGCTCTACTTGCTCCAGTGACTTCTCCATGCGTGAATACACCTTACTGGCCTTCTTCTCCGCCTGCAGCTCTGCCACAACACTTGCTTCCAGTTGCTGTGTTTTCTCCCGCTCAGCAGCAACCTTCTCATCTTGCAGGCGCTGTCGATATGCAGCACAGGCACTGGCACACATGTTCTGCAGCTGTGGGACAATCGGAATGGTTGCTGCAGACCACTGCTTCACCTGCAGGCAGGAGCGGGCTACTAGTATTGCTTTCACTGTTTGTGGCGCAAGACTGCATCGCTTCTTTGTGACAGCGTCACTTAGACTGCTAAACACGCGTTCCACCTCTGCGTTGCCATGAGGCAGAACAAGCAACGCTCTGACCAGACGCAGTAGGAGAGGGCAATTTCTGTCAGTGTCAGCGGCAATGCAGCTCCAGAAGTCTGTCATTGTCATGTCCATGGCTGTGCCTGGTGTCTCCTTCAGGTAAAGTTGGTGAAGACGCGCCTCAGCCTCCAAGTTGCCGATCTCCATGTCGGGCACAACCACTGACAGGTGTTTGGCCAGGGTGGAGGCCCAGTGCACAAAATCTTTGCTGTCTTGCTTCTTGGGATCAAGGAGTTGGCAGGCGCGGAGTATGTTGTTATTCAGCGGCAGATAGTCAAAAAGCTTGGCTGTGCCAGTCCTGAAAAATTCCTTCACAGACACAAGACACTCTTGCTGGTTTTCTGCAGTCATGTCAACAAAATGACGCTTGGCAGGTTCACCCATGCCAATTTCATATGGCGGCAGCCAGATTGACTCGTCCTTGATGTTCAGCTGCCAAAGCTTCTTCGGCAGCTTCTCTGGTTTCACAAAGCGTAGGAGCCAGCGCTTGGTAACATCCACCAGCTGCGAGTGCAGATGATGAATCTGGCAACCCTGCTGTTGAAACAGCAGCTCAAATTGTTGCAATGGCTGGAGAACGTCCGCTAGGAAAAGCAGAAAAAACTCGACCTTCGGGTCACGCACGTCAGCTTTGATAGCAGCAAAGTTGGCACCATGAGCCGTTGACTCAGAAAAAAAGCGGACAATTGGTTGATACAAGCGAAGCACACGCTGGACGACTGGAAGAAGTTGCAGCCAACGTGTTTCTACTGGCCGAAGAAAGGCGAGCTTTTTGATCTCATCGAACTCCTTCGCGATGACATGCAGCCTGTCCTGTTCTTTTAAGGAAAACTTAAAGTGGCAGTAGACGTTGCGCACTAAGGTCTCCACCCTAACACCTAGACTGGCAGCCTCACAGGCATATCGGGCTGCATTATGAATGTGATGGAGGCTGCAGCCACCCACATCTACCACATTTGGAAGATCCTGCTGCAGACGCGTTGTCAGTCCACTCTTGCCACCTCGCATTGCATTGCAGTTATCGGTCATCAAGGCAAGACACTTCTCCTTGTTGAGACCACATTCAGTGACTGTCTTCATGACAGCTGCAGCCATGTCTTCGGCAGTAGTTGAAGACAGCATTGGCAGATCTATGCAGACCACTTTAACCTCGAGGTCCTGCAGGTAGCGCAGTACGATTCCGAGATACTTTTTGCCCTTGTTAGCTTCATCCAGCTGCATGGAATAGTAGTCAGATGACTTGACATCGACAAGCACTACGTCCTTCAGGTAAGGGAACAGTGCATCCACCAACAAGTAGGTTACCTTCGTTCGTCGCAGCTGCATCTGGGGTGGAATCTTTGAATCTGGGCAGATGGCCATCAGATCCTCAGCAAGGTCCTCTTCTGATTCAAAGCTGCGATTCTTAAGTGCAATTCTGACAACACACCTGATCTCAGCTGCCCTTGCAGACGTAGCAGCAACATCGACAGCTTCGCCTTCACTTCGCTTCTTTACAACCACAAAATTCCCCATTGAGCCAGTGACCCTGCGAGCCGCAGAAACTTCGCGATGTTTGCTGGATTTAGCGTGACTTTTGAAGTTCGTGATGCCGCTGCGAACAACAAATTGCGAAGTGCACCACATGCAGTTTGCTCTAGCTTCACCTAGCACATTGCTGTCTAGCTTGCGGACCCACAGACGAATGATGTCGTCATTGTCATCGGTTTCGTCCAGCCACTTGTCATTCCAGGTGACATTCTTCGGCATTCTTGGGCGTGGGCACTAGGCAGTGCAGTGCTTAAATGTGAAAAAAGTAGTCTTGTATTTTAGTGAGTGGCATAAGACAAGTAAACCAACTAATAGCAACTACAAACCATGTCCTATTCAGTCTGTTATGTTTCACTCCTCGACTGTACTCTATTAATTCCTTTCCAAGCTACTTTAACTACTTATCGAAGTAAAAAATACATCGAATTGAACTCAGGTGGTTTGATTCTTGTCCATTTACAATCTCCTACATTGTGCGACATTCTTGTATTTCATAAAAAGGAAGTAAAAAACAGAAAATATTAATGCAGTTTTCGCGCCCATGACATTACAAAATTTCGCGCCAGGCCCTCAGGATTCGCGCATTCGCGCCATTTTCGCGCCAGGCGCGAATTCGCGCCTGAATCACACCACTGAGGAAGAGGCGCGAAAGCAGGCGGAGAAGACAGCGACAGCAACAAGTTTAGCCGGAACACTTCGGTTATCAAAGAAGAGACAGTCTGAAGAAACAGGAATTAAGAGAAAATTGAGGCCCAAACGAACCAAGAACTAAGTACTCTATGACGTAAGCTGTGTTTGTCCAAGTGTCGGTAGCTCGTATGAGTTTGTGATTCAGTTTGGTTGTAATACCTTTACCTTCCAAGCGGTTAAAGCGGTTTTATAATGTCACCCTAAGACGATCTAGTTGCTTTATAAAAATATATTAGAGTGGGGTAAGGAATCATTTTTCACATGTAGCTGTCACAATATTTTGTTGGTTTTTGCATTCTGATTCATTTTTTCTGTACCAAATTCTGCATGTATTCTTTTTTTTAAACAAAAGCTATACTTTTTATTAATTACATGTAGTTGGTTCGCAATAATGTAGTCTTGAGAAACTTACATACAAATAAACTGAATAATACCACACTCTTCGATTTTGGACCGTAACGGTAGCCAGCGCTTCTCGAATTTGTTTACGAATTTGAATTTAAAAACTGTCTACTCGTTTGTTATTTATTAAAATATGCCGGATTTTGAGAGCATTGCGACGTTTGGGTTTGGGTGACGAAAGTACTTTGGCGATGTCTTCTTTCTATCTATATACGAGGGGTGTTCCATAAGTCCTTTCCCTTTCCAGTGTAGCTCAGGCTATGATGCTCAGATTTTAATGCGGTTTTCAATTATTTTTAGACAATTATTCTGCACAGCTTGTGCAAGCAAAATTTTTCAAGCAAATCAATCTGCTTTCGCTAAATTTAGTTTCTGGCCATAGACACCTGCTACTAGAGTTACAGACTGATTCATTGAAGGTAGAAACAGATTTTCGCCACACAATTTGGACTCAGCCCGAGGCCCTAAGAACAAAAAAATATTCCAAGCAACCTTCAGTATCAAAAGCACAAATAATTCTTTGTTTAGACCAGCCATTCCCAATTAAGTTTGTCTCTATTCGAGGACCAAGCTCTTTGGTGAACGCCGCCACAGGTCGCCCTGAGCGTGGTTGATCGGTCAATTGCTCGTGGCCCGACTCAAAGCGCTCAATCCAGTTGCGAACTGTTCGAATGCTGACAGCTTTATCTTGATGCGCCGTCACAAGCGCTTCATGGATCTTGGCTGCTGGTTGACTGCTTTTCCAAAGCGCAAAGATCACTGCTCGCTGCGACTCAGCACTATGGACATCCATGCTCAGGGTGAACCTCGAATAGAGACAAACTTAATTGGGAATGGCTGGTCTAAACAAAGAATTATTTGTGCTTTTGATACTGAAGGTTGCTTGGAATATTTTTTTGTTCTTAGGGCCTCGGGCTGAGTCCAAATTGTGTGGCGAAAATCTGTTTCTACCTTCAATGAATCAGTCTGTAACTCTAGTAGCAGGTGTCTATGGCCAGAAACTAAATTTAGCGAAAGCAGATTGATTTGCTTGAAAAATTTTGCTTGCACAAGCTGTGCAGAATAATTGTCTAAAAATAATTGAAAACCGCATTAAAATCTGAGCATCATAGCCTGAGCTACACTGGAAAGGGAAAGGACTTATGGAACACCCCTCGTATAATACTAATCCAATATACTAATTCTGCGCTGTCTCTGGCTGGCTGCCGCCCGGCTGTTTGACAACTTTTTTTAATAACGGCTTAACAGATTTGTATAAAATTTGCACCAAAAAATCTGAAATTTTCAGGCGCTGGTACACATCTATTTTTTATCAAAATATTCGAATGCTAAGGGGATTAAATATTCGAAAAACGTGTTTTTAAATACTTTAAATGGGAAATAAATCAAGGTGAAATGCTAGGCGAATCGCACTGACTGTGAAAAGAATGTTGCGCAACACAGCGAGATTGAAAATATGGGATGGGATTAGGTATAATTAGGCGGCAGAAGAAAGCATGACAAGTGAATTAAACGAAGACGACGAAGTTCCTGCACCTCGTCCCAATGCGGAGAACCTAAGGAAACGCGACGCAATCTTCCAGCAGCAATACGAACTGCCGCCTGTGATGGTAACTCAGCAAGAGGCTCAGTTGCTGCAATTTTCGATAATGTAGTGTATGCACCACTGATGATTGCCTGTTGGCCAAGTTCATATCTGCGTTCTCCACATAGGCGTCGTGACATTACAGGTTGATGTGGGTTCGCTGAAGGTGTTCGGAATCGAAGGAGCCAGGTGGAAATTCCATCAACAGGGCTTAACATAAATGTTGCGGCACACGTCTTTTCTCTGCAATACAAATAAGCATAAGCGGCGTTGCCTTTATCATTGCTGCTCTTTTTGCATAAACAGCAAGGCTCAACAAGAGAACTGAACTCTGGAATCACAAGCTGATGCCAATCTGGTCTTAACTGTCCATTTGGCAAGCGCAATGCGGATACAATTGAATCTGGCAGTTTGATCCGAAAAGATTGTAATTCAGGTTCAGAAAGGCAGGTTTGTCTAAAGAATAAATAAAGGCAAAATAAAGCTAAAGCAGGTTTTAGCCGCAAAAACTTTAAAATATGAAAGGAACGCTAACAATCATTCAAAAGTACTTACTCCTGCTCTCTAGGTACTTCTGGAGTACAGGTCAATTGAGCTAAAATTTTTGTTTGATTCCGCTGCAAAAATGTGTACAAACGTTTGATGGCAGCGCGACTCTCAGGAACCTTTAGGATCCGACAGAGCTTTGGCAGTCGTGTGTCTGAATCACGGCGGTGACTTGGCACATCGGAACCAAAGTATTCCTCCACTGAGATTTGTCCAGTCCGAAAGGCATGCACAATATTATTCACGGAAAAAGTGGCATCTAGAGGAAAACATTACAAATGCGTTAGAGGCTGCATAAGATGATCGCAAATTACAGTGCAAAAAATTTCGGACCATACCATTCGACTCCGAGTCATCAGCATTAACTGAAGCAGATGCCATGCTTCTTGGACGATGACAATACCAATCCGTTTCTCAAGTGGAATAATACTGCAGCAAAAAGTATGAAAGTAAATTTAGTATAAACTATTTTATCTGACAGTAAACATAAAGAACAAAAAATTGCATACAGGTACATGTTGGTGTCTAGATAAATGCACTTTGTACATTTTGAGTCTAGTATGCCAATGCATAAACAGCTAGTTACTAAGAATTCAAGCAATTGGAAAGTTAACATTAGTGGAAACACAAAAATCACAATAAACTGTGTTTTTTGTGTTTTGCTACAGAAACTTAAATACGATGAACAAACTTGATGAAGAAGGTCATGCAAAGCATAAACAATGCATAAACAACTAGTTACTAAGAATTCAAGCAATTGGAAGGTTAACATTAGTGGAAATACAAAAATCACAATAAACTGTGTTTTTTGTACTTTGCTACAGAAACTTAAATATGATGAACAAACTTGATAAAGAAGGTCATGCAAAGCATAAACAAAGCATAAACAATGCATAAACAACTAGTTACTAAGAATTCAAGCAATTGGAAGGTTAACATTGGAAGGAATTTCTTAGAATATCAGACACTTGAATTTACTAGTAACTAATCACGACCCCAGGCGACAATCTTAAGCAGACCAATTGAAACAGTGTACATGAAACAATCTTTAGAAGCTTTTTATCGAGTGGCACACAAAGTATTTGCTTGTAGGCAACTAAAAATACTTACAATGCGCCTTCTCCGTTACTTTTTACAGTCTGGTAGGCTCAGCAATAGAAAAATAAATTTTAAAAGCAAAAAAAAGCCGTAAAAAGATGTTTTTTGCATACTGCTTAAAAATAAAATGTGGCACATGATGAGGGATGCGTGGCACAAAAAGAAAATGCTGTGTACTTTTTAAAAAAACAAACGGCACACATTTTCCTGCTTACGTCACGGAGCAGGAGGACCAGCAATTATTCAGCAATAGATTAACAAACTTTCGCTCCCCCCAGCGGCAAGAGACTTCTATTTTGTGGTCTAAATTTGTGTGGCACATAAATTGGGGGCATCATTTTATTTAAAAAAATAATTTTCAGACGTGGCACACTATTTTTAAAAAAAAATTATTTTTTTTATTGCCGGAGCTATTGCTGGGATCGCGGAGTAAATGTACAATATTTTTTATTTCTCTTGCAGTTAAACAAAGTTCTTTTTAATTAAGAAGCAGGCGATAACAGTAATGTAAATTTAAATAATATTATTATTGCCTAAAACATTTTTTAAAGTTTTGTAACTGCTATATTGGCCGTATTGTTTAGCAAACATTGTTTTTTTTCTTGACGCCTGTATTCGAAACGCATAGTGACGCAGGTGCTCCAAACACCGAAGTAGTCCTGCCGTACAAATAGGTACTTTTGGTCGCTAGCCAATATTTGCTGCAAGTCTGACCGGACAATATCCTTACTTACAATTAAATTTAAATCTTTTGTTTAAATATGCCGTTAAGCAGTATATGATAGGGATTACAATCACTTCGGCTACAGATCACTTCGGCTATGATCACTTCGACTACAGTTACTTCGGCTACGGTCACTTCGGCTACATGGTCATTTTTTACTGAAATCACTTCGGCTACTGTGTGATACACTGCGAATTGTATCTCTCTCTCTCTCTTTCTCTCTCTCTCTCTCTCTCTCTCTCCATATGTATCTCCCACTCTCTCTGTCAAAATTTCAATAGCGGCAATTTAAAATAAGATGGAGACTTACCTTTACACAACTCGCGATACTGTTGCCTGGTGATCCCAGTGTCGCACTTTCGATGCTGCCATCGGTCACAGCTGTCACAGGCCACTGCCTCCTGTTGTCGAGACACAATTTCACCACATTGAATGCACGCATCGTCCATACAGTAATTTTATAACTGAATAACTGACTTAAAATTTTAAGCATGCAGCCAATTGTCCCCCCAAGTGGAAATATATATATACATGTCGGCGGTGATCGGCGGTGATGGGTTAATTGACTCGGAGGAGGGTGAATGTTGTAAAGTGATGGACCTATCTTTTGCGGTGTGAGTGCGTGTTTAATTGGACTCCATCTATGTACATCCATATTTCTACCTTTTTGACAATATAAATGCACTCTAATAATATAAAAGTGAATAACACAGCCCGCGTAAGGGTTTGAAGTCTGTTTGGATAAAGTTAAGTATTTAAAATTCACCTCACCAAATACCAATGTTCTAAATCTTCTAAATCTATACCACTCTAATACGTACGCTCAGTGGCCGAAGTGATTGCAGTGGAAACTGACTTGTAGCCAAAGTGACTGTAGCCAAAGTGACTGTAGCCGAAGTGACTGTAGCCGATATGATTTGTAGCCAAAGTGATCGGTACCCTATGATAGAGATTCTATGTTTTTTTATTTTAAAACAAGTCTGTTTCTTTCACTACTGAACTGCCACTACGGCACTAGGCCTATACTATACTAGGCGGGATTCCAGGAGTTATGAATGAACTCTAGTGTTCTGTATGACAAAAATTTATGAAATGTGGTAATTTTTTTAAGATAGCAAGTTGTATTTAAAGCAGAAGCTTAGTTTGTGGCACTTGGCAGAAATGCTAGAAAAAAGTATCTTAGCTAGGCCTGCTAGTAACAGCATGCAGTGTGGCATTTACTGATTTAGATTTTGGTCTATATGATGTTAGTTGACTAAGAATATAGATATATATTAAGTTTAATCAGTCCTAACTCAAATAAAATATATGACCTTTAATTTTCATAGACAGACAGTCCAACTGACTACCTTGTCTGTCAGTGAGGCTTTATTACTCCTCATTAGACCTTTAATTTTCATAGGCAGACAGTCAAACTGACTACCTTGTCTATCAGCAAGGCTTCATTAACCCTCATCAAACCTTCAATTTTCACAGACAGTCACACTGGCTGGCTACTCTATGTCAGCAAGGCTTCATTACCCCTTGTCAGACCTTTTAGAATAATATTCTATTCATAGATACCCTTGCCTTTCTTAGGAGGCAATCATATTTTTGAAGCAAATTCCTTTTAATTTTCCATACAAACTGTGAATTTCTTCTGGAAACTTTAGGTAAGGAAACACCCTTGAAATTTCCGCAAGAATTTCCTGACAAGATTTCCCAACTATTCATTGGGAACAGTGCTAGGTTTATTTTTTTGCTGGGCACAGGATGCAAAATTGCATCATGTTCTTCATTTTAGGATGTGATTTCAGGGTTTAGGATGCAATTTTTCAAAAATCTTATTTAAGAGGCATTTTATTATGAACAATTAAAAAAATCAGGATGCAAAATTGCATCCTATATCAAATTTCAGGATGTGATTCTCAAAGTCAAGATACTATAGCATCCCTATAGCACAAAAAATAAACCCAGGACAAGTATCTTTTTCCTGAGCAAACCAGGAATTTTGTTTATAAACTCTTGGTTGAAAAATAACCCAAATTTCTAAAAGAATTACCTGACAAGATTTCCTGACTGTTTATTAGGAAAAGTATCTATTTCCTGAGCCAACCAAGAATTTTGTCCATAAACTCTAGGTCAGGAAATGCCCAAATTTCCTGACTAATTTCCAGACTGTTTATGTGGAAATTTTTTAATTTCCTGACACATTCCTGGCTGGTGGTATAGAAATTTCTTTCCCAATGTAATCCCAATGAATTTTCCTGAGCAAAAGTCTAGAAATGCAGTTTTCATTGGGGAATTTTTCAATTTCCCAACTGGAAAACATTTTTCCAGGCAACATTTCCAGACAAAAGTTTCATAGGGTATTATAACCATAATTATATAAAAAGAGCCAGCTAACAATTCTAGATACATTTGTTGTCAAAAATTCAATTAATATTTTAATATTTAGTTTCTAGTAAGTAAAGGGATTTTTTATACTTGCAATATACTTTTCAGAGTAGCCTATACTTAAAATAAATAGATAAAATATTACTTAATAAAGATTAATACTTTGTCATGTAATTATAATAAAAATTTGACCCTTTGACTAGATATATAGCCCATGGCATAGCTATACTATGCTAGTTAATTCATAGCAAAAATTAGCAAAATATGAATAATTCATGGATATTAATTATCAATTTGGCAGTTCCCTGCTAAAATTTTAAATCAAGGCAAAAATATAAATAATTAGCAATATTTATCATAATAGAGCTGTTTTTTTACTTTTTTTAAATCATGTCCTCCCAATATTTTATTCTTTTTCCCTATACTTGTATATATAGCCCTTGCATCTGCTGCAAAACTAGCTATAGCCTCGAACATGCGCAACACCCGGCCGAATCGGCCAGGTGACAGGCCTGCCAAGCAAGGGACGTCGCAAAATCAGCAATGCAAGTCGAAAAATTGCTGATGTAAGTCACAAAATTGGTGAAAAACACGAGGGGGTAAGTCGCAAAATGGAGAAGAATTGGGAAGATTCAGGCAAGAATCGTTTGCGGGACCTTTTTTTTTTGGTCCTTCGAAATTTGACAACCTATGTCGCACTTACACTGAACAACGTCGCACTTTTGGTCAGAAACAATGTCGTACTTACACTAAACAATGTCGCACTGGCCGGGTAAGATTCAGGAGGTTGCGCATGTATGTATAGCCTATAGCTATGAACTAGCTATATTAAAAAGGGAAAAAGTAGCTCTATTCTAATAAATATGGCTGATTATTTATATTTTTGCCTTTATTTAAAATTTTAGCTAGGAATAGCCAAATTAATTATTAATAATTGATATGAATTATTCATATTTTGCTAATTTTTGCTATGAATTAACTACATATTAAAAAGTAAAGCATAATTGATATTCTGAGAAAATTCTACACTTATCAAAATATTTGGAAGGGCAATCCTTCCCCAAAAATTAGTTAGAAGGGAAGTTGCCCCCTTTGTCCCCTGGCTCCATTCTACCTATGTGTATAGCTATTTAGCCTAATAGACTATAGGGGCTACAATACCTACTCTAAATTTATATAGCTCCAACTGGTACCCAATGTTAGTTGGGTGGACTAAAGTAATATAGGATTAAGTTCCCTACTCAAGGGCACAAATTTTCTCCTAGAGCCTCACAACCTACTAGTCATTAAGTAGGCAACCTAGACACTAGGCTGCAATTCATTTTTTATCTGCTTATGAAACGCATGTATATTTATTATAAATGTGACAATGTTTTTTATTAAAAAGCTATCCTAATTTTGCAATATTTTATTCGTTAATTGAATTAAGTAGAAGCCTCATTTGTAATGTTTGATCTAACAAATATATATTCAATAATAGACAATGCCATTTTTAATACTTGCCTATGACAATTTGACCATGTCTTTGATGGTCAAAAGCTCTTTAATTAAAGTTTACTTAGAACCTATGATATACATTCTTGGACTTCTGTTTAAAAGATACAAGGGAATCTTTTTGATTAGATTATAATGAGTTAAAAATGTACAATGATTTCCGAAAATATTTGAAAAAAGTTAGGAAAATAAAATACTGTAAAAATTAATATTCTTGATCATTTACTTGTTTTTTCACTTGTGCTTTGCCATGTCATAAATATATTCTCTGTTTTTTTGAAAGAATGATTACAAAATTGTAACCAGTATAATTGTCAATTGCTTAAGTATATAAGTAGAAAATTGTTAAAGAATTTACATTAAATACTAAATTGACTTATATCTAGTCATTAAGAAAATCACTGGGTTTGGCAAAAACTAATATTCTATTCCATTCTTAAATTTTACCACTTTAGACAATGTAGTTTGTCAAGTAATAAATATCATTTTAGTATATATGTTTACTTCATACTAGTCCAATGCATGCAAGCTATTCATTACAAAAGTGGCCTTTTTGATAATAAAATCATTTGACTATTGTATATGCAAAGTATTTGTATGTTTTTAGTTAGAATGCAACTATAAAAGAAAATAGAAATCTTGATGAAAAATGTTATAACTTTATTATTAAAAATTTGCAATGATAGTGGTGGATTGTTAAAATTTTGTATGATCATAGGAAATACAAGTACTTACTTTCAAATTGATGTATTCATTGACATTATCTTAATTACAAAGTAATATTATTTATTAGTTATGGGTTCCTTATTTATTTATGCTCAGAATAATGATTCCGGGATAAGTTTAGTCTATAATAAGGAATATATTAAACTAGTACCATTTTATAATGCAATAATGTTTTGCCTCTATAAGTAAGCTCTTCAGTTAATAGTCAATTAAAACTTGCTAATTACAATCTATGTTCTAAAATTAATGAAAGTCATGAAAGTAAAATGAAAGTCAATCAATCTTTTTTCAGCTGTGTCTCCTTTTTCGGCAGAAAAATAGCCAACAGAGTAAAAAAAGAGCCACGGATCCGCCTAAGCAGAGGAGCAGCGGCAGTTAACGCAGGGAGGCTTGATAGTGCGAGAGAGCTTGACTAACATCTGGATTGAGTTAAAGACCAACAGTAAAGGAAAAAGAAAGTGCACTAGGACATCTTTGGCGGCGATTTTGCTATCTTCCAAGTTGAAAACATCTCTATTCTAAACGTTGTATCTTCGTTGTAAATAATTGATTTTTAGTCAGACAGAATTCTTAAATATCTAAATATTAAAAAGAAGCTTCCTCGGGGCGAACCGGGTGTTTCAAATTGATCAAATTAGTCCAACACATGCAATCCGTTGTCAATCAGCAACAGCAGCAACAGCAGCAGCAGCAGAAGCAGTTTGTCCCTGCTACTAATAGTAGCAGTATTGTACACAAGAAGCGAAAATTTGATCCGGATTCTTTTGCTTGTCTGAACGGGCCGGAATTAGTTGCTAGTAGCATGCCGCCAACTCTGGGCACAGTTGCTGCAAATTCTGCCGCCGCCGATTGCAACATCAACTTCTTCAAGGAGAAGAAGCTGAAAGTTGGCAGGAATGTTGCAGCAGCTGCCGCCGCCGCAGCCGGCAACGCTCCGGCCTATCTTGTTCAGCAGCAGTTCAATAATCCTTTGTCGGTGTCTGCAGTTAAACCGCCGGTTCTAGCGTCTACATCAGCCGCTGGTATTAAACGCAAAGTGGAAGAGGGCGCCGCTCTGGCAGCAGCGGCCGCCGCTGCCACCGCCTACCAACAGCCGCAGCAGCAGCAGCAGCAGCAACAGAGCGCCGCGCACAGCTCTAGCAGCAAATCCGATGGCGACTATCACATAACAGTTGGCGAAGAGTTGCGCTCGTCTAGCCACACCTACGAGGTGATGAGCTTCCTTGGCCGGGGCACGTTTGGCCAAGTAGTAAAAGGCTGGCGTAAAAACACTAACGAGTCAGTTGCTATCAAGATCTTGAAGAACCATCCCAGCTACGCTCGCCAGGGCAGCATTGAGATACACATTCTGCAGCAGCTATCTAAAGAGGACACTAACGCTTATAACATTATCCGAGCGTTGGAGTGTTTCTCACACAAGTCGCACATGTGCCTAGTGTTCGAACTGCTCGAGCAGAATCTATACGACTATTTGAAGGCGCAGAAGTTTCGTCCACTGTCGCTGCGAGAGATTCGCCCAATTACGCAGCAGGTGTTGGCGGCTTTGGCCAAGCTTAAATCGCTTGGTTTGATTCACGCCGACCTCAAACCGGAGAACATCATGCTGGTGCATCCGAACGAGGGTCCAACTAGGAAGTATCGAGTGAAAGTGATCGACTTTGGCTCGGCCTGCTACACTAACAAAGCTGTGACGTCAACCTATCTGCAGTCCCGTTATTATAGGGCGCCAGAGATTCTGTTAGGCTTGCCGTTCAATGAGAGCATCGACATGTGGTCTCTGGGCTGCGTTATTGCTGAACTGTTCATGGGCTGGCCGCTGTATCCTGGATCTAGCGAGTATGACCAGGTGAATCCTTACGCTACTAGTTATTTGCTGCTTAGCTGATTAGTTAAAAACTTCACCGATCCTCAGGTGTGAGAGCCAACCGCCAAGCCTAAACAAGAATTCCCATTCTGGTTATTAAGTTTTCCCAAGCCTATGTGGGAAATTTCACTTCTTGTTTCTAGTAATTTATCATTTTGATTCTAGAAATATCCCGACCTAATTCTGAAAATTCCCCTCCCAATTCCGGAAATTTCCCTATCCCGATTCTGGAAATTTCCCATCCCGATTCTGGAAATTTCCCATCCCAGTTCTGAAAATTTCCCATCCTAATTCTGGAAAATTTCCCATCCCAATTCTCGAAATTTCCCATCCCAATTCTGGAAACTTCCCCTCCTAACTCTGGAAATTTCCCATTCCAATTCTGGAAACTTCCCCTCCTAACTCTGGAAATTTCCCATCCCAATTCTTGAAATTTCCCATCCCAATTCTGGAAACTTCCCCTCCTAACTCTGGAAATTTCCCATTCCAATTCTGGAAATTTCCCATCCCAATTCTTGAAATTTCCCATCCCAATTCTTGAAATTTTCCATCCCAATTCTGAAAATTCCCCAACGGATCCTGGAAATTTCCCATCCCAATTCTGAAAATTTCCCATCACCATTCTGGAAATCCCCCATCTCTATTCTGGAAATTTCCCTACCCGATACGGGAAATTTTGCATAACGATTTAGAAAATTCCCCTTCCAGAATCCAGAAATTTCCCCCATCCGAAAGGATAAAATGGAATTTAAACGAGAATTCTCTAAATCCCGATGCAATTTATTTTCAAATACTAAATCCCCATTATTCGAATCCCAAAAGTAACGCAAGCCGATTCCCACCCGTTGCCCAGATTCGCTACATAGTCGAGACCCAGGGCTACCCGCCGGCGGCCCTGCTGAAGGTGGCCCGCAAGACCAACTGTTTCTTTAGCCGGCACCCGTACAGCTACGAATATCAGTTGAAATCGCCCGAGCAGTACCTGGCCGAGAGCGGAGTTCGCAGTAAAGAAGTTCGAAAATTTAAGCTGGCCAGTTTAGACCAGATCCGCGATGTGACGCCCGTGTCAGCCGCGGACCCGGACACGGACCTGGAGAGGGCCGATCGGATGCAGTTCAGCTCCCTGTTGAAGAAGATGCTCTGTCTGGAAGGGAAGCTTCGCATCTGCCCTGACGAGGCCATTGCGCATCCCTACATCACGATGCCGCATCTGCAGGTGCGCTCTCGCTTGTATTCCTGAGTTTTTCCTCAGTTTTTGTTGCTTTTCTGGTCCCCTGTCATGCTGTCAGCTGTGCAGTCCCATCTCATCCTGTCAGCTGTGCAGTCCCATCTCATGCTGTCAGCTGTGCAGTCCCATCTCATGCTGTCAGCTGTGCAGTCCCATCTCATGCTGTCAGCTGTGCAGTCCCATCTCATGCTGTCAGCTGTGCAGTCCCATCTCATCCTGTCAGCTGTGCAGTCCCATCTCATGCTGTCAGCTCTTCAGTCCCATCTCATGCTGTCAGCTCTTCAGTCCCATCTCATGCTGTCAGCTCTTCAGTCCCATCTCATGCTGTCAGCTGTGCAGTCCCATCTCATCCTGTCAGCTGTGCAGTCCCATCTCATGCTGTCAGCTCTTCAGTCCCATCTCATGCTGTCAGCTCTTCAGTCCCATCTCATGCTGTCAGCTCTTCAGTCCCATCTCATGCTGTCAGCTGTGCAGTCCCATCTCATCCTGTCAGCTGTGCAGTCCCATCTCATGCTGTCAGCTCTTCAGTCCCATCTCATGCTGTCAGCTCTTCAGTCCCATCTCATGCTGTCAGCTCTTCAGTCCCATCTCATGCTGTCAGCTCTTCAGTCCCATCTCATGCTGTCAGCTGTGCAGTCCCATCTCATGCTGTCAGCTCTTCAGTCCCCTGTCATGCTGTCAGCTCTGCAGTCCCATCTCATGCTGTCAGCTCTGCAGTCCCCTGTCATGCTGTCAGCTCTGCAGTCCCCTGTCATGCTGTCAGCTCTGCAGTCCCATCTCATGCTGTCAGCTCTGCAGTCCCATCTCATGCTGTCAGCTCTGCAGTCCCATCTCATGCTGTCAGCTCTGCAGTCCCATCTCATGCTGTCAGCTCTGCAGTCCCATCTAATATTAGCGCTGACTTCAATCGCTAGCTATCCCGCGCCAATTTCCAGCGCTGGCCCCAGTCGCAGCTGTACATCGAGTCCGAGACTTTCATGCAAGTTTGCTACAGGCAGCCCGCCTGCGTGCCTCAACGACGTCAGCACCAGGCGCTGCCGCCTCCACCGTCGACTATGCCGCAGGCGGCTGCCCCGTCAGCCACAGATCTGACCGGCCTGCTCGGCCCAGTCTACTATCCGTCTGCTTCTGCCGCTGCTTCTGTCGCGCCGCCGCCTCCGCCGCCGCCGCCGCCACCACCGCCGCCGCACACTGGACCGCCGGTCTCCGCCGCTGCAGCGGCAGCCGCGGCCGCAGCTGCAGCAGCCGCCGCCGCCGCCTCGGACCCGCTGTCCTTCTACATGTCTCTGCAGCCCATCACCTACGGCTTCGCTGCCGCCCAGAAGGCCGCCGCTTTGCAGCGCGCCGCCGCGCTCTACCAGGCCGCCACGTTTGCCGCCGTGCCGCTAGCCGCCGGCGTCAATCCGCTGGCCCTGGCCGCCGCTAACGCCGCCTCGGCACCTCCGGATCCGTGGAGCGCCGCCGCCGCTGCAGCCGCTGCCGCAGCCGCCGCCCAGCAGCAGTACCATCAGCACCAGCAGCAGTACCATCAGCACCAGCAGCAGGCAGTGGCGGCGGCCTCGTGTCACAGCAGCAACGATTTCGCCGTTTCGACGCCCGGGCAATGGCCGCCTCCAATTAGTGGCAGCGCCGGCATCGGCGGATATCATCAGCTTCAGCAGCCGCTGCCCCCGCCGCCGCCGCAGCAGCAGCAGCAGCAGCACTGCTTCAACCAGCACCAGGCCACTGGCATGGCTGGCGGCTCGCCCGGCCACCAGCAGTACCAGCAGCAGTACCACCTGACTGGCCGGTCTGACAGCTCATCTGACGACGGCTCCTCGGCTATTGCAGCTGCCGCTGCCGCCGCCGCGGCCGCCGCATTCCAGCAGCATCACCAGCATCAGCATCATAATCAACAACAACAACAGGCCCAGGCTCAGCATCAGCAACATTCGCAATCGTCGTTTTTGGCCGCCGCTGCGGCTGCCGCTGCCGCCACTGCTGCTCACGGTGGCGGCTATGCTGTCGGCCTGGCTGCTCACCATCATCACCAGCAGCAGCAGCAGCAGCGCGCCTCGTCCAGTGCCGCGTCTGCGATCGCTTCGTCTCGACAGCACAGGCGTAAGTTGGACTTAAACTGTACTGAGCGGTGATGTGATGTGCGAACAGGAAAAAGTGATTTTTTTAGAATCGCCTACAAATTCCTAGAAATCACCGATAAGCCTTCAAAATCACTCATTAGTTCTTACAAAATCACCGATAGGTCCTCAGGATCGCCCAATAATTTCTAAAAATCACCTATAAGTCTTCAGAATCACTCAGTAGTAGTTCTTAGAAATCACCGATAAGTCGTTAAAATTGCCCAGTAATTCCTAAAAATCACTGATAAGTTTTTAGAATAGCCCAATATTTCCTAGAAATCACCGACAAAATCTTCAGAATCGCCCAAAATTTCGGAGAATCACCGATAAGCCTTCATAATTGCCCAATAATTCCTAAAAATCGGCGCTAATCCTGCAAAATCGGCCACACTTTCAGAGCCCGTCCAAGTGGCCGTCTGTCACCCGTTCAACGTCAAAGAGGATCCGTACGCCGCCGCCGCCGCCGCTGCTGCTGCCGCAGCCGCAGGTCTTTGTCCGACTAGTGTGCGCAACCTGCAGTGAGTTACAAAATCAAAGCAGACTACTGTTCTGTGCGATTTCCAACCCTGACTGTATGAAAATTTTTATATGAACATCTTTTGGTTTGCCGCTAGCGTGCGTGCAAAAAAAATTTGTTTAATCGCTTTGTAATAATTATTTTTGTAATCCCCTACGATTGTTGATTATAACTGCGTAAGTCTTTGTGCGACTATCGGGTTTTGTTTTTTTCTTTTTTATAATCATTTTTTTCTCGCATGATTAGCGGCTGAATTAGCAAGTAGTAAGACGCGCGCATGCACTTAGTCTGCGTTTTATTTCGTTTGAATTCTTTTTTTGGCTTGAAAAGTAATGATTTAAAAAAAAGCTTTTTTTCTGTAACGTAGCTCTGATTGTTCGGCAGGACTGGGCTTTTTTTATCGCCGTCTAAACATTTAATTCGGATGCGCTCATACTCTGTCTGTTAATTTTAGGCGTCATCTTGTTTTTTCATTTGCTTATTCAATAGAGATTTTCTTCAAAAAAACAAAACAGATTATAAGTTTGTTACCCTCCCGTCTTGCCGCTTGGACAATGTCCCGCCGACTCTGAATTGCTTTTTTTTCAATTGAATTCGCTCCTTTGTTTTGTGTGCCGCTTCGTGTGTGCAGCTTTCTTTCCCTGTGCAAACACCTAAACGATTTTAATTCTGTTCCGATTTAAGTGTTTTTCTCTTTCTCTAACTGGAATGCCGTTCCGATTATTAACATTCAGATTTTTCATTTCGCTGCTCGGCTTTGGAGAAAGGAAACGCTATTTAGTTTGTTTTTTAATCATTTCACTTTTTTGTCTGTTTGTTAAAGTCATTGTTTTCTTAGATAATGCCATATTTTATATTGTTTCACGAGGCCCTGACTTACAAGATCCTAAATGCCCATATTTTTTAATCTTAGAAAATAGTTGCTGGGCACTGATCTGATATTCAGGATCTCAGGATTTAATCTGAAATCCTCTTTTTTTAGACAATGGTTGCTAGGCTCTGACTTGATTTCCCAGATCCTGAATCCCGGGATTTTATCTGAAATCCCCTCTTTTCTTAGAAAACGGTTGCTAGGCACTGACCTGATATTCCAGATCCTGAATCCCGGGATTTTATCTGAAATCCCCTCTTTTCTTAGAAAATGCTTGCTATGCACTGGTCTGATATCCCAGATCCTAAATCCAGGGATTTTATCTCAAATACCCTCTTAGAAAATGGTTGCTAGGCACTGTTTTGATATCCCAGATCCTGAATCCCGGGATTTTATCTATAATCCCCTCTTTTCTTCGAAAATAGTTGCTAGGCACATCCTGAATCCCGGGTTTTATCCGAAATCCACTTTTCTTAGAAAACGGTTTCTAGACACTGGTCTGATATCCCAAATCCTGAATCCTTTTAAAAATTATTTACAAATATCCCAATACAATGCGAAAAATCTAAGCATGTTTCAAACTAGATAATGTTCTCATCGCTCTAACAATACGGCTTGCTCAACGCTTCATATTTTTGTTTATATCAATTGTATTATACATGAAATTACTTTCACCATTGTAATTTCCCTATGCACCGCTTGAACGATACGCTATCTGTGTGTAGACAGCCACTGCCCGCGCTTTTATTTATGCGTTAGGTTTAATCGGGTCTTTCATACCGTCATTTGGTTTCTCGCCCACTAACTAACTAGTTTTTTATACTCAGCACAAATTGCTTCTGTTAGTAAATGCTTAGACACTATATAAATGCTTTGTTATACTATTGCTATTTCGGGCTTGTCTGTGTTACATAATATCTTATATTTTAGTTAAGCACACTAAGCTGCGAGTTTTTTGTCTCCTTTGTCTTTATGTATAAAAACCAATTGTTGGCCACTTTTTTGACGGCTTTGCTATTTGCGCTTTTTTGTTTGTTTGTTGGTACACAGAAATCATTTCAAATGCTAAAAAATATCTGCGTTTTCGTTTTTTTATTCTGAACAGTTTGCTCCGATAACATACGCTGCTCTTTATTCTGTACTTTAACAATGCCTGCGAAATACTACTGCTTAATATCACTATTCAGTAGGCTGGCGCGATTTTGGCAACTCTCGTTTTTATTTTCGTTTGAAAGATCTTTAAATTCCTTCGTCGCTTTTTTGTTTCCTCTGTGCAGCCTGCCTTTTCTCGCTCTGTAATTTTGTCGCTTAGCTGTTACACCTGTAAGGCCTCAAAACAAGACAGAAATTATAACACCTCCAGCTCTATGTCTGTTCTATTTATTTACGCGTATAATAACTTGCACTCGATAAAATCAATACCAAAATATTATTTAATACCTCTGATAAACGATAAAAAAGGCACGCCGATCTAAAATTGAAACGAAAAAAAATATACAGTTTCAAGCGAATATATTATATATTTGTAAGCGGGCGCAACTTTGGCCGTCTCGCGGTGCGCAAGATTCGCTCTGCGCTGCTTTCGTCATGAAAATCAACCTATCGTTCTTTCTTTACTGTTTTATTGCACAAAAACTACTTGTAGTAGCTGAATTAGAAAATAAAATATTATACTGAATTGGCAATCAACTTTGTTAAAATAACCAAAATGGACAAAAAAGTTATAAATGTTATCTGCGAGTATTTGCACCATTGATGAATGTAAAATATGTTAAAAAATCAATGCAATTGTGACTCAACACAACAGTAAAAGTCTTTGTCGATTTAAAAAATCAGAAAAATAGCTCAAAAATTCGTTTGCAAACCTCAATAATTTTTTTTAATTGGCATTTGCACCGTCATTTCTACCAGAGTATAAAAATTTAATTTTCGTTTTTGAGGCTAAGAACCACTCACAAGAATTTCAAATTCTTGGTGCGCTTCTATCCTTGGTCAGTTTGCCGACTTTCTTCAATTTGGCGCCCCTGCGAATGTCAGATAGGAGGGCGCCGCGAGCGGCTGATGGCGCCTGGGATGGCGGCGGTGGCGCCTGAGGTGGCGGCGGTGGCGCCTGAGGTGGCGGCGGTGGTGCCTGAGGTGGTGGCGGCGGCGCCTGAGGTGGCGGCGGTGGCGCCTGAGGTGGCGGCGGTGGCGCCTGAGGCCTCGCTGGCTGAGTCGCAGCCGATGACGCCGCGCCAGAGGTCACGACGCTTCGACCCGCGGGCAGGCGTTTCCGCACCCGCTTGAGAAAGGACGCAACCACGGCGCTTGAGGCATCGGCGGCGGCCGCAGCATTGGCTGCGGCAGGAGCGACGGGGAATTCCACCAGGCAGCCGGTGAAGAAAGCGTGATCGGCGATTGCCCCGAGCTCCGGCACGGAGCCGAACGGCAGCCGCTCGAAGATGAAGTTGAGCACGTCCAGCAGGGGCCTGTATTTGCGTCCCTTCGCTGCGAGGATCTGCAGGAGGTTTAGAGGGGTTTTTCTCTCGTCACCATCCCATCTGACAGCCCACTATTTTCCCTGTCACCCCACTATTGCCTCCGACACCCCACGATGCCCTCTGACACCCCACTATCCCCTCTGACACCCCACTATCCCCTCTGACACCCCACTATCCCCTCTGACACATCCCTATCCACCCGGATGTGGGTTAATCCGTTGGGAAACTCGCCTGAAACTCCACGGGTGAGGGCGCGGTTGCCGCCAGCTCAAAGCCAGTGCCCATCTCGAACAGCAGGTGGCCCAGACCGACGGAATCGGCCAGGTGACGCCGGCGACCGCCAGCTGGCAGCAGGCGACGCAGCTCCGGCCAATGCGGCGGCACCTGGCCAGTCAGCGCGCTCTCCAATCCAGCCAGCTGGGCTCCGCTGTTGCTTAGCAACACGTTGCCAGCGTGCACAAAGCCGTGCGGCCTCAGGCCGAAGCTGTGCAGATGCAGCAGGGCCCGGAGCACCCGGCCTGACCAGGCCTGCAGCTTCCGCAGCGGGACGGGTCGGCGACGTCTGGCGGACTTGGTCTGGTGCGGGTACAGCGGATTCGTCTGCGGGGCGGGGGTTTGAGGGCGTGTCCCACAGTGAGTCCGGCTGGGGTTGGGGCTCAGTGCAGCGAGACGGTTCCTCACCTGACAGATGTAGTCCCGCACGCTGCCATTCGGACAGAATGGGACAATGTGCAGAAAGCGGCTGTGCTTTTCGATTAGATCCATGTGGCCCAGCTGCAGGCATTCGTGCTGCATGCATAGAGACGGGGTAAATGCTAATTTTGCGTTGAAACTGCTTTGGTTTAATGGCAGTTGCTATAGTTGGCGTTTTGAAATCAAGGTACTGTTTGAACCACCGAGAATCACCAAGGTAGTTAGTGACACCTCAGGAATCATTAAGGAAGTGAGTGACGCCTCAAGAATCACTAAGGAAGTGAGTGACGCCCCAAGAATCACTAAGGAAGTGAGTGACGCCCCAAGAATCACTAAGAAAGTGAGTGACGCCCCAAGAATCACTAAGGAAGTTAGTGACGCCCCAAGAATCACTAAGAAGTGAGTGACGCCCAAAGAATCACCAAGGAAGTTGTTGACGCCCCAAGAATCACTAAGGAAGTTGTTGACGCCCCAAGAATCACTAAGGAAGTTGTTGACGCCCCAAGAATCACTAAGGAAGTTAGTGACGCCCCAAGAATCACTAAGAAGTGAGTGACGCCCAAAGAATCACCAAGGAAGTGAGTGACGCCCCAAGAATCACTAAGAAGTGAGTGACGCCCAAAGAATCACCAAGGAAGTGAGTGATTCTCACCCGCAGCCCTTCCAGCCACTGACGCACGCAGGCGAAGCTTTTCTGCTTGAGCGGCAGCGGGCAGGTGGCCGGGTCCGGCACGTAGGGGCTGAGCACGAGCAGGCAGAAACGGTTGTTGCCCCCGGCGGAAGTCACGCTGAACCAATTGCAATTTCGCCGGCTGCCCAGCTGGCTGAGGTGGTCCTTCACCACCCATTGGCGGCCATTTCTCAGGTGGAACTGCAGCATGAGGAAGGCCGAGTGCCTGATCTGCTGGCTCTCCTCTTTGACGCTGGCGCTCATTATTTCCAAGGTGCCGGAGGTGTTGACACTGCTTGAGTAGTTTCCCAGACGCGAGTAGCCTCGTCGCCTGCGGGGAAAATCATGTGCGTCTATGAGGCATTTCAGCTAAAATACTCGTAGTATAACAAATTATCCTGCATGTACATACAGTGCATGGATTCTATACAATCCTAAGTACTAAGCCCCTACATGGTCTTTATTTATTTATGATCTTATAGGAGTTTGGTAAGATTTGGGTAAAGTGGGGCACAATAGACGTACAAGTACAAGCACTATCTAAAGTGAACCAATTGCTTTAAGTATTATTAGCAATAGGAAATAGAGGATAACTTGCCTGTTAAGAATACATCGTTGACATATTAAGCAGAGAACAAGGCAAACGAGTAGAAAACCAAGTAGACCACCTATTAATGATGCCTGTAAATTGAAATTAAGCTTTTTGGCTGCATTCTATAAAAAATGAAACCAATATGATTTTATCTTTTTTTGGCTAAAGCTTTTATATAAAAAATGTATTAATTGGCAAATAAAATATTAAGTCTGTTTACATACCCAAAATACTGGACTAGTTGTTATACTAGAAAGCTCTGTAGTCATCTTGCAGATGATTTAGAAAAAAATGTACTTTTGTGTTACATTTAGGTGTAGCTGACAAAACAATTTTTAAAGCTATTTATTGGATTCCTTACTCCTTATATTTATACTTCCTTTACTTAACCGAATTACAGACTGTTGTAGCGCTCAGCTAAAGAATATGTTTGAAAAAAAACTGCAATAATATGAAAAACTTATATATTTTTTTATATAATTAACGTCACACAAGCGTACCTCGATTAAATTAAAAAAAATAAATTCAAGTTAAATCTAACACGCCTAAAATATAACATTCTTATTATGACATTAAATATAAATATAGTGAATTTTATGCTGATAAACATATAGGCCAAAGAGAAAAAATTAGTAATTTTGATCGAGAAATATCTCTGCAAAAATTTTATTGCTTTTTGTTTAAATCTTATAAGTTGTTTAATTTAAACATTTTAAGCAGCTCTGCTGCACAGTTACGTGGTCTGAAGATAGCATAGAGAGAGAGAGAGAGATAGAGAGGAGTATAATTTTCTCAACCATTTTTAGTTTATTTAAGACTACTGATTTACTCGGTTGTTTACTATTTTTTAATTCCTGGAAAAGCTTCTTCGCTTATTTAATTCGTGCAGTTTGAAATATTACTAGCAAGTTGTAGCAGTCTCAAACACAAAATCGTTGCGTAGTAGAACAAATCAGCCCGACCCGCTATGTTTTGTTTGTCAACCGTATACCGCTCCTTGTGTAGTGTCAGAAGGGGACAGTTAAGGCGTCTGAGGGACCATTTTTAACAGGAATCATATAGCTCTCTGCTACTTGCAGACAGGTGCTACTTAGAGCCAGCTATGAGATGCACGTTTTATCTGCGAAATTTTATTAACAAAAAAGTAGTAAGTCAACAGATTTTTTAACTGGAAGACTCGTGCACTAATGCATCCAAGCTCTGGGAAAGCAAAGTTTTAATTTTGAAATAAAATAAACCAAACCGCGTCAAAGAAGCATTACGGCAAAACAAAGAACCAATCGATTAAACAAGATAGCATATGGCATCAACAGAAAAGTCTTCTTGACTCGTCAAGTCTATTATTACACGTCCTTGGGTCTCACTTCTAATTCCAAAACAAGTGCTTTTGATTCTCTTCGGACAGCCGCTCGGCGTTGGGACACGTAACAAAAAACGAGCCCGGCTGTTTCACATTGACGGTGCTGCTTTCTATCACCAGGATGGCGCCTTTGTTATTGTTAGCTCCCAGGAATCCAGGCGCGCTGAACAACGTGATGCAGCGTTTCCCCATGGAAACGGAGTATCCTTCATCCTCGAGATTGTGCGACCTGATGAGAATTGAATTGCCAAATATCAGTTGCAATACGGAGTACAGGGCCCAATCGGAGAATTGATACGAGTAGCCGCGCGTGCCGGGCACCCAGTTGAGCTTCGACCGCTGCTCCTCCGGCTTGGACACCTCGAAGTTGTCCCGAGCTGGCGACCTCATGGGATGCGACCAGAGCAGGTCGCACGCGATCCCGCATTGTTGCAGTTCGAATGGCCGTTCGATTTTGTTCAGCTGGGCTATGTTGGCCGCCGGATCCGATGGGACAAACGGTTCCAGTAGGAAGCTCGGCGAGATGCCGGCGTGACAGCAGAACAGCTTGCCGCCCACAACTGCGGCGACGGGAAGCCACTGGAAGCAGCGAAGGAAACCAACTAGGACTTCGGCGCCCGTCTGCGATCCGAAGCGACTCAGCAGCTCCTCCTTGAAGCCGTAGTAGCTGCAGCTGCTTGCCGAGTCGTCGTTGCCTCGGAGCAGCAGCACCGAGTCCGGGTACATCACCATCAGGCTCAGCAGCAGAACGACCACCTCCGTCGAGAACTTGCCATAATTAACGTAGTTGCCAAGAAACAGGTACTTCGACTGGGGCGGCTGGCCAAGTACGTCGAAATAGCGCAACAGGTCGTGATATTGGCCGCGCACATCTCCCACTATGTTGACTGGGGATCCGGTCTCTACGCAGGTGGGCGTCGAGTCGCTGAGCTGATTGATGGCCAGATGGCACACAGTCAGACAGTCCTGGGCTGTGAGCTCCGGGTGCAACGAGTAGTCCGCAGTCTGGAAGCTCAGCAGCCGACGCGTCAGGTCGCCCAGATCAGCATCGTCCTTCACCAAGACGTTGTCATTGCTCTTGTTAGTCAGTGCCTCCGCGTCGGAACGCTCAGCTGCAGCAGCCGACTGCGTCGGTGGAGTTTGACTGCCGAGGGTCGCTGCGGCGCAGTCTGCATTCGCCATTTTTCTTCTTCAAATGCCCGACGATGTCTTCTTTAAGATGGGTCTTCTTTTAAATTTAGCAAGGAGTTTAAAGTCTCAATTGATTGCTTTTATCTATGTGCGAAACGCATCGCTCAGCGGTGTCCACATAACTTACCCAGAATGCTCAATCAGCGATTTTTTATGAAATTAAACTGCGTAGAAATAGAGATCAAGGACACCTTAAGTAGAAGGACGGGACACTTCGTTTCTTAGAAAGGTTTTGGAGTCCAATCTTCGCGAAAAAATGCACTACGGAGATAGGAAATTTGCAGTTTTTCGACATAAAATTAAAGATTCGGCTCGATTGGAAGCAGATGCAAATCTCATCTTTTGATATGTGCCTCTTGCCTTTTTACTTTATCGAACTTCGTACTTCTTAATTTGTGAAAAATTGATCTTATTTTTTATTGACATTAGATCACTTACGTAAAAAACAACTAATTGATAAATAGCCAATCCAGAGAGAATTGGACATTGAAATGTGACCGGACCAGCAAAGCTATCCAAAATACTGATTGATAGAAACGTTTTTTGAAGAAAGCAGACTTTGTTAGAAGAGGATCAGAACCTGCGCGGCTGTTAAAATATCATTAATTATTGAAAGTATAATTTGCGACAAATGTTTTACAAGAAAAATAATTTGAAGATCAATATTTCACAAATAAGGACGTACATAGTTCGATAGAGTAAGAAGGTAAGAAGCACATATCAAAAGATGAGATTTGCATCTGCTTCCAATCGAGCGCAATCTTTAATTTTATGTCGAAAAACTGCAAATTTCCTATCTCCGTAGTGCATTTTTTTCCGCGAAGATTGGACTCAAAAAACTTTCCAAGAAACGAAGTGTCCCGTCCTTCTACTTTAGGTGTCCTTGATAGAGATGCGCACAAACTACTAATCCGATGAAGAAGCTGCTAGAGATGAACTATGCATACATTAGCTTTTCTATGACTGCTTGACTTTTGTTTATGGCCAAACCAGCCGCGAGCGGAGAGGCCTTGAAGCTCCTCTAAAGAGAGGGGTCTATTAACAAAGTAAAAGAGCAACGAGGTGTTAAAAGCACCATAAAATAAACGTGTACTTTAGGATACACTAAAACGCAAACAACACACTGACTCATCTTGGTCTATCCTGCACTGACCCAACAAATGGCGACGAGGATGGGATGAGAACTACTGGAACCATTGAAGAGGGGAGACGATCCTACCCGATGGCTCCTTCAATTTGAGGCTGTCGCAGCCTGGCAGGAACTCACAGACGAGAACAAGGCCAAGAATGCGTTACTCGCTCTGATGGGCACAGAAGCTTTCAGCATGATGGCTGATGCCATTGCACCTGTGAAGCCTGGAGAAAAGTCTCTGGAACAACTGAAGACGATACTTGTCGAGCAGTTCCAACCACGAAGGCTTCCTATCGCTGCCAGATACGAGTTTTCGAAACTACGGCAGGGAGGAGACGACGTACACACGTATGTGCGCAAACTTCGATCTTCAGCAGAAGACTGCGAATTCGGTACAGAACTGGACAGCAGACTGCGTGATCAGTTCGTGTTTGGCATCGCTAATCAGGATGCATTAAAGAAAATGCTCACTGAGAAACTCGCAGATCTCAGCTTGAAGAAGGCTATTGAGATTGCGACCGCCTATGAAGCAGTTCGAGATACTCAGAAAACTTGGCAACCGGAATCAGGATCTGTCTGCAAAATCCAAGGGCGCAAACAATTAAAAAATTCCGGCCCAAGATCAACGAAGCCATGGCAGCCAAAGATCGACTCCGGTAAGTGGATGTCTTCAGACATCTGCAAATGCTGTGGTAAAAAGGGACATCAGAAGTCAACCTGTAAGTGGAAAAGTGAGTCATGCAGAGTCTGCAACAAAATGGGTCACCTGGAAGCAGTTTGTCGTCATAAGTCAGGACACAAAGTGCACTTAATAGAAGGGACCAAAGAGCCCAATGGCAACTCGGAGCACTATATTTTCGCTGCAAGCATGGGATCCAATTCTCAGTACAAGACTACTTTGGAAGTCAATGGATCACCTGTATCAATGACCTTCGACACTGCTGCAGACATGTCACTAATCTGCAGAAAGGACTTCGATAGCCTGAAACGGAAGTCTCGACTCCAGCCATGCAAGAATAAGGTCAAGGATTACAATGGGCATGAAATCTCTCCACTAGGATGCTGCGATGTTGAGGTGAAGCACAATGAATACAATGGTAATCTCACGGCATACATTGTGGAGACAGATAAGCAGAACATAATGGGACGAGACTGGATACAAGCAATTTTTCCACATGTTGACCAGCAGATAGCAGGAATTTGCAGTATGGTAACGAATTATGTGGCCAAGCTTACACTCAAGGAGGGCGCTGTTCCAGTTTTCCTGAAGCCGAGAACTATTCCATACGGACTGCGAGATGCTGTTAAGCAAGAATCAGATCGCTTGGTGCGTGAAAGAATCCTTGATCCAGTTCATGAAAGTGATTGGGCGACACCGATTGTTGTGATTCGTAAAGACAACGGAAAAGTGAGAATCTGTGGTGATTATAAGGTCACTGTCAACCCTAACCTACAGAGCATGGTGTCGACAACTCCAACTATCGAGGATATGATCTACATGGTTCTGGATTTTTCACTACTCTAGATCTGACCAACGCATACCACCAGTTGCCACTTGATCCCGAGTCCGCGAAGCTCACGACTATCTCAACACCATTTGGACTGTTCAGATATAATAGTTTGCCATTTGGAATAAAACAATGTCCGGCAATTTTTCAAAACTATTTAGACAAAGTGCTGCATGGGACTCCTAATGTTCTAAGCTACCAAGATGATGTCATCATTCACACTCCATCAAGGCGCGAGCATCATAAAGCTGTGCAGGAAGTAAAGGCCAAACTAATACAGAACGGCATACAACTGAATGAGGCCAAATGTGTTTATTGTCAAGAGGAAGTCAAGGTATTAGGCTTTATCGTCAGCGCAAAGGGTGTGCGCCCAGATCCGCAGAAGGTGAGAGCAATTAAAGGCTTTCTGCGTCCGACGAACAAGACCGAGCTGCAAAAGTTCCTAGGAATGCTCGAATTCTACGGAAGGTTCATTCGAGACCGATCAGCAATCAAGGCTCCCTTAAACCAGCTGCTCGGCAACGAGACCGCCTGGCACTGGGGACCCAAACAAGAAGAGGCGTTTTGCCGGCTGAAAGAAGCTTTGGCTGAAGATAGCCTGCTGACTCCATTCAATCCTAATGAGACAGTTGTGCTCACGACAGACGCATCGCCAACAGGAATTGGAGCGGTTCTAGAGCAAAACGGCAGGCCTGTACTCTTTGTTTCCAAGACGCTCACAAGTGCAGAGCGGAAATATGCGCAGATTGAACGCGAAGCACTGGCAATCGTGTGGGCTACCAAGCGCTTGCACAAGTTCCTATATGGACGACGATTCCAGTTGGTGACGGACAACAAGCCTCTGATGTACATATTTCATCCATCCAAATCACTATCAGCTATCACGGCAGCCCGACTGCAACGATGGGCCATGTCAATGATGGCATATGACTACGAAGTAGTCCACAAGCTGTCACGTGAAATCCCTGTGCCAGATGCACTGTCGCGCTGTACATCAATTGGATCCGAAACTGTAGCTTTTGAAGTCAACGCCATACAAGACTGTATCATTGAACCACCGATTTCCAAGGCACTGATAAGAGAGACTTCAAAGAAGGACCCACTAATGAGACAACTTTTTAGTCAGATTATGAACAGATGGCGAAATGTGAAAAGAGGTCCTCTGAGTCCGTACGCTAAGTTGCGCAATGACCTGATAATCGAGGATGGTCTGATATTCAGAGGAAATCGCCTTGTGATACCCCCACAGCTAAGGAAGACAGTCATCGACGAACTTCACAGTGGTCATATTGGAGCAGATTCCATGAAGTCGTTGGCGCGTAATTCTGTCTGGTGGAACAACATTGACAAGAATATTGAACATCATGTCAAGGCGTGCAAAGGTTGCTGCGAGGGAAAGGACAATGTGCAGCCTCAGTGGCAATCGTGGCCAGAGGAGATTGACAGGTGGAAGCGCGTGCACATGGATTTTGCTGGACCGCTGCACAATGGTGCATACGCTTTAGTTCTCATCGACGCGTACTCAAAATGGCCTGAAGTTCATCTGATGGACAAAACTACATCGACTGAGACAATACGCAGATTGAGGCGCACATTCGCTCAGGAGGGTGTGCCAGAGACACTAGTCTCTGATAACGGACCTCAGTTTGTTTCCGGAGAAATGACCGAATGGCTAAGAAGGATTGGTTGCAAGCACGTACGAACACCACCTTATCACCCGAGATCAAATGGCATTGCGGAACGATTTGTACGCACTCTCAAGAATCATCTGCGAGCTGCTCAGACGGATGATATCCAAACTGCAATTGACCGGTTCCTAATACAGTATAGGAACCGAGAGCATCCATCCACAGGTGTTGCTCCAGCAACTATCATGCGAGGTCAGCTACTGAGATCACCTATCACTAGTCTGGCTAAGGACTCAAATAAAGTGTGGGTCCGAAATGCATCTAACAAAGGAGCACTCTACAAGCCCGGAAGAGTGGTGCGAACGTCACCCTACTCCGACACAACAGTGACCGTGCAAATGGACAACGGAGCAGAGCGACTGTCACAAGGAGCAACTGAAAGACATGGTAGAACCTCTGACACCATTGTCTGAGTCTTCTGAAGACGACTGCGCTATCGTTGAGAGTGGATTACCTACAGGAGAGGAGGCTGTAGCGGAACCTACTCCACCGGAGACAGTCTCACAGACCGACAATGCCACTCTGAGCGCAACTCTGCCTGTGCAAGTGATCGAACGACCCAAGAGGAACCGGAGACCTCCTGACCGACTGCATTACAGTGAATTAGGGCGTTCTTGTTAGTCCGGGAGAGTGCTATAGATGAACTATGCATACATTTGCTTTTCTATGACTGCTTGACTTTTGTTTATGGCCAAACCAGCCGCGAGCGGAGAGGCCTTGAAGCTCCTCTAAAGAGAGGGGTCTATTAACAAAGTAAAAGAGCAACGAGGTGTTAAAAGCACCATAAAATAAACGTGTACTTTAGGATACACTAAAATGCAAACAACACACTGACTCATCTTGGTCTATCCTGCACTGACCCAACAGAAGCTAATATAATATTACTCAAATAAGTAGCACAAGACATATTCATTTATTAGAATGACTTGCAGCAACATAGTATTGTCTTTTCACAAAGATTTTGTATGTTTGGTTTTCGCTTTTTATCCTACTGTTCGAGTTGCATCACTTCAAACTTATTATACTCCAGTTAAACTGGTTTCTACGTTTAATGTTTTACGTTTCGATTGCTAGTTTCTGGTTACTGACTTAATAAGTCAGGCGGTCTTGTGCTACACAATTGAGTAATAGTCTATGACTACTACTTGTGCTTCATCGGATTAGTAGTGTGTACGCATCTCTATTTCTAAGCACTGTCTTGGAGTTTCTGTGTATTATTCAAATTTAATACACGGCCTGTGAGCCCCAGGAATCTATTTATAGCAGAAAAGAATCTCCGCTCGAGCTCAGAACTTTGTCTATTGTTTAAAATCACACTCAAACTTTTGTCTATGGTAGTGGAGTTACAATAAAGATTGCAGACACAGCCACAGAACTTATCCAGAAATCTGTAAATTGGCAAAGCACTGCTCGATCTTCAATTCCCACCCGATTTGCCGGGCAGAAATGTCATAGAAATCGTCAATCCTTTGCAAGTAGAAAATTGAACAATAGACAACAAGATCTATTTTTAGAATGGCAGACTGTAGATGAGATGCTTAACGTAAGATTTGGTTGGGCTCCCGGGCAGAGAAATGACGTTTCTGCCCGCCCTTGCAAATCGGGTGGGAATAGCTATACCATAGACCTTCTTCGTGCAGAAAGAGGGAAATCCTCGGGCCGCTTCGCGTCCCTCGGATTCTCCCCCTTTCTGCCCTCAGAAGGTCTATGGTATTGGTATATTTCTGCATGATATTCGAGCTGGTCAAACTTGCGTCCGCACAGTGACCGGCGAGAAGAGCAAAGTCTGAATTTTTTTATTCTTATGAAAGCTTTTCAATCAAAAATGACAGATTTCTGGATAAGTTCTGTGGCTGTGTCTGCAAAATTATCAATCTTACCGAAAATTTCAGTCCATAAGTGAATACCACAGACAAAACGAACTGCCCTCAGTGAGGGACGAAAATAGGAAGCGGAGATTACTTATAATCTCCGCGAATCGAGTCAATAATCTCCGCTCCCTGCATTCGTGGAATACATTTCAATATCCAACTGAAACTCGGAAGAAACTCGGCTTCGCCTCGGAGATTCTGCATAGACATTACTCCTCGTTTCAGTAGGATATTATATATGAATACAACAAACAACGAACTTTTATTTAATTAAAATTTTTATTTACTTCAAAGTTATCAATCCAAGCACAATGCTGCTCACACTGCTAGCACTCCTGAACTGTAAAACCAAAAAAAACTTGCTTTAAATGACGCAAAAAATATTATATCAGTCTCTCTCTCCATCCGGAGAGGCAAAACTCGAAAAAAAGTATTTTTCACAAAAACAAACATGGTTTAACAGAAAAAAACAGAAACATATAATATAAAAAAATAGCCGCCAGCTGTCTGTCCGATGCAAAATAATGTTTTGTTGATGAAAAAATAAAGAGTTTTTTTATATATATAGCGCGCATGTTTCAAGTATTTCTTTAAAGTGAAAAGTGAAATAAATAATACCTAGAAACTTTGCATTTATATATAGTAAACTAAGTTTGATTTCATATACAGCAGAGGGAGCAAGCATGCAGCCAGATCAGGATGCGAGTGACCTAGGAATCTCGCTACTCTGCTGTCCTTTTTTACGCTAATCTATATTTTATTTGTTTCCTTCGAAATGTTGCTGCTCACAGTGGCCGCATTGCAGGTTAACGCGCCTTATTTACGTATGTAAATTGTTGTACTTGCGTACGGCTGCCTTTGTTGTAGATAGATCAGATAGAGTAGATAGATGGGCTCGGTTAATTAGCGACAGAAAATGTTTATAAATATGAAAACGCCAGAGAGAAAAAAATAATGCAGAAACGTTGGACATGCATAATCCAGCTCGGGTCTGTAGGATGGGGGATGGGGGAACAAATTTACAATATAAATACACATTTAGCAGCTGCGTCGGCAAGCACCTATTCAAGCACCAGGCAATAAACAATTATTAGATAGTTATTAATAATAATTATGTACATATAGACAGAGCACACAGACAGCAAGGAACAAACTAACAAAACACTGGAAAATTTCAATCGACAGAGGGGGGGACAAATAGAAAAAAAAATAATAAACTCACAGCGGGTAAACTCCCAACCAGACGGATGAATAGTAGTATGTAGCGCATTAATTTGCAAAAAAATAAACATTTTGTTAAATGAGAACAAAAAACCAAAAAGCCTAGGACGAGGATGGCGGACCAACTAAATTATGGCATTGATTTTTGGCGGCAGGGATTTCAATTCTGTCAATTTTTATGATCCCAATAATTCATATTTGAATATTTTGGGATTTATCATTTAGAGACTTCACAGAGCAATTCCATTTGGTGTTAACGCAGTAGTCAGCTTTCAGCTTAGGGCAGATCGGTGCGCGCATACAGCGGCTCGATGGCGGCCATGCGGGTCAGAATGGTCTCGAAGTTGGGCCGGTTTTGCGGCTCCCAGGCCCAGCAGTCGCTCATGAGGCTGTAGAGAAGCGGCCCAGCTAAATGCGGCTGCGGGTTCCGGCCGCCCGACTCTAGGTGGGGAAGAACAGCGCTGGGCGACACGCCGGGGTACGGGGTGTCGCCTTTGGAGAAGATCTCGTAGAGTAGGATGCCGAAGGCCCAGCTGTAGGGAATTGAAGATGTAGCTTTTGTTAGGATTTCGGGATTCTTTGGTTGAGTGAATGGGATTTCGCGATGACTGGGTTGAGTGAATGGGATTTCGGGATGACTGAGTTGAGTGTATGGGATTTCGGGATGACCGGTTGAGTGAATGGGATTTCAGGATGACTGGTTGAGTGAATGGGATTTCGGGATTGCTGATTGAGTGAATGGTATTTTCTGGATTGCTGATTGAGTGAATGGGATTTCAGGATGACTGATTGAGTGATTGGGATTTGGGGATTTTTGGTTGAGTGAATGGGATTTCGCGATGACTGGGTTGAGTGACTGGGATTTCGGGATGACTGAGTTGAGTGAATGGGATTTCGGGACGACTAGGTTGAGTGAATGGGATTTCGGGATGACTAAGTTGAGTGAATGGGATTTTGGGATTTTTGGTCGAGTGAATGGGATTTCGGGATGACCGGTTGAGTGAATGGGATTTCAGGATGACCGGTTGAGTGAATAGGATTTCAGGATGACCGGTTGAGTGAATGGGATTTCGCGATGACTGGGTTGAGTAAATGGGATTTCGGGATTGCTGATTGAGTGAATGGGATTTCGGGATCGCTGATTGAGTGAATGGGATTTCAGGATGACTGATTGAGTGATTGGGATTTCGGGATTTTTTGTTGAGTGAATGGGATTTCGGGATTGCTGATTGAGTGAATGGGATTTCGGGATGGCTGAATGGGATTCCATAATAGATGTTTAGTAGTTCAACAAGTGTGCGCAAGTTCAGAGTTTAGAATAAACGTGCTAGCATGGGAAATTTGTGTGGATAGGAAGGGGATTGAATTGCGCATTTTTTAAAACCCAAATTGGAAGCTGTTGCAATAATTTATAGCCTAGATGCGCTTTAGCAAGATGGCAGGTAAAAAAAGCTTTAAAAAAGGTGCAAAAAGTAGTTCATGCACTTCTGAGGCCCCTGTATTTCAAGCTTCAGTTTGCAAATTCTCTCGGTGCATACTTGGGCTATATTTAAGCGTTTATTCTCCTGCTCCCCAGTTCCCATTTAGCCCGGGGCTCTCTAAACGAGGTCACTGTTATTTACACTTTCACTCGGAAGGGGGGCTAACTAACGGGTGGAAATCTCCGCCTTCTTCGCGCAGTTTTATTGCCCCCTCTGAAAGAAAGAGATGGCCGCAGCGGGTGGGAGAAGAACGGGGCAATAAAAATCAATCACGTGGCCTGGGGGATCAAGGGTTGCGCTGGCGTATGCGGTGCACTTTGCGCTCAGCTGGGACGGATTGTTTGTGGAGTTAGAAAAATGAATGAAACAGTTGAGACAGAAATCAATGGCTAAAAGCCTAATCCGTTTGGTGAAAATTGTGTGCTCAATCAGCTCGGGCTTTAATTCAGCGCTCTTCATCCAGGTGTGCAAAAATGCAGAAATCCCTAGCTCTCCCCTTCCCTAGCTTCCCCAGCCCGAGTGCGCAGAGAGCGTCATTCATTATCAACAGAGAGGGCTCTCTTGCAGAAGCAGCCAGGCAGCGCACAAAGCGACCCCCCTCCTGCCCCGTTTCCCGCTGCCCGCCCCCCCCCTGAATGAAAGCGACGGCTGCGGCAGCGGCGGCGGCGGCGGCTGCTGCTGCTCCTTAGTTACTCTGCTCTCACGTGGCTCCACCTACCCCCCACCCCACGCCGCAACCCCTGCGCAACTGCGAGTGAATGCGAGGTAAAACACGCGGCATTTTTGAATGAAAAAAAAATTTCCCGTACGCCAAGATCCGCTGGGATAGGGACAGAGAGAGAGAGAAATGTCTCATAGTCGACTAGGAACGGAGCAGCGCCGGTGAATGCCAGCGTACAGTCAGTTCAACTACATTTTTTCAAAGGCCGCAGCACCATGGGGGGTGCAAGATTTATACAGGCGTTTTTTCAGGCGGGGCTCGCAATTCCCCCTATTGTTGCTGGGCTTGCCGCGCTCCGGCGATAAAGCGGTCCGGAGGAGGGGAAGGGGAAATAGGGGAGGAGCGACGCCTCTGCTGCCGCGCTAACAGCAAGAGGTCCCCGTTGTGTTTTCTTTTGTTTTGTCTTTTCTTTCAGAATGAGTGGTAATAAATCCTCATATGCCTGTGTTGAAGTCTGGCTCCCCAGACTGGGACCTGGCGCCATCCCTCCAGGAGCTAAGACTGAAACACCCCATTGAAGATTAAAGCCGCTCATTCATTTGTTTAAATTTGATCGAGCCTGCTAGCTTCGAGCAGATTAGCGCGCTACTGCAGGATTTGGCTTGCCACCTCAGACTAGGTAGGGTTTAGTTAGATTAGCCCATTAGACAATGCTGGCCCCTGTGACTGCGCTTCCCTAGAAACTATAATGGAATTATAATGAATTATTGCCTAAATTGGTTAGAGCTAGGCGTTTATTTGAGGGATCTGTCAGCAGTAATTGGGAGTTGAGAGTTGAGCCCGCAGTCAGCCGCTAATCCGCAAGGTGTGGCTTTGGGGCTCGCAGCCTATCATGGACTGACAATGGTTGAGTCATTAATGAATCATTTATTAACAGCCGGGTCCGCTTGTTTAGCCATTAATTTGAGTCTTGACTAGTTACAGTTGAAAAACTAAGTGCCGTTTTGAGTAATTGCCTAGCCTAAACAATGCTGGGATGTACCTACACTTTTGGGAATAATTTTTAATTGAGTACAGGCCATTCAATTGCTAATTGATTCTCTTGTTTCAATAGGGAGAAAAATTCTAAGGCTTACTAAAAAACATTTACCTATAATCACATTAAGAATTATTTAACCTGCCAGTTTGAGATGCCTCTTGGCCCCATTGACGTAAGAAATTATTTATAGGTGTCTAATATTGATTTGAAATTTGAACCTGGTGGTTCCTGTAAAATGACACCTGTGAACCTGGTGGTTCTTGGACATGAGACACCTGTGAACCTGGTGGTTCTTGGACATGAGACACCTGTGAACCTGGTGGTTCTTGGACATGAGACAACTGTGAACCTGGTGGTTCTTGGACATGAGACACCTGTGAACCTGGTGGTTCTTGGACATGAGACAACTGTGAACCTGGTGGTTCTTGGACATGAGACACCTGTGAACCTGGTGGTTCTTGGACATGAGACAACTGTGAACCTGGTGGTTCTTGGACATGAGACACCTGTGAACCTGGTGGTTCTTGGACATGAGACACCTGTGAACCTGGTGGTTCTTGGACATGAGACACCTGTGAACCTGGTGGTTCTTGGACATGAGACACCTGTGAACCTGGTGGTTCTTGGACATGAGACAACTGTGAACCTGGTGGTTCTTGGACACGAGACACCTGTGAAACTGGTGGTTCTTGGACAGGAGACACCTGTGAACCTGGTGGTTCTTGGACATGAGACAACTGTGAACCTGGTGGTTCTTGGACATGAGACACCTGTGAACCTGGTGGTTCTTGGACATGAGACAACTGTGAACCTGGTGGTTCTTGGACATGAGACACCTGTGAACCTGGTGGTTCTTGGACATGAGACAACTGTGAACCTGGTGGTTCTTGGACATGAGACACCTGTGAACCTGGTGGTTCTTGGACATGAGACAACTGTGAACCTGGTGGTTCTTGGACATGAGACACCTGTGAACCTGGTGGTTCTTGGACATGAGACAACTGTGAACCTGGTGGTTCTTGGACAGGAGACACCTGTGAACCTGGTGGTTCTTGGACATGAGACACCTGTGAAACTGGTGGTTCTTGGACAGGAGACACCTGTGAACCTGGTGGTTCTTGGACATGAGACAACTGTGAACCTGGTGGTTCTTGGACATGAGACACCTGTGAACCTGGTGGTTCTTGGACATGAGACAACTGTGAACCTGGTGGTTCTTGGACATGAGACAACTGTGAACCTGGTGGTTCTTGGACATGAGACACATGTGAACCTGGTGGTTCTTGGACACGAGACACCTGTGAAACTGGTGGTTCTTGGACAGGAGACAACTGTGAATCTGGTGGTTCTTGGAAATAGGAAACTAATGAGACACCAGTGAACCCTGGTGGTTCTTGGACATGAGACACCTGTGAACCTGGTGGTTCTTGGACATGAGACACCTGTGAACCTGGTGGTTCTTGGAAATTCGAGACTTATGAGACACTTGTGAACCTATAAGTTCTAGATATTGTCGAACAACAGTGATTGTGCATGTTAGTTTTCAGAAAAATGAGACGTATGCTAGTCTGGTGGTTCTCAGACATAAATGAAATCTCTGCACGCGTAACTGGTTTTTTTTAAAAAAAAGTCGAGACACCTGTGGATTGTAAATTTGCTGAAATTGTGCAACAAACTATACAATAAACACAGCTTAAAATACTCACACGTCGGTTTGAGTAGAGAAGACGCGAGACTTGAGGCACTCTGGTGCCAGCCACTTAACCGGCAGTTTGCCCTGCGGAAAATTAATAAATATTACGTTGAAATCTGTCTAACTCTGCTAAGCACGCTTAATTTTTTAATCATTGAACTTAAAATACAAGCGTAACTGCAGGGTACAGGTGCACTTTTACCGGTGCATCTGGATCTGGGTCGGCATTGATTAGTCAAATGTTTGAACAGCCAGCAAAATAGTAAACACAGCTACGCTTGTAAAACTATTTCCAACTGACCAGCAACCAATACAAGCAATGGCTTTCATAAATTAAAGCGAAATTTATGACTACGAAAACATGTTTTTAGTTTCACAGTGCACTAAGTAAGCTAAGAAATTTGGAAGTAAAGTATGTTGAATCGCTGATCTGTCAATATAATTATTTATTTTAAAACGCTTACTAATGCTTGTCAAGATGTCTATGATTGTCGTGGACTTGTCTATTTTTTCACCTGTCTATCAATGCTGTCTACCTGTCTATCAATGGTGTCTACCTGTCTATCAATGGTGTCTACCTGTCTGTCAATGGTATGTACCTGTCTGTCAATGGAGTCTACCTGTCTGTCAATGGAGTCTACCTGTCTGTCAATGGTGTCTACCTATCTATCAATGGTGTCTACCTATCTATCAATGGTGTCTACCTGTCTGTCAATGGTATGTACCTGTCTGTCAATGGAGTCTACCTGTCTGTCAATGGAGTCTACCTGTCTGTCAATGGTGTCTACCTATCTATCAATGGTGTCTACCTATCTATCAATGGTGTCTACCTATCTATCAATGGTGTCTACCTATCTATCAATGGTGTCTACCTATCTATCAATGGTGTCTACCTATCTATCAATGGTGTCTACCTATCTATCAATGGTGTCTACCTGTCTGTCAATGGTGTCTACGTCTACCTGTCTGTCAATGGCGTCTACCTGTCTGTCAATGGTGTCTACCTGTCTATCAATGGTGTCTACCTATCTATCAATGGTGTCTACCTATCTATCAATGGTGTCTACCTGTCTGTCAATGGTGTCTACCTGTCTGTCAATGGCGTCTACCTGTCTGTCAATGGCGTGTACCTGTCTGTCAATGGTGTCTACCTGTCTATCAATGGTGTCTACCTGTCTATCAATGGTGTCTACCTATCTATCAATGGCGTCTACCTGTCTGTCAATGGTGTCTACCTGTCTGTCAATGGTGTCTACCTGTCTGTCAATGGCGTCTACCTGTCTGTCAATGGCGTGTACCTGTCTGTCAATGGCGTGTACCTGTCTGTCAATGGTGTCTACGTCTACCTGTCTGTCAATGGCGTCTACCTGTCTGTCAATGGTGTCTACCTGTCTATCAATGGTGTCTACCTGTCTGTCAATGGTGTCTACCTGTCTATCAATGGTGTCTACGTCTACCTGTCTGTCAATGGTGTCTACCTATCTATCAATGGTGTCTACCTATCTATCAATGGTGTCTACCTATCTATCAATGGTGTCTACCTATCTATCAATGGTGTCTACCTATCTATCAATGGTGTCTACCTATCTATCAATGGTGTCTACCTGTCTGTCAATGGTGTCTACGTCTACCTGTCTGTCAATGGCGTCTACCTGTCTGTCAATGGTGTCTACCTGTCTATCAATGGTGTCTACCTATCTATCAATGGTGTCTACCTATCAATGGTGTCTACCTGTCTGTCAATGGTGTCTACCTGTCTGTCAATGGCGTCTACCTGTCTGTCAATGGCGTGTACCTGTCTGTCAATGGTGTCTACGTCTACCTGTCTGTCAATGGCGTCTACCTGTCTGTCAATGGTGTCTACCTGTCTATCAATGGTGTCTACCTATCTATCAATGGTGTCTACCTATCTATCAATGGTGTCTACCTGTCTGTCAATGGTGTCTACCTGTCTGTCAATGGCGTCTACCTGTCTGTCAATGGCGTGTACCTGTCTGTCAATGGTGTCTACGTCTACCTGTCTGTCAATGGCGTCTACCTGTCTGTCAATGGTGTCTACCTGTCTATCAATGGTGTCTACCTATCTATCAATGGTGTCTACCTGTCTATCAATGGTGTCTACCTATCTATCAATGGCGTCTACCTGTCTGTCAATGGTGTCTACCTGTCTGTCAATGGTGTCTACCTGTCTGTCAATGGCGTCTACCTGAATGTCAATGGTGTCTACCTGTCTGTCAATGGTGTCTACCTGTCTATCAATGGTGTCTACCTGTCTATCAATGGTGTCTACCTATCTATCAATGGCGTCTACCTGTCTGTCAATGGTGTCTACCTGTCTGTCAATGGTGTCTACCTGTCTGTCAATGGCGTCTACCTGTCTGTCAATGGTGTCTACCTGTCTGTCAATGGTGTCTACCTGTCTATCAATGGTGTCTACCTGTCTATCAATGGTGTCTACCTGTCTATCAATGGTGTCTACCTATCTATCAATGGTGTCTACCTGTCTGTCAATGGTGTCTACCTGTCTGTCAATGGCGTCTACCTGTCTGTCAATGGCGTGTACCTGTCTGTCAATGGAGTCTACCTGTCTGTCTGTCAATGGCGTCTACCTGTCTGTCAATGGAGTCTACCTGTCTATCAATGGTGCCTACCTATCTATCAAGGGTGTCTACCTATCTATCAAGGGTGTCTACCTATCTATCAATGGTGTCTACCTATCTATCAATGGTGTCTACCTGTCTATCAATGGTGTCTACCTGTCCATCAATGGTGTCTACCTGTCCATCAATGGTGTCTACCTGTCCATCAATGGTGTCTACCTGTCTATCAATGGTGTCTACCTGTCTATCAATGGTGTCTACCTATCTATCAATGGTGTCTACCTGTCTGTCAATGGTGTCTACCTGTCTGTCAATGGTGTCTACCTGTCTGTCAATGGCGCCTACCTGTCTGTCAATGGTGTCTACCTGTCTGTCAATGGCGTCTACCTGTCTGTCAATGGTGTCTACCTGTCTGTCAATGGTGTCTACCTGTCTATCAATGGTGTCTACCTGTCTGTCAATGGCGTCTACCTGTCTGTCAATGGCGTCTACCTGTCTGTCAATGGTGTCTACCTGTCTTTTAATGGCTCTCATATGGTTATAAGTGGTAAAATTCTATCTGCAGTAAATGCGCAGTTAATAAAGCTAACGAACCTCATTAATAACTCGATAATAGTCCTTCTCCGAGATGTTTCTAGTCAGCCCGAAGTCGGCAACTTTAGCCACAATGCCGTCTCTGCCCGGCGCATTGTCCACAAGAATGTTTCTGGCGGCTATGTCGCGGTGAACAACCTAGGAGGAGTGAAGCGAAAGGCGCAATCAGACATTTATGATCAACTAGGTCGCAGTACAGCATTACTTCTGAATCCCATCCATTTTCTCACCTTGATGTCAGCCATGAACTGCAACGCTCTGGCCACGTCTCGACTAAAGTGCAGCAGCTGTACATGCGGCAAGCAGGGCTTGACGCATGCCTCCCGGCTCCCCGGCAGCACGTTGACGTAGTCGGCTGGGCAGGATGTAACCCGGCGCTCTTTGAGGAAATCGCGCAAATTGCCGTACTGAGCCAGCTCAACAAGCAGGAGGGCCGGGCCTGGGTAGGGGACCATTTGAGAAGCATATTAATGATACGTTGAAGTCCCATTTATTTCAAATGCTCGATAAGTTGTAAGAATAAATATTGAGGATCTAGATAATACTGGAATCCCATTTTGGGAGGACTGCAACTTGCAAGCGAAACAATGGCAGTCAGCAGAAACCGATTATTCAATATTAAATTACACAGTTATTTAAACTGCTTGAAAAGCTGCCGCGTCCAGAAAGCGGGATGCCATCGAAACTTCACACCTTCGTTTCACCACAGACCCATGCCACCGCTTGTTTGCGTGCCTCATCAATCACGGGGAAGAATCTGGTTCCGCAATGCAAATGGGAAAGGACCTAACAAATTGGTCGCTAGCTGGCGGGAGAGGTCACGGTGCAAGCGAGGTCGTTAGCTTTCACCCTCTTTGTATAAGTAGGAGGAGTCTTATTGAATACCCACGCCTGTAAAACTCTAGGTTATGTTATTGAAAGGCTGTTTGCTTTACTGACTCTCACAGCGGGCCGTAGTGGGGGACCCTGGGAATCATCCAGGCCCCAAGCAAGGAGGCTGGACGCTTTTTTTAACACTTAAAAACTAAACTTGAAGAAGAATTTATTAGCTAGCTAAACAATCGGATTGGCCGTTAATTAGGCGCGGTAAAACAAAAGAAACAATTCTTAGCTTATTGTTTTTTTGACGTCAATCCAGTGCATGAGAAAGCGGCAATTTTTCTTTTTACCGCCAACCAAACTGTTACCCTTTAGTAAGTTTAGTTGCTTTTCTAAGCGGATTCAACGTGCACAGAGTGTGGAAAATAAGAGAGTACCATAAGGCATACAAATTGATTCTTCTCTCTTTTTTGTACTCAAATTGTGTAAAGGTGAAGCCCGGTTGAATTTGAGTCCCAAATTGGCCGTCATCTTCAAAGTTATAAAAAATCCATAGGCTTCAAGACTTAGTTAGCCATTTTATGGAGCTTGGGTACAAAGACATACACTGGGTGACTTGGGTTTCAAAAGAGGCGCCGTAATAAAAAAATCTGAGATGGCACCAAACATCCCTGAGTTAAAAATGTCTCTTTTTTTCAAATGCTCAGCAAAAATCCAGAATGCTCAGGGGGAAACGCTGCATGCTCGGGAAAAACTCTGCATGCTCAAGAAGAATTCTAAATGCTCCGGGGGAAACGCTGCATGATCAGAAAATATTCTGAATGCTTGGGGAAAGCTGCATGCTTGGGAAAAATTTTTAATGTTGGGGGGAAACGCTGCATGCTCGGGAAAAATTTTTAATGTTGGGGGGAAACGCTGCATGCTCGGGAAAAAATTTAAATGCTGGGGGGAAACGCTGCTTGCTCGGCAAAAATTTTAAATGCTTGGGGGAAACACTGCATGCTAAGAAAAAATCCAGAATGCTCGAGGGGAGCGCTGTATGCTCCGGAAAAATTTTGAAATCTTAGAGGAAACGCTGGATGCTCGAGGAAAATTCTGAATTTTTTGGGGAAATCGCTGAATGCTGGTGAAAAATTTTATTTGCTGGGTGAAAAATTATGAATGCTGGGGGAAACGCAGGAAAAATTCTGAATGCTCGGGGGGAAACCGCATGCTCGGGAAACGCTGCATCCTCGGGGAAAAGCTGCATGCTCAGGGCAACGCTGCATGCTCGGGAAAAAATTGAATGCTGAAATTCTGAATTTTAAATGCTCGGGGGAAATGTGACATGTTGGGTAATTATGAACGCTCAGGGTAAATGCTACATGGTGGGTAATTCTAAATGCTTGGGGAATCCTACAAGGGCCACCAGAAGTCACTTCTACACTAGAAGTCCTCGAATCCTACTTGCTTAGGGGTAATTCTGAATGCTCGGGGGCCATTCTGAATGCTGGCGGTAAATGCTACGTGCTCGGGGGAATGTTACATGCTCAGGGAAAATGCTACATGGTGGGTAAAATAATTTTCACAATTTTTTACGTCATTTGAATGTCCGCTTTAATCAGTGAAAAGACGTAGCATCAGTTTTGCAAACAATTGAACATTCTTAATATTTGTGCGCCCCCCAAGGGGGGCAACGTTTGCTAGTTTGGGACACTAAACTCTCGCACTGATCTATTATTATTATGATATCAATTTTTGGGTCAAAATTGGCTAAATACGTTTAGAACGGTGTGAAACTAGTTTCAAGGTCACAATTTATGCTAAAAAAAATAAAGTTAGACAAACTTTTTGAACAGATGTACAATCCACGGCTCATCCAAGTGCTGTGTACAGTCCTGCTCAGTCCTGACGGGCTTGAGGGGCCGCGACACCCAGTCTAAATTTACCTGGATTAACTGCCTTGCTCACGAGCAACAATTTTCTCCCAGAGCCGGGGCTCGAACCCACGACCTTGCGGTCATAAGGTAGATGCCCTAGCCACTAGGCTACGGAACTAAAAGATGGTCTATATTGGTCCAATATGAAATAATTTGAGCACTTAATCTCCGATTCAGTAATTGCGAATTGGGCAGCTCACTAAGTGACAGTTAAAAGTACAAATTTAGCTCAGGTATGTGACATTTAGAGCGACCCCCAGCCACATTTCGGGATTTTTCAGTCGCAGAATCAAAGTTTAAAGGTCGATTTCAACTTCAATTCTCATACATAGAAATTCTGCATTGAGCTATGAGAATTATATTCTCAAGAGTACACATGCAGTGAGTTTTCAACTGGAGCCCATATTCCAGCGTACAGTCACCGCTCCGCCGCAATGCCTGTCACGTGATTTTATAAAAATGACAATGAAGGAAGGAACCTTAAGTCCCAGAATTGGGGTAGCTTACGGTCTGGATTTTCAACTAGGCCAGACCTCAACTGAACAAAGCCCAGGGAAAAAAGAGGCCCTACATAGTAAGTAAGCAATTGAGTCACGTTTCCTCCACTCTTAAGTAACGTTGATATTACAAAATTTTCTAATTAGGTTTTTTTCAAAATCTAATGCGGATTACTTTAATTTGTAACCTACTAGGATAGGAACTGAGAGCCTGTGTCGCAAATGAACTCGACGAGACCCTACTAAAGAGCGAGCATTGCGCTTACTGGCAAAAAAATACTGCGTACAACTCGCGGAGGCCTAATAAACAGGGAGTATATAAAAATATATACATATATATATATATATAGCTCCCTATCTCTCTCGTTCCCTTTACTCCCAACAACTTTGCTCAAACAAAGAGAAGTGCCCCCCCCAATAAATGCTCGCACACTATGGGCCACGAATATTTGGACCCTCCCTCCTAGCCCATTTGGGAAACCTGAAGTGCCATCTATGGAGTCCTTCATCTGCCAGAGAGACAGTTCCTGTACTCCCCTCTGCCTCTCTCTCTCTTCCCTTCACTGAGCGGAGGTTAGTGCGTGCTGCATCCAAGAATAGCAAGCATTATTATTTCCATTCTTAGATAAGGCTAGGGATTTTTTCCCATGCTAAAAGGCGTAGGCGATCATGGGATCCTAGTGCAACACTGATTCCCAAGAAAAAGACGCACTGATTAAACCATGTGATGTGACCTCAGATAACAAAAAAAATTTACGAAAGGAAATTTTTAATTAGGGAGATAATTTTAACTCACTTAAAAGTTCACGATTCATGATAAAAAACACCGAAATTTGGAATTTCAAGTCTCACATTAGGATCTAAATCCTCTAATGATAGAGAAAGAAGGATCACTCACCGCCTCTGGTGCAGACGCCAACCAGTCTAACAATATTGGGATGCGGATTCGACCACAGCATCTTCATGATTTCCATCTCCTTGACGAGGGCGATCATCTCCTCCTCGGAGTAGTCGCCTGAAAGGCGGGTATTCAAGTTTTAGATTGCGAAAAGATGAAAGTCTTTGTTCCGGCCAGAACACTACTCAAAGTGTCAATACGAAGGGCGCTTGCACTCTGAGCAAACAGGGGGCTACAAAGAGGGAGGCATTATGAACTTGGGACTGCCCTGGGCGCCCAGGGCAGGGGGACGAAGGGGAGCAGCTGGCCGAGAGCAAACTGGGAACTTCAACACTGAAAGAATTTAACAAGAGTGGAAGAAGAAAGCCGGACAAAAAAGCAAAACAGATTTCGGACCCAGACGGAACAGAATGGAACCGGCAATAGCAACAACAACAACATCAACAAAAGACCGGGGACCCTCTTCTTCAGCGACAAGCATAACCCATTGTCAAGTCCCCTATTGGGGTGGGAGGCATGAGGAAGACGGTTGAGGATGAGGATACCATCTTTTGTTAGAATAACTTGCAGTCCAGGCTCCATGCAAGAGGCCTCACAATAAAATGAGAGGGGAAGGGGAGTTTTGCCCCAATTAAAAGCATTCAGACAGTAAAAATAGAGAACCTGAGTAAGCGGGCAGGGCAAGAATCCTTTACTACAGGAAATTCTACAGACCGTCTCTTCTTCACATTATGGGGCAGGAAATGCACAACTTAACTGGGCAATAGAAAACTCAAGTAAATTGAATCTGTAACCCCTAATATACAAACTAATCAATTGTCTACTTTGCACTAAACTCACGTTTGAGCATCTTGACAGCCACGTCTTGAGTACGGCCGCCCGACCAAGCTATCTGGCCAGCGTGCACTGTGCCGAACGCGCCCTGACCAATCTTGCGGACCATGTAGATGCTGGAGAGCGGGATATGTGGAAGAGAAATTTGTCTTTTTTATAATAACCTGTGTCTGAAATTTCACAACCTAAAATTTTCTAGGTTGTGAAATTTATAGCTAGTGAAAGGGCGTGCTTTCGATGTTATGAAATTTCCAGCTATTGAAAGCACATCACAGAACTCACCGGCTCCTATCAACCTCGTGCACCGGCGAGGCGGGTATGATGTACCGAACCTCCCTATTGGCCTCTGACGCGCTGTTCCCGCTGCCGCCTCTCCTATTAAACAGCCGGCGGCCGCGGGGTCCGATCCTCTCGACCGTCACCTCCGGGATGGCCAGAGAAGCGCCGGGCCTGTCGTGCGACTCCTGCCTATAGTAGCTGCCCCGGCCTAGCAGGGGCGAGTCGGAGGAGGTCTCCGACTGATTTCGCCGGTACAGGGCGCTGTTGTCAACGTTAACTATGCGCAGTTTTTTAATGATTGGCGCGCTACGACGCTTGTACAAGAAGTAGAAGTACAGAGCTAACGACAAAAGCATGCAGAAGAGTAGAGCGCTGCTGACTGTAATAAGCGCCACGCTATGACTCGGCATGCCAAGTCCGATATCAACTGAAAGGTGAAAAAATATTCAGCCTGTGAAGAAATACTACATTGACATCATATATGAGATTTTTTATCAATTTGTTAGAGATTTTGAGCAAAACAACAACCTAGCAACATCTGAACAAGGACACCTTAAGTAGAATGACGGGACACTTCGTATCTTAGTAAGTTTTTGGAGTCCAATTTTCGCGAAAAAATACACTACGGAGATAGGAGATTTGCAGATTTACGACAAAAAAGTAAAGATTGCAATCGATTGGAAGCAGATGCAAATCCCATCTTTTGATATGTGCTTTCTGCTAATTTAAGAAAAATTGATCTTCCCATTATTTGTATTGATATTAATTCCCTTTCGTCAAAACTTACTAAATGACAAATCGCCAATCCAGAAAGAATCCGACATTGACATGTGATTGTACCAGCAAAATTATCCAAAATACTGATTAATAGAAACGTTATTTGAATAAAGCAGACTTTGTTAGAAGAGATGAGATTGAGATGAGATTTGCATCTGCTTCCAATCGAGCGCAATCTTTAATTTTATGTCGAAAATCTGCAAATTTCCTATCTCCGTAGTGCATTTTTCGCGAAAACTGGACTCCAAAAACTTTCCAAGAAACGAAGTGTCCCGTCCTTCTACTTAAGTTGTCCTTGCATCTGAAGTGGCTGGGCCAGAACCTTTGTTGCTGTGTGTGTGTGTGTGTGTGGTGCTTTGCGCTTGCACTAAACATAGGCCCCTCGTTGTGTAGGCCCTAGATACGAGCTATTTAGTTATTTGAATTGGTAAAATAAGGCCAAATGAGTAATAACAAACACGGACTCGAACACAGTGAGGCCTATTATCGCAATAGAGCAAGCCAATATTGCCCTGTCAGTGCAATTTTACACACACAAAGTCGCAGAGAAAAAAGATAAGGACCAATTTGATCTTGTAGTTTTTTTAGTTCCGTTCAGTTCAGTTGAGTTCGATTCAATTGAGTTCCAGCTCACAAGAGGTCCTAAACAACAACAGCAATGGCGCGATAAATAGATAAGGACAGAAGGGAAGACGCAGGTACAAGACCGATATATATTGAAGAAGTGAGGGCCGATTGCTGCAAGGCAAACCAATAGAAGCAGAAAGCTTCTGCGGTATTTTAAGGAATAAGTCGGGGGTACAAATTTACTAAAATTATAACTTCATTTCAATTCTGGCCTCCAAAAATGCTTGTCAAATAAAAATGTCAATCACTAAAGGTACACAAGTGACACTTGACAAGCTGTACAATGTACAATTTGCAACAAATGTTATACTTCTTTTCGAGAGTTGACTTTCCCATCTACAAATAAACTTGCATCTGCATTATCATAGATTCATAACTAAGGTACTAGAGAATCTCATTCGCAGAGTTCACAAGATTAAGACAACTTTACATAAATATTTATTTTCGATTATGCTAATAAAAAATACGATAAAAATGGTGAGATCATTACTCTCCGTAACATGCAGGCAGACAGACAAAAACAGACAGACCGACAGACCGACAGACAGACAGACATACAGACAGACAGACAGTCAGACAGACAGACAGTCAGACAGACAGATTAATAAACCGACAGCTCACCCGGACTCCGGTAGCAGTGCGGCACCACATCCAGATGCATAAATTTGGTCTGCGGCCAGCGCTCAAAGGACTTGTCGAGCACCTCGCCGCTGCAGCTGTACCAGCCCGAGTTCGACAGATTCAAGTTGTCCAGCCGGACAGGCAGCACAGCGTCCTGGTGGCTCCGGCTCTGGGCGATGACGCGGTGGGGGCCGAGCTGCAGGCCCTGGCTGACGTTCGGCGAGTAGCTGCCGATGGGCGTCGCTGCAAGAGGCGGGCGACAGTGGCTGGACAATAAAAAGCTGCGTTGGATGAGGGTAGGGGTCATGGGACTTTAGGTGGGGATATAAGTTATGGAATTTCCAATCAGGAAGCATAGGATTTTCGATAGAAGTAGGTTTACACACGAGAGCGAGGACCTTGGGGATCTGCAAAAAATTAATTCTTTTGCAAGCGAATAATCTGGTCCCTTAAATGCCAGAAGCCTCTGGTCGGAGCCGTAGACCTCACCTTTGGCACCAAAACCGGCAGGCCAGAACGAAATATTCATCTTAGAGAAGCCCGGCAAGATGCGGCACAACAGGAGGACGCTGGACCCGGCGCATTTGCTGGTGTTCGTGCTGAAGCTGATCGTCGGGATTCGCAGCTCCTGAGGCTGGGCTCGCCGAGGCGGCAATGGTGGCAGCGGTGTTGTCGCTGTTGCTGAGCGGCTTGATGGGGCGATCGGCTTGGCGGCGTACAGATTACGCAAGAGGTCGGTGGGAATCTCCACGCGGAGAAACGCCGGCGACTTGAAAGCTCGCGCGCCATTGAGCGCCACCTCGCAGCTGAAATAGCGCGAAGCAGGGCTTGTCAAGACAGGTGTTATAAAGTTAAAGAGCTGACAGACAATAAAAATAACTGGAAGCCGGCATGGGTTCAAGGTATATATCAGTTGAAATCCAAGCCACTCACCTGTAGTCACCCAAAGAGTCCCTGTCCACTAGAACTGTCAGACTAGCATTGTAGCACACCAGCTGGTCCTTTAGCTGCTCGGGGATGCGGAAGAATCCCAGATCGTCAGGCTGGCAGCGAACCTGTCGAATTGACCTCTTCCCGCTTGGGACAACTGCCGGCTTCAGACGTCGTCCGCTGTTGTACTCCTGAAGCCAGCGAACTGATGGCGGCTTCGACACAGAGTCAGCTGAAGGCTTCAGAACCACCAGCCTCAAGCTCAAAGTCGGCCATCCGTCCAGTAAGCCATACGCACTATTGGCGTCGCTTCTCCTTGACAGGTAAACAGTGCTGGGACGCTGATTTAACTGGATTGACCTGGCCTGAATGAGGAAATCGTTTAACAGAGGCGGGTAGTTGCCACTGTTTTGCAGCACCTTCGTGCTCGGATGCATTTCGTCCAAGCTGAGCGAAACTGTAGCTTTGGCTGGGCAGACATCCAGCTGGTCAGGCTCGCACAAGGAGCACGTGTAGTTGCCAGCTAGCTCTGGCGTCACTAAAGACATTATCAGCTGACTTGTCCTGCGGCTCTTGGTCAGGTCGAGTCCGAGGTAAGGACTCCAGCTGCGTGCGTTGGAAGTAAAATAAAAAATTTAAAAAGAATCAACAATCTAACTTCAATTGATTAATACCCAGGCCCTACCCTAAGCATTTCAAGTTAAAACAGAATGCTAGAGCGATTTGCCGCACTTACAAGTGCAGAGAGTTGTTCATTGCTATCGAGGCGCCGTCCAGACGGTCAAAGTAGATCGGCACGCCGTCCTTCAGCCACTGAACAGCGCTTTGACGGCCGCAGCGCCTGATTTGGCATTCGATGCTGCTCGTAGACAGCTCTACTTTGGCGACACGATCGTCATCAAATTTGAGTCGGCATTTCCTCCGATAGGACTGAATAGGGGATGCTTCTGCCAGCAATAAAAGCAGCAGCAGCAGCAGCTGGATGGCTGCTATGGTCGCTGCAAAGCCGAGGCAGTTCATGCATGCATTGTTGGATCAACGGATTAGTATTCGTAAGTTTGTTAGACAAGCATAGTACGACATAAGAGTAAAAGGCGCGAGTAACTTTGCCTTTAATTAGATACCTTAAATTCTTCGCCATCTAATCATTTGAAGCCGTAGTTTCTTTCAGCTAAGGATCAGAAAAACCTATTAATCACAAGTCCAGAATTCAACCAACTAGCTGATTAAAAAGGCTTACCATGCGAAAGGCTGGATACCATTCCGTTCAGTGAACAAAAACTATAGATAGGGTTCGGGACTCGAAATGCTCCAAAAAGTCGGGGATGGTATACATAAAACAAGGCATGAAACAACCTTCAACTTCTTAATTTTTTCACTTTTTCAAACGCAAAAGACAGTCCGTCTAGGCTGTTTTTATACTGGGTCGCGAGTGCAGGTGGTTAGGTTGGGTTGGTAGGTGGTAGTGAAGAGTCAGACAGATCTTATAGCTTACTAACTTTAGCGCCGACAAAATCGACTAATGACATTATGTTGTTCTCTCGTTCAATCTCAGCGAGTGGTGCTAGACATACTAGACAGACAAGACACGGCAGCATTAGGCGTAACAACGCTCTTATTACTCCAACAATCGCTCAATCAACCCAAAATCAATGAGATTCCTAAGTTATGTGAACTGATTGTGTCACTAAATTTGCTGTTCGCACATTTTTAAAGAATTTATTAATTTTATGGCCACGTCTAAGGAGGCTATACAAAAGTACAACCATTCAGCAACTACGATGCTTCTATTTCAAATGAAATGATTTGCACGTTGAAAATGTGTTCATAGTAGTAGACTGGGAGTCTGGGACACTGGATCAGACAGAATGGGGCATCCTTTCTCTTGTCGTTTGATAAATTGGTATATTCATTTTAGCTTACATTCTTGCTTCTAAAAGTTGTTGACAAGCTAATGATTAGCATGCTACAAAAATTTTTAATCTTCCTAGACTTGAAATTGCAATGAGAACAAATCACGCCATTCCCCTGTTGCTCATTTAAAAATCAAAGCCTCGGAAAATATTTTAGAAATTTAGTTAAGATGAAAACTTACCAGTCTCGTGAAGAACACGCGTCTTCATGATGGAAACCTGCCTACTAGACAAGCGAAGAGTCGCATGTAGCTTTTCCTATAATGTAGGTTTTCTCCCAATTCTGAGGAGAGATTCCTATTAAAATGTATAGAATTGAAAATGTCTGTGAGCTCCGGTGGCCAATGCCCTGAAGCATACCAATTTAGGGAGGGGGGAGGGTGGCGCCTGTGGCCAACCGAAACGCGGCGCCTGTTTATCGATTTAATTTGGAGGAACGGTTTGAGGAGAGGCTTACAAGGGGGTTTAGGGGTGTCTCGTGAGGGGTTCTCCACCATTAACGCTGAGGAGAGAGACGATGCTTATTTGTCGTAAAGGAAATTTCCTATCCTTCCCTATTCCAAAACCATGGTGGAGTTACTCCTTGTTCTTGAAATAAACTTTATGCCTCAAACTTAACATAAGTTATTATGTTCGAGTCCCGCCAGACCCCGAAGTTAATGTAATTCTTTTTGGTCCCACTGATCTACACGGGTTAATTTCAAAGTGCTTGGTCTTTGTTGCTATGTCGTTAAGTGGGGCAACTTATCTTCCATAGTGGCACTAAGTGACTAGGCTATTCTTTAGCCTAAATTGAAGGGGAAAATAAAAAACGCCTTATACTCATGTTTTATAAGTTTATACAAGCTACAAATAGCATTAGCACGCGGTTTTGTTTTAGGTTTTAGACTTGCTTTGCAGAAAAGTTTTCAGGTAGCCAAGTGCTCGTACCAGTTTCAACGCATTCGAATTACTTTGACTTATTGCTGCCTTTTTAATTATTTGATTTGCACTGCAGAAAGCGCTTGTTTTTGCAAAAGCAAATTTGCAAATTCAACGAGGCCTACGCAGAAAATAAATAACTTGCTAAATTTCACAATGCCTAAAAGTCACATCGTTAATAACTTAAGAAGTGCAACTTCATAAAGCTTAAACTTCCTATCGCGTTATATTCACAACATATCGTTACAAATTTTGGGCGTTGTGAAAGTGAAAGCGATTCTTGTCAGCTACATTATTGGTACGACGTACATGTAATTTCACGTAAGTTTATGAGCACAAATCGCTTCACCAATACCTACGAGTAACTTTCACAATCCCTAAATTTCACAGACCCTAAATATTCCGGGATTCTTCGGGCCTCGGATAGATTTTCTAACTGCTTGAAGGGGGCTTTCTAACTGCTCGGGGAGATTTTCTATATGATTGGGGGATTTATTACTACGGGGAAGATTTTCCGACTGCTCTCAAAAATTTTTTAGCTGCTCGGAAAGATTATAGCTGGTTGGGAGATTTTCTAACTGCACAGGGAGATTTTCTTTCAATTCATAATATTTTATAAATATGAAAGGATTTTATTCCGCCTGGGAGACTTAATTTTGCTGCAAAGATTTTCTAGCTGGTTGGGGAGATTTCTGTTCTGTTGAGTACATTTAATTTGTGATTTAAAATGTCTGTCTGCGTCCCCGCCCCCCGGGGGGGGGACACCGAAGAAGCTAGTTCAATGTCTCACAATCAAAGAAAAGAACTGAACGATTTAACGGGTCTTGATAGAAAGTAATATTTTCTTCGCATATAATTTATTATTGATGATATTCTTCTTATTAATATTATAGTTAGCACAATATACTATAAAATGTTATCTTAATGCAATGTAATTGGACCAGAAATTAGGATTTTTCTCCTCTTATGCAAAGTTATGCATGAGCGTGAAAGTGAAAGCGTGATGGTTGAAAACGACAACATTCTGCGAAACAAAAAATTGTTTAAAAAGTGTGGAAAGAGAGCGTGAAAACAAGGCTAAAATAATGCGTTTGTTTCACAAGCGTCCCTCTAATTGTGGTGAAAAAAGCGGGATTTTACCACAAAATCCCGGGAAATGCTCACTTTTATTTTCCTGGGTTTATTCTTTGAAAAATTCCCTATTGTCCTGGAATCCTCAATCCCGAAAAAACCGGGATAGCAATCCCTATTAAAAGGAGTCAAAAGTCACAAACACCGAAGATGCTTTGTTAGGTGTTTTAACTAACATTTAACCTACAATACTTGGACTCTAACAGGCAAAGCGCCCAGATAAGGATTCCTGCTCAATATTTTCTCTAATTAAGCCCTTACATTACATATACAATACAGGGAATATTACATGCATGCAGACAAAGTAGGTGTGAAAATTTGAAAATTAACTTTGGCTTCAAATTATAATTAGGGTCAATTATTTTATCCATCCTTACAAAAAAACTTATCCTAAGTGTGAAAATATTCAAATATGATCTTAATATTTTAACACCTTGCATGTCTAGAAATCGAATGGTTAAGTTACAATTACATTGAAATTGTGGTCACCAAATTTAATGCGTCGGACGTGCTATATGTAGTCACATATACCTATTGTACAACCATTTCATGAAACAGGCTCGGCTTAAACTTACAGTAATTAAGCTTGCAATAGTACTTATAAAGAGCTATTGAGTTTGTTAACCTTTTTGCACCATTAATTAGAGATAATACCAAGCTGGCTAAGATTACTAAATATAGCCTCACCATTATATTCTGTAAACTTTTAAAATTAGGAACAAATATAAAAGACAAAAGGCTGGCTATAAAAGACAAAAGGTTCAGTGAGATATTATGCTAACAAAGTCTATTTTAGTCACTCTAGACACGAGCGCCGGGGCTGTTGCATAGAATTGACTAGTTTCATTTTAAAAGCATAGAGGAAGTACTAGTATAATACGGAGTGCTCATCTGAGCTGGCTATTATTGCTTTGCTCAATCTCGCAGTTTAGCATCCTTCCCCCTGTTCCATCCTACTGGCAGTTCATTGCCATAGACGAACTTCCTTCCTTGCGTTCCTGAAAGCATGTCCGCATCAAGGACACCTAAGTAGGACAGGACACTTCGTTTCTTGGAAAGTTTTTGGAGTCCAATTTTTGCGAAAAAATACACTACGGAGATAGGAAATTTGCATATAAAGTTAAAGATTGCGCTCGATTGGAAGCAGATGCAAATCTCATCTTTTGATATTTGCTTCCTGTCTTCTTACTCTATCGAACTATTTCTGTCCTTTTTGTGAAATTAATCTTTAATTAATCTTTAAATGGTAGAAGCATTTTACTAGCTGGGCAGGTTCTGATCCTCTTCTAACAAAGTCTGCTTTATTCAAATAACGTTTCTATTAATCAGTATCTCGGATATTTTTGCTGGTCCAATCACATGTCAATGTCCGATTTTTTCTGGATTGGCTATTTGTCATTTAGTAGGTTTTGACGAAATTGAGTCAATACCAAAGAAAATATTAGGAAGATCAGTATTTTACAAATAAGGACATACATAGTTCGATAGAGTAAGAAGGCAGGAAACACATATCAAGATACGAGATTTGCATCTGCTTCCAATCGAGCGCAATCTTAAACTTTTATGTCGAAAATCTGCAAATTTCCTATCTCCGTAGTGCATTTTTTCGTGAAAATTGGACTCCAAAAACTTATCAAGAAACGAAGTGTCCCGTCCTTCTACTTAAGGTGTCTTTGGTGTGCATTGTGTGCAGAAAAAGAAAGATTTGCTAGAAACCGGCTGCAACTCTGCCTGCGATCTTATCTAGGGATTGCAATCCCGGCTTCCCAGGATTGAGGATGAAATTTCCTAGAGAAAAAAATCACGCGAAAATAATTGACTATTTCACGGGATAGGCCTATTGTGGTTTATGCCGGATTTTTTAAATTGTCGGGATTCCGGGATTAATAAAAAGTCGGGATCCCGGGATTGGGAATTCCCGGCATTGTCAGGGAGTCGTGGAAATCGCACTGCCCTGTCTTATCTCTGGGCCTTGGGAAAAATCTTTTTTTTTGATTAAATTAAATTAGCATGTAATTAACCTCGCTTTAAGATTTTAGGCTTGCAAATGAGCAACAATAATGAACAACACAACAATGCCACAATTAATTTTTATCTGCATGCATCTTGTAAGTAATGTATACTGGAAAATTAAAAAAAGTTTTATTTTATCACGTATTAAAAGTACAGTTAGTTAAATCCATAAAAACAGTTTAGAATCAGTACGTGAATAAAAGATTTTAATTGTGATAAACTTGCTGCTTCAACACATTTTTGCACAAACTGAATACAATATTGATTCAACAAATTTCATTTTTAACAAAAACAAAAAAAAATTATAAAAGCAATATAACATTTGGTTCAATTGTTTAAATAGGCTTCAGATCAGTCGGCTCTCAAAATTCCAAATTAACCGTCCCTAAATAAATGGCTGAAGATTGTCTTTAATAGATGCTACCAGCTAATTAAGAAGCTCTACTCAGCCAACAAAAATCAACAAACAATAAATAGAAGAAATAACCAAATATATTTGCCACAAATTAATCTTTATCTTATAGAACATTTTTATACTATTAAAAAACAATTTACGGCGCATGAATAATAATCTTACAAACAAAAATAATAAACAACAACTGCACAAATACTTGGATATAAAAGGGGCACAGAAGTAGGGCATAATTAATACACTGGCTGATTTGAGGACACTAATGCATGCTTACATACAGCGCGATCCATACTCTAAACAGTGATTGAAAATTTTTGTGTTAGTTTTTGTTCGCAAAATAAGACAGTATAGATCCAATCCGATCCGATTCGATAGCAGCAGCACCGTTGCTCAGAATGAGTACACCTATATATATAGTAGTAATAACACTATTCTACAATGCATAACGCATAGAACTATAGTTTGAAGAAGAGCTTTAAGTGACAATTCGGAATTGGAGAACTAAACTTGGAACTGGGAACAATGTTTATAATAGTACGCAGGGGAAAAATTATTAATCATATTTTTGTAGCCTCATTCCAGCTTAGAAACGAATGCGGGTAGCAAAACAATGCGGATTGGAGGTGGGAGGAGCTGAATAGGAATTAAATATATCCCCGTATTTTCCCCCCTCACCCTCTTCAACACCCCAGACTAACAAAGAGGGTCTCTTCCCCCCCGAAAAGAGCTGTCAGTCAAAAGTGTAGCTAGGGAGCTTAGACAGCTTTGTCTCAAGTAAACTTTATGGTGCCATAATTTAGGAGTCCCGCCCTGCTCACCGTCTGGGGCACAGCAACAAAAATCTTTTTCTTTCGGGAATAATTTTCCGGATAGTTAGGGACCAGAAAAAAGGGGGCCTAAAGGACGGATAAATACACTGGCAAAGTTGCAGAGGAAATGATCAGTGAAAAAAAACTAAGGATTAATAAGAAGACGCATAGTGCAACAAGATCGGGTCAGAACAGTGAGGTAGAGACGGCCAGAAATTTATATAAATGTGATTAAAATGTAAAAAACAGCCCCCCCCCCAAGCAGAAAACTGTTGCTTTTGAAAAGTAAAGGTGAAAGCGAATTTACAAAGCAAACGAAGCTAGGTGCGCAAATAAGCCAGAGAAAAAAAGCAATAAAACTACGCGAATAGTGCATTGAATCCAAATCCATCAGGGCTGCCTGTATTTGGCCGCCTGGCTCTCCATCGCCTGCCGGTGCCCGCGCCGCTTGCCTTTGCCGTGCGCCGGCGGCGGCTGCGTCATCAGCTCGTCATCTCTGGCGGATCAATCAATCGGGGTGCATTTAGAATCAGAGTGCAGCCGTTAGTTACAGTTAGCTACAGTAAATTAAAATAATTCTTAGTCAATTACAGTAAACTACTGTAGATTATAGTAAACTACAGTAAATTACAGTAAACTACAGTAAATTGCTCGAAGCTAAAGTAAACTTCAGTAAACTACAGTAAATTACAATAAGCTATAGTCAATTACAGTAAACTACACTTAATTACAGTAAACTACAGTCAATTACAGCAAGCAAAAGCAAATAACAGCAAGCTACAGTAAATTACAGTAAACTACAGTAAATTACTCGAAGCTAAAGTAAACTTCAGTAAACTACAGTAAATTACAATAAGCTATAGTCAATTACAGTAAACTACACTTAATTACAGTAAACTACAGTCAATTACAGCAAGCAAAAGCAAATAACAGAAACTTTCGGCTAACTAGTTTAAACCGGCCCTTGAATCTCACCTATAATACGGAGGCGGCGGCTCTCCGCTGCGAGGCGGCGGCGGCGCGCCAACTAGAGCGGTGGCGGCCCGACTAGACGAAGCGGCAACAGCCGGCGGTACAACGGCCGGCGGCGGCGAACAAGTTGTAGCAACGGCGGCGGCTGACGAAGAAGCCGCGGCGGCGCCAGCGCTGCTAGGAGGGGCGGCAGCGCCGGCGGCGTTAGCGGAGTTGCCGTAGGCGTAGCAGCCAAGCGGCACGCTGCCAGGCGGCATGCCTGACTGACGGCCCTGTCGATTGTTGCCGCCGCCGCCGCCGCCGCTTCTGCCGTTTCGGCCGCCGCCGCTACGGGCGCCTGCCTCCGAGGCGCGCTGATGATGCTGGCGATGATGTCGACGCGGCAGGGTGAGCTTGCGATGCGCCGGCCGCTGCGGATTACTGCTAGGCGTGTGCACAGCGCAGGCTTTAATAAAAACGCCCATAGCAACTACAATGCCGATGCAGATTAGGATGACGTAATACCAATGCGCCACTATCCAGTTCTTAACTAGCTCCAGGGTCTCGGGACTAAAAAGCAGGTCCTGCAGCCGGCCTAGCGGGCCTTTAGAATCAACGCGTCGGCATTCGTGATAGGCGTTGCAGTAGCCGCGATAATTGTCGCAGGGCGAGCCAACCTGCAGCTGGAGGCCCTGGCTAGTTCGATTCACGCGTTGCAGAACTGAATAGAGCGGCGAGCTGCGGTCCTGCCGGCTGGCGATGTCGCGGCTGCTCACGCACGGCGTGGCGTTGTTGGGCCGGCAGCCCAGGTAGCACATTGACGAGGCGTCGGCGCCCGAGTCTTCAGACGATTGCAGGCACTCCTCCCAGCCGATTAGGGAGCAGATGCTCAGCTGTTGGATTAACAAGGAAACCATGTAAGGCTTACTGTGTAAGGAGACGAAGCCTTCGAAAGGATGGTATACGGGGGTTTTGCGGAAGGTTTAGGCTGGTTGTCAGGGTCGTCTGGAGGCTATTTAAATGGAAATTAAAAGGCTGACATTCAGCAGGACTGAATCGACAACACGCAAAGGCGTAATTTAAAGACAGGCAAAGAGGGAATCACAGATAGGCTAAGGGGCATTCTAAGACAGGCTAAGGGGCATTCTAAGACAGGCTAAGGGGCATTCTAAGACAGGCTAAGGGGCATTCTAAGACAGGCTAAGGGGCATTCTAAGACAGGCTAAGGATCATGAAAAGACAGGTGAAGGAATAATTCAAAGGCAAATTAAGGGGATTCAAAAACAGGTCAAAGGGGGATTCAAATGCAGGTTAAAGAGAGATTCAAGACAGGCAAATGGGGGATTCAAAGACGGTTTAAAGGGGGATTCAAAGACAGTTTAGAGGGGGATTCAAAGACAGTTTAAAGGGGGATTCAAAGACGGTTTAAAGGGGGATTCAAAGACGTTTAAAGGGGGATTCAAAGACAGTTTAAAGGGGGATTCAAAGACAGTTTAAAGGGGGAGTCAAAGACAGTTTAAAAGGGGGATTCAAGGACGGTTTTAAGGGGGATTCAAAGACGGTTTAAAGGGGGATTCAAGGACAGTTTAAAAGAGGGATTCAAAGACAGTTTAAAGGGGGGATTCAAAGACAGTTTAAAAGGGGGATTCAAGGACGGTTTTAAGGGGGATTCAAAGACGGTTTAAAGGGGGATTCAAGGACAGTTTAAAGGGGGATTCAAAGAAAGTTTAAAGGGGGATTCAAGGACGGTTTTAAGGGGGATTCAAGGACAGTTTAAAAGAGGGATTCAAAGACGGTTTAAAGGGGGATTCAAGGACAGTTTAAAGGGGGATTCAAAGAAAGTTTAAAGGGGGATTCAAGGACGGTTTTAAGGGGGATTCAAGGACAGTTTAAAAGAGGGATTCAAAGACAGTTTAAAAGGGGGATTCAAGGACAGTTTAAAGGGGGATTCAAAGACAGTTTAGAGGGGGGATTCAAAGACAGTTTAAAGGGGGATTCAAAGACGGTTTAAAGGGGGATTCAAAGACGTTTAAAGGGGGATTCAAAGACAGTTTAAAGGGGGATTCAAAGATAGTTTAAAGGGGGATTTAAAGACAGTTTAAAGGGGGATTTAAAGACAGTTTAAAAGGGGGATTCAAGGACGGTTTTAAGGGGGATTTAAAGACGGTTTAAAGGGGGATTCAAGGACAGTTTAAAAGAGGGATTCAAAGACAGTTTAAAGGGGGATCATTCAAAGACGGTTTAAAGGGGGATTCAAGGACAGGTAAAAATAGGATACAAAGACGGGCTAAAGAGGGATTCAAAGCCATGTAATGGGGTGAATCAAAGACACACTAAATGGTGACTGAAAGACAAGTTGATTAGGCGATTCTTAGGGTTCATAAGAGACTTCACAGCTTTTAACCTTCATCATTAAGGAAGTTTATCAAAATTAAGAAATTTTAAATTTTAAACCAGGCAACAAACCTCGCAGCCGCCGCCGCGGCACAGCTTCGTATTGCCATTGCAGGTGGTATTATCCGGCTTGCTGACCGGCTGCGGGCAGGTCTGATTGAAGCCGGAGCAGGCCGTGGCGTAGGTGCAGTCGGTCTCAGCCCGGCACTGGATGCTGGCATTCGAATAGCTGCACGAAGCCGTGCAGCAGGGATTGCCGGACGGCGAGCAGATTCGGCCGGCGGCCACACGACAGGCATTGGCGTTGACGCCTTTGGCGCTCTTCGGCACGCAGCAAACGTCCTGGCATTCGTCCTCGTAGCCGCAGTCGCAATCTTCGCCAGGCTCCAATAGACTGTTGCCGCAGAAGCTGGCATCGTCGCTGGGCCTCAGACAATTGTGCTTGCCGTTGCGCCCGTTCACCACGTAATAGAGCAGCGTGCCGATGGACTCTCTGGAGCACAGGCTGAACTGCTTGTTGTTTGGCAGGTCCCCAGTGGTGGCCGACGAGAACATGATGTAGTTGCCCTGGTCAGCAGTCGGCTGGCACTCGGGTCTTGACGGCGTCATACCGTCGTCGTGATTGGCGCCGAAATTGTGACCCATCTCGTGGGCGAAGGTCAGGTAGGACACTTTCTCGGCGATGCGGCGGCCATAGTTCACTAGGGTGACGATGCCCGTGTTCAAGGACTTCCAGGCGCGGCGTCCCGGGGCCTGGTCGCTGAATGGGGAGAGGGGTTGTGGGATCGTGCGTTATACTGGGATGGAATATTTGCTCCGCCGTTTGTTAGAAATATCCCCATCCTTTATACTGTAAAAAACAATCTAGTTGAAATCCTACTCAATAATCCCGTATGTAATCCTACTCAATAATACTATCTCTAACCCGACTCTATAATCCCATCTCTAATCCTACTAAATAATCCCATCTCTAATCCGACTCTATAATCTTATCTCTAATCCTACTAAATTATCCTATTTTGGCGGCTCGCATATATTTGGCGAGGCCAGTAATTGCGCAGAGAAAAGGTTCGGAGCGTGGCTGGCGGTTTATTTGTTTTTATGCATGCAGAGTAGCAGCGAGACTAGACGGGCGCGTGGGGAGGTGGTGCTCGCATACAGTAAGTGGCGAAGTTATCAATGTCACCCCCCAGCCAATCAGAAGCCCCCGGCCTAGCCAGCAGGGGGTTGGTGCTCGCTAGCCGCGAGGCGGCGTAAGCCATTGGGTAGGCTGGCCGGGCTGTAGCGTGAGTGCGGCTGCACTCTTGCCGCGCCGCGTGCCGATGACCGCCACACTATCTTTAATCCGACTCTATAATCTCATCTCTAATCCTACTCAATAACCCCATCTCTAACCCGACTCTATAATCCCATCTCTAATCTTACTAAATAATCCCATCTCTAATCCGACTCTATAACCTTATCTATAATCCTACTAAATAATCCTATCTCTAATCCTACTAAATGATCCCATCTCTAATCCTACTCAATTATCCCATTCATCTCAAATCCTAACCAATTATCCAATCTCAAATCCTACTCAATAATCCCATCTCTAATCCGATTCAATTATCCCATCTCTTATACTACTCAATAATCCCATCTCCAATCCTACTTAATGATCCCATCTCTAGTCTAAATCAATATCCCAATAAATCCTATTTCGTATTTTAACTGTTGATGCCTAGAGAAACGCACAATGAATGTATTATCTAAAATAGATTTTTCCTAATAAAGTTAAGCAAGCGCACTTCTCAAAGTTCCCAATTGCAGGACACATTAGAAATCACATGAAGCAGGTGATTTCAACCGATAAAGGAAAATCTTTAGAGTTATCAAGACAGCTGCACTCTCGTCAAACACTTAGCGCTATTTGTCAAACAAAATTTTGTAAAAATTGATTTCTGACACAACTGAACCAAGCCACTTGACGTCTAAGTTACACACACACAGACAGCCACATAAAACAGATGTTTTTCAAGTAAAAATGTATGATTATAAAGCAAAAAAATTTTTAAAGAAAATAAAACCATTTTTCGATAAATCCTGAGCATTAAGCCTATTTTTAGTTATTACTTAGTAGTCTACTGACAGTAGAGTAGTGAACAAACTATCGCACGATTTTAAAACATCGGTTTGGATAAGACAGGCAAGAAAACTCACTCGTATTCGCGATATTTCTCGCAGATGCCGCCATTCTGATCTTTGGTGCCGACCCAAGCTAAGCCGAGCGTGCCGCCGTTAAAATCCCGATAAGTAAACAGATAGGCCAAACAGTGCTCGGAATGATTGCTATAGGCGTGCAAATTTAGAAAATTTGTCACATCGATATTGCGATTGCAGAATTTGTTTGACGGCACCCGATCGCAATCGGCCGTTGTGTTAATCCTAACCCGATTAACAGTAAACTGGATGCCGTTCTGTTCGAATTGGGGATCGCGCGAGATGAACCGGGTGCCGGCGTAGATAGCCGACGCGGCGCTGACGTGATGCTGGAATAGGGCTTTGATCTCGGTTTTGGCTCGCTCCCGATCATTGTTCACGTTGCTCAGCCCCATGGTGGCCTCCCACAGCAGGGTGTCCGACTGCATGTACAGCGAGCACACTTTCGGATCTGAGGGTGCAGCTCGACGATTGCGGCTTCGTCGATACATAGCCGCCGGATTGGCTCGAAGCTGCTCCGACAGGCTGGCGGCTAGGCGGCTGCCGCGACGCCCGCCAGGATTGGCCGACTGTCGCTGCAGCTGGTCGGCGATGTCGGAGTCGGCCAGGCCGCACAGAGGAGCGCCCGAGGCCGGGTCTGAGGCGGCTGGCGGGTGCAGCAACGCGGAGCTGCGGGGAGGGGGCAGGGAACAAAATGATGAAGAGAGTGTGCAGAAATGAATGGATTGGAGGCGATTCTTATGATAGATTGGGGGGTCTCAGGGTCGGTTGAAGGCGATTCTCAAGGGGTCGGTTACAGGCGATTCTCAAGGGGTCGGTTACAGGCGATTCTTAGGGTGGATGAAGGCGATTCTCAAGGTCGGTTAAAGGCGATGCTCAGGGTGTCGGTTGAAGGCGATTCTCAAGGGTTCGGTTGGAGGCGATTCTCAAGGGTTCGGTTGGAGGCGATTCTCAAGGGGTCGGTTGAAGGCGATGCTCAGGGTGTCGGTTGAAGGCGATTCTCAAGGGTTCGGTTGGAGGCGATTCTCAAGGGTTCGGTTGGAGGCGATTCTCAAGGGGTCGGTTGAAGGCGATTCTCAAGGGGTCGGTTGAAGGCGATTCTCAAGGGGTCGGTTGAAGGCGATTCTCAGGGGGTCGGTTGAAGGCGATTCTCAAGGGGTCGGTTGAAGGCGATTCTCAGGGTGGATGAAGGCGATTCTCAAAGTCGGTTAATGGCGATTCTCAGGGTGGATGAAGGCGATTCTCAAAGTCGGTTAATGGCGATTCTCAGGGTGGATGAAGGCGATTCTCAAAGTCGGTTAATGGCGATTCTCAGGGTGGATGAAGGCGATTCTCAAAGTCGGTTAAAGGCGATTCTCACGGTCGGTTGAAGGCGATTCTCAGGGTGGGTTGGAGGCGATTTTAAAGGTGGATTTTAGGCGATTCTTATAGTACATTAGGGGCGATTTATATTTTTGCTTTGGCGGCGATTTTTTAGGAAGTGTTGGAGCTAATTCGTCGGGAGGGTTAGAGGCGATTCTTAAATGAGTTCTAATTTTTTACTCCAGAAACTTAAGATTATTATGCTGCTTATAGAAGAAAAAAACAAAATAGCATACAAGAAATCTCACCGTTTAAACCGTTTCGGCCAGCGCAAATGCGAATCATTGTACATAACAGAGTGAAACTCGCGCCGTCCACTAAAATAATAAGCGGCCGGCTCCACGTACCAGCCGGCGCCGCCCGATTCGTGAATAGAGCCGCGGAACACGCCGTCGATGAGGCTGCCGAATGCCCAGCTGCCCGGATCGTCAACAAGATGGCCAGTCACAGCCTCTGGGAAGCTGAGCGGTTCAATGCGACCGTCGAATTCTAGCACAGCGCCCGGTGACGCAACCCGACTGTTGTGCTCGAGGCGTAGGCGAAATTGTCGACCGTGAGCATCGAATTTCAGGTCGACCGGAGCGGCCAGCGGGGCCGAGCGTTTGGATCGGTGGTGATGCCGCTCCGGCACCGGCTCGTAGCTTAACCGGTCGTGATCGACAACTGTCTCGCTGGCCGGCAACGGGCCGTAGATGTAGCCGGCGGACGCTGATTGGACGGCGGAATTGGCCCATAGGAAGAGGAGAAGTAGGGGGACAACTAGAGGAGGCATAGCCAATGGCCAGCGATGCGAGCTGCTGCTGCGGCGGCAATGGCCGATGGCAATTAACAAAGCAGAAGCGTTCGGCTGAAGTAAATGCGTAACTGATATGAATAGCGGTTGAAGTCTACATCTGTGACTGAGCAAGTTGTTTACTAAACTACATCCTCATCCCTAGCCAGATCGCTATCACAGCTGCATCCTCATCCCTAGCCAGATCCCTATCCCAACTGCATCCTCATCCCTAGCCAGATCCCAATCCCAACTGCATCCTCATCCCTAGCCAGATCCCTATCCCAACTGCATCCTCATCCCTAGCCAGATCCCTATCCCAACTGCATCCTCATCCCTAGCCAGATCCCTATCCCAACTGCATCCTCATCCCTAGCCTGATCCCTATTCCAACTGCATCCTCATCCCTAGCCAGATCCCTATCCCAACTGCATCCTCATCCCTAGCCTGATCCCTATTCCAACTGCATCCTCATCCCTAGCCAGATCCCTATCCCAACTGCTACCTCATCCCTAGCCTGATCCCTATTCCAACTGCATCCTCATTCCTAGCCTGATCCCTATTCCAACTGCATCCTCATCCCTAGCCAGATCCCTATCCCAGCTACATCCTCATCCCTAGCCAGATCCCTATCCCAACTGCATCCTCATCCCTAGCCAGATCCCTATTCCAACTGCATCCTCATCCCTAGCCAAATCCCAATCCCAACTTTAGTACTGTATTAAACAGAAAAAACAACAGCTCAAACAAAGGAAAAACACTGAAAAATAAAAACACTTTAAAGCCAACAAATCATTATCTGACTTTGTTTTGAAATTTTAAAATAACGAAATAAAATAATTCGCATCAGTGGGCCGTGCGGTAGGGAGGTTGAAGAATTCAGAGATGTTTTCTAATGGGCAACGAAAATCGCTATTTACAAAGATAAAGTCGTAGAAAAATACATTTGTTTAACTAGTAGGTTGTATATCCCTGTAGCGAATTGCATACAAGAGAGCACTGCAAACAGACACAAATGCATCTGTTATTAAAAAAACAGGACTCATTTATCTAACAAATAAGACGAAATGCAAAGTGCACACAAAATAAACAGCTGGGACCGAGTGAGCAACTGAGCAACCAACTCATGCGAAATTAGCTAAAGTTTTATTAAACGCTTCGCCAAAGGGATGGAGTAATAAATCTTTCTAGATGACGGCTGGACTGTATTTTATTATGGCTAGATTAGCAATCCATGTATTACAACAGTAGGACTTTCACTAGATTAGCAATGTATTTATTATAACAGTAGGATTTTCAGTAGATTAGCAACCCCTCCATTATAAAATTAGGATTTTCGCTAGATTAGCAATCCATCTATTATAACACTAGGACTTTCGCTAGATTAGCAATCCATCTATTATAACACTAGGACTTTCGCTAGATTAGCAATCCATCTATTATAACACTAGGACTTTCGCTAGATTAGCAATCCATCTATTATAACACTAGGACTTTCGCTAGATTAGCAATCTATAAATAATATCACTAGGACTTTCACTAGATTAGCAATCCATCTATTATAACACTAGGACTTTCGCTAGATTAGCAATCCATCTATTATAACACTAGGACTTTCGCTAGATTAGCAATCCATCTATTATAACACTAGGACTTTCGCTAGATTAGCAATCCATCTATTATAACACTAGGACTTTCGCTAGATTAGCAATCCATCTATTATAACACTAGGACTTTCGCTAGATTAGCAATCCATCTATTATAACACTAGGACTTTCGCTAGATTAGCAATCCATCTATTATAACACTAGGACTTTCGCTAGATTAGCAATCTATAAATAATATCACTAGGACTTTCACTAGATTAGCAATCCATCTATTATAACACTAGGACTTTCGCTAGATTAGCAATCCATCTATTATAACACTAGGACTTTCGCTAGATTAGCAATCCATCTATTATAACACTAGGACTTTCGCTAGATTAGCAATCTATAAATAATATCACTAGGACTTTCACTAGATTAGCAATCCATCTATTATAACACTAGGACTTTCGCTAGATTAGCAATCCATCTATTATAACACTAGGACTTTCGCTAGATTAGCAATCCATCTATTATAACACTAGGACTTCCACTAGATTAGCAATCCATCTATTATAGCACTATGACTTCCACTAGATTAGCAATCCATGTATAATAAAACTATGATTAACAGATAATTTAATCCCATTAGTTAATTAATGCTTGCAGTTTTGACAAATAACCCAATTTGAAAAAAATAAGCTTCGCAAAACCTTATGCGAAAAAGAGAACACAAAGCCGCAAATCAGAGAGTAATTTTGAGGGCCAGAGTAAAACGATTTCCCTTCAAAACTTGAAGAAGCATCAGCAGGCGCCGGCCTGGCCAAATACGAACACCTTGCCGCTGGAGTTGCCGCCGCATAGAATGCCCCGGCTGGCCTGCCAGCGAACAAGCGAAGTGACGGTAGTGAGATTCTCATCGCAGATTGTGTCAACTAGTCGGCCCGTCTCAGGCGAGTAGATCTCAATACGACGCGGCTCTTTGTGCATGGAGCCAACAGCGATTGGCCCGGAGTCGCCGCTGATGCCGCTGGGACACCAGATGGCGCGAAAGTTTGATAGGTAACGCGTCGTGTAATTGTCGTGATTGATTGACACCAGCTGCGGGACGGGAATTTGAAATCGGGGCATTTTGAGAGCGCCACGGATTAAGAAAGAGGGTGCTTGTATAAGACCGAAGCTTCACAAGACCGAAGCTTCACAAGACCGAAGATTCACAATTCCGAAGCTTCACAAGACCGAAGATTCACAAGACCGAAGCTTCACAAGACCGAAGCTTCACAAGACCGAAGATTCACAATCGCGAAGCTTCACAAGACCGAAGATTCACAATCGCGAAGCTTCACAAGACCGAAGATTCACAATTGCGAAGCTTCACAAGACCGAAGATTCACAATTGCGAAGCTTCACAAGACCGAAGATTCACAATTGCGAAGCTTCACAAGACAAAAATTTCACAAGACCAAAGCTTCACAAGACCGAAACTTCACAAAACCGAAACTTTACAAGACCGAAGTAAAGCGACCCCCAAGAAAAGTTAATCAAGAAAGTGTCCAGCCAGTCCTTACCGGCTCTCCGCCGCCGCTCTCCGCATTGTACACCCGCACAGTGTCGTTAAGCGACGTGGTTACGAATCGCATGTCACCGACTGGATTCCAATAGGCGGAATCGGCGCTCCTGCCCTGCTCGAATTCTCCTAACGGATCGCTGGCTGACCGCAAATCCCAATAGCTAATGCTGCCGTCCAAGCAGGCGGATAGGCACAGGTGACCGCGGCCTGGTCCGGGATGCAGGTCGATGCACTTCACAACGCGCCGGCCGCAGTTGAGGGTCAGCTCACCAAATTTTCCTGTGTTTATTCGGGAGGTGAGGGGATTTGCAAACTTAAAAATCTAAAAACTACAGCGGGTTCCTTACAATAATAATAAGGAGCATTACTATCCACACTTCCCAATGACATCCGGCTCTACAAACCCCAGATTTCCCACTGACAACCGCCTCTACAAACCCCAGATTTCCCACTGACAACCGCCTCTACAAACTCCACATTTCCCATTGACATACGGCTCTAAAAACCCCAGATTTCCCATTGACATACAGCTCTAAAAACCCAAGATTTCCCACTGACATCCGGCTCTACAAACCCCACATTTCCCACTGACATCCGGCTCTACAAACCCCACATTTCCCACTGACAACCGGCTCTACAAACCCCAGATTTCCAACTGACGACCGGCTCTACAAACTCCACATTTCCCACTGACATCCGGCTCTACAAACCCCACATTTCCCACTGACATCCGGCTCTAAAAACTCCACATTTCCCACTGACATCCGGCTCTACAAACTCCACATTTCCCACTGACAACCAGCTCTACAAACTTCATATTTCCCACTGACATCCGGCTCTACAAACTCCACATTTCCCACTGACATCCGGCTCTACAAACCCAAGATTTCCCACTGACATCCGGCTCTAAAAACTCCACATTCCACACTGACATCCGGCTCTACAAACTCCACATTTCCCACTGACAACCAGCTCTACAAACTTCACATTTCCCACTGACATCCGGCTCTACAAACTCCACATTTCCCACTGACATCCGGCTCTACAAACCCCAGATTTCCCACTGACATCCGGCTCTACAAACTCCACATTTCCCAATGACATCCGGCTCTACAAACTCCACACTTCCCAATGACATCCGGCTCTACAAACCCCAGATTTCCCAATGACATCCGGCTCTACAAACTCCACATTTCCCACTGACATCCGGCTCTACAAACTCCACATTTCCCATTGACATACGGCTCTACAAACCCCAGATTTCCCACTGACATCCGGCTCTAAAAACCCAAGATTTCCCACTGACAACCGGCTCTAAAAACCCCAGATTTCCCACTGACAACCGCCTCTACAAACCCCACATTTCCCACTGACAACCGCCTCTACAAACTCCACATTTCCCATTGACATCCGCCTCTACAAACTCCACATTTCCCATTGACATACGGCTCTACAAACTCCACATTTCCCATTGACATACGGCTCTAAAAACCCAAGATTTCCCACTGACATCCGGCTCTACAAACCCCACATTTCCCACTGACATCCGGCTCTACAAACTCCACATTTCCCACTGACATCCGGCTCTACAAACCCCAGAGTTCCCACTGACATCCAGGTTCACAAACCCCAGAGTTCCCACTGACATCTGGCTCTACAAACCCCAGATTTCCCACTGACATCCGGCTCTACAAACTCCACATTTCCCAGTGACTTCCGGCTCTACAAACTCCACATTTCCCACTGACATCCGGCTCCACAAACCCCAGATTTCCCAGTGACATTCGGCTCTACAAACCCCACATTTCCCACTGACATCCGGCTCCACAAACTCCAGATTTCCCAGTGACTTCCGGCTCTACAAACTCCAGATTTCCCAGTGACTTCCGGCTCTACAAACTCCAGATTTCCCAGTGACTTCCGGCTCTACAAACTCCAGATTTCCCAGTGACATTCGGCTCTACAAACCCCACATTTCCCACTGACAGCCGGCTCTACAAACCCCACATTTCCCACTGACATCTGGCTCTACAAACCAAAGATTTCCCAATGACATCCGGCTCTACAAACCCCAGATTTCCCAATGACATCCGGCTCTACAAACTCCACATTTCCCACTGACATCCGGCTCTACAAACCCAAGATTTCCCACTGACATCCGGCTCTAAAAACTCCACATTCCACACTGACATCCGGCTCTACAAACTCCACATTTCCCACTGACAACCAGCTCTACAAACTTCACATTTCCCACTGACATCCGGCTCTACAAACTCCACATTTCCCACTGACATCCGGCTCTACAAACCCCAGATTTCCCACTGACATCCGGCTCTACAAACTCCACATTTCCCAATGACATCCGGCTCTACAAACTCCACACTTCCCAATGACATCCGGCTCTACAAACCCCAGATTTCCCAATGACATCCGGCTCTACAAACTCCACATTTCCCACTGACATCCGGCTCTACAAACTCCACATTTCCCATTGACATACGGCTCTACAAACCCCAGATTTCCCACTGACATCCGGCTCTAAAAACCCAAGATTTCCCACTGACAACCGGCTCTAAAAACCCCAGATTTCCCACTGACAACCGCCTCTACAAACCCCACATTTCCCACTGACAACCGCCTCTACAAACTCCACATTTCCCATTGACATCCGCCTCTACAAACTCCACATTTCCCATTGACATACGGCTCTACAAACTCCACATTTCCCATTGACATACGGCTCTAAAAACCCAAGATTTCCCACTGACATCCGGCTCTACAAACCCCACATTTCCCACTGACATCCGGCTCTACAAACTCCACATTTCCCACTGACATCCGGCTCTACAAACCCCAGAGTTCCCACTGACATCCAGGTTCACAAACCCCAGAGTTCCCACTGACATCTGGCTCTACAAACCCCAGATTTCCCACTGACATCCGGCTCTACAAACTCCACATTTCCCAGTGACTTCCGGCTCTACAAACTCCACATTTCCCACTGACATCCGGCTCCACAAACCCCAGATTTCCCAGTGACATTCGGCTCTACAAACCCCACATTTCCCACTGACATCCGGCTCCACAAACTCCAGATTTCCCAGTGACTTCCGGCTCTACAAACTCCAGATTTCCCAGTGACTTCCGGCTCTACAAACTCCAGATTTCCCAGTGACTTCCGGCTCTACAAACTCCAGATTTCCCAGTGACATTCGGCTCTACAAACCCCACATTTCCCACTGACAGCCGGCTCTACAAACCCCACATTTCCCACTGACATCTGGCTCTACAAACCAAAGATTTCCCAATGACATCCGGCTCTACAAACCCCAGATTTCCCAATGACATCCGGCTCTACAAACTCCACATTTCCCACTGACATCCGGCTCTACAAACTCCACATTTCCCATTGACATACGGCTCTAAAAACCCAAGATTTCCCACTGACATCCGGCTCTACAAACTCCACATTTCCCATTGACATACGGCTCTAAAAACCCAAGATTTCCCACTGACATCCGGCTCTACAAACCCCAGATTTCCCACTGACAACCGGCTCTACAAACCCCACATTTCCCACTGACATCTGGCTCTACAAACCAAAGATTTCCCAATGACATCCGGCTCTACAAACCCCAGATTTCCCAATGACATCCGGCTCTACAAACTCCACATTTCCCACTGACATCCGGCTCTACAAACTCCACATTTCCCATTGACATACGGCTCTAAAAACCCAAGATTTCCCACTGACATCCGGCTCTACAAACTCCACATTTCCCATTGACATACGGCTCTAAAAACCCAAGATTTCCCACTGACATCCGGCTCTACAAACCCCAGATTTCCCACTGACAACCGGCTCTACAAACCCCAGATTTCCCACTGACATCCGGCTCTACAAACCCCAGATTTCCCACTGACAACCGGCTCTACAAACCCCAGATTTCCCACTGACAACCGCCTCTACAAACCCCAGATTTCCCACTGACAACCGCCTCTACAAACCCCACATTTCCCACTGACAACCGCCTCTACAAACTCCACATTTCCCATTGACATACGGCTCTACAAACTCCACATTTCCCATTGACATCCGCCTCTACAAACTCCACATTTCCTATTGACATACGGCTCTACAAACTCCACATTTCCCATTGACATCCGCCTCTACAAACTCCACATTTCCCATTGACATACGGCTCTACAAACTCCACATTTCCCACTGACAACCGGCTCTAAAAACCCCAGATTTCCCACTGACAACCGCCTCTACAAACCCCACATTTCCCACTGACAACCGCCTCTACAAACTCCACATTTCCCATTGACATCCGCCTCTACAAACTCCACATTTCCCATTGACATACGGCTCTACAAACTCCACATTTCCCATTGACATACGGCTCTAAAAACCCAAGATTTCCCACTGACATCCGGCTCTACAAACCCCACATTTCCCACTGACATCCGGCTCTACAAACTCCACATTTCCCACTGACATCCGGCTCTACAAACCCCAGAGTTCCCACTGACATCCAGGTTCACAAACCCCAGAGTTCCCACTGACATCTGGCTCTACAAACCCCAGATTTCCCACTGACATCCGGCTCTACAAACTCCACATTTCCCAGTGACTTCCGGCTCTACAAACTCCACATTTCCCACTGACATCCGGCTCCACAAACCCCAGATTTCCCAGTGACATTCGGCTCTACAAACCCCACATTTCCCACTGACATCCGGCTCCACAAACTCCAGATTTCCCAGTGACTTCCGGCTCTACAAACTCCAGATTTCCTAGTGACTTCCGGCTCTACAAACTCCAGATTTCCCAGTGACTTCCGGCTCTACAAACTCCAGATTTCCCAGTGACATTCGGCTCTACAAACCCCACATTTCCCACTGACAGCCGGCTCTACAAACCCCACATTTCCCACTGACATCTGGCTCTACAAACCCCAGATTTCCCACTGACATCCGGCTCTACAAACCCCACATTTCCCACTGACATCTGGCTCTACAAACCAAAGATTTCCCAATGACATCTGGGTTCACAAACCTCAGATTTCCCAGGCTCTAGGGTTCTGAATCAAGAGATACCCCACTAAAATTACGCTTCAATAATGGAAGATTCTTTAGGTACACACCCAGGCTTACAATATAAAAGATTTTTAAGTGACATCCAAGTATTTAACGAAAATTTTTGGCAGATATAAAAGGATATCTTTTATCTAAAGAATGCTAGTTGGTCTGTCTGACTGACCAGTTCGCCTGTCCAAAATTCTCATTAGTCCGTCCTCGCCGCCAACGGCGAGACCTTCGCCGACGCCGGCAACTGAGCCAGCCGGCAGACAGGCGATGGACGTGGCGCCGAGCCGCTGCTCGCGCAATTCGGAGTTAATCTCGTCGCCCATGCAGGCGTTTAAGTCTATAGATCTAATCAGGCCGTCATAAGAAGCGGTGAACAATAGATGAGAGGCGCCACCCTTTGGCCCGAAGGTGAGCTCGGTGACCCGGTCGCTGTGCATCCGGCCAGTCAGTGACGCGTCAAACTCATTATTATTAGTCAATACAAATAGGCCAACAGTGCCTTTGGTGTCGCCGGCGGCCCCTAGCAACGGTTGCTGGGCGGTGCCGTCGTCGCGCAGAGCTATGGAAAATACGCGCTTATGAAGCGGCCTGACGCAGCACAGAAACTTCATATTTGCCGTCGAAAATCCGCCACGATTTTTAGACGACGAGTCCTTCGCAACGCCGCTATCGCGAGCATCTGGCTTCGCCGACTCGTCGCCAAACGGTTTCACTTGGTCGAGCAGGTCTGACAGCTCCGACACTAGATTGATGTGACCTCGCTCCGGCTCATCGTCTGGCTCGGACACCGCGGCCTCCTCCTCTACATAGCTGTCAGCGGCAGCAACAGCCGCAGGATCGGTTGACACCTGTCCGCTAATTCGTCGACTCCGCCTGGCCGACGGCTCTAGCTGTTTATAGTCTTCGTCGGTGCTGGCCGACGAGCGCTTGATTCTGTCGGCTGCGATTCTGGCGCTGCGGCGCTTTGGCGCCCGGGAAAGGAATCGCGTACCCGGCTGGTACTCCGCATCCTCGTCTCTATCCGGTTTAGAACTAGAAGGCGCGGGCCGAGCTCGTCTGTCAGTCACAATGGGAACCAGGTTGATAAAAGTGCGTCAGTTAGAGATAGTGAAGCCAGGCCTCAGCCAGCACTGAGGCTGAGCCCTATTCAACCTAGTGAAGCCAGGCCTCAGCCAGCACTGAGGCTGAGCCCTATTCAACCTAGTGAAGCCAGGCCTCAGCCAGCACTGAGGCTGAGCCCTATTCAACCTAGTGAAGCCAGGCCTCAGCCAGCACTGAGGCTGAGCCCTATTCAACCTAGTGAAGCCAGGCCTCAGCCAGCACTGAGGCTGAGCCCTATTCAACCTAGTGAAGCCAGGCCTCAGCCAGCACTGAGGCTGAGCCCTATTCAACCTAGTGAAGCCAGGCCTCAGCCAGCACTGAGGCTGAGCCCTATTCAACCTAGTGAAGCCAGGCCTCAGCCAGCACTGAGGCTGAGCCCTATTCAACCTAGTGAAGCCAGGCCTCAGCCAGCACTGAGGCTGAGCCCTATTCAACCTAGTGAAGCCAGGCTTTAAAATCAGCCTTCAAACTTAAATATGCAAATAAACTTACGGCTTTGCAAGAGGCGCAGTTGTTGGGATTAAACGCGGCTGAAAAGAAGATAGTTTTTATTTTTGTGCACTTAAATCGTTTGCAGATCTACAGAATTACAGATTTGCAAATCTCCACTCACAAGAACCATGTTGAGTTCACCAAGTAGGGCTTGATTTTCATTAATTCTCTGTAGCCGAGCCCGCTCATAATCAGACATGCTAGAGCCGATATTATTGTTTGAAATTCGCGGCACCTTTGAACTCGGGCCAGGCTCCACCTGGTAACAAAATTAAGTTAATGAAATATTATCCATTCAAAAGGCTAGTAGCATTATTTAATGCTCTTAATAAAAGAAAAAAGAAAAACTTAAACAAAAACAAAGAAACTAGCATTTTTGGTAGACTTTTTATAACATCAAACAATTAAAAACTTACATTTTCATTGTTACTCACATTTCGCTTTGACATCTTTAAGAGAAATTCAATTTCTGAAAAAACAGAGATTGTTTAAATAGACATTAAGCACAAAATCCATTACAATGCATATAAATACACAGTAAAAATTTAAGAAATTCCAAATTTCATGACTTATATGATACTTCTTTCTGATAAAAAATTGTTAACAGTGCAAAATTTCTTCAATAAATTGCAACATAAATCAACATGGTCTGATTTCACTAACAATTGCGCTATATTTAAGCTAGGCCTCCTACATTTGCCCACAAAAATCAAATATAAAAATCTATATACTAAAATCCAAGCACAAGTAATATATAGTCCTAACCAAAAATTTTAAAAGCATAGTAAATATGTCACAAAGTGTTTTTCTATGGAGTATTTCTATAAAGTTGCTAAAAATGTTAGTTAATTATGTGTCTTTTGTCTTGATTAAATCCTCTATTTTGGCCTTTATTTTAGAAAACTTTGCATCCTAGGTCAAATTTTATTATATATTTTTATTATACAATTCTTTATGTACCTGATTGTATCAAAAACCTCTATGATTAGATGCATTTTTAGATTTCTTTATCAGAAACTCCATAGATGTACCAAGAGAGTATAGTCAAGAAGATATCCTTTTACTTAGAAAAATCTAGTATACATAGCCAAATTTTGGTACCTGTCTGGCACATGGCACAGTGCAGCATAGCACAGGCACAATTACAGTGCAGGGTGGTGCAAGGCAATGTGCAAGCTGCTATTCACACTGCTACTGTGCCATAGAGATGGTTTGAAATGAATTTTTTGATCCAATTTAATTTGATTTGAATATCTAGAAGAACCAATTTAAATACTGAATGATACCAAATATAAATACAAATTAAATGAATAATGAATAATGAATCTACCTAACTTACTACTTCTTTGTGAGTATCAATTAGCGAGTATCATAACAAAAATTGAATAGTGAATAAACTTATGCATTTATATCACACCACAAATCACAAAGACAAAAACATGCTCCATTTAAGATATTCAAACCATCTCTACTCTGTTGACAAAAATTACCACCAGCCAATTTTTGACCCATATCAAAGTATTTGGTATTCAGATTAAAAAATTTCTGATTCCAATTCAATCCAAATATTCGGTTGATTCAATTTGAATACAAATATTCCAAGTACTTGAACTATCACTACTGTGCCACTCTGTCAATATTAATGCAACTAGTCAAATTACATTAGTGTTAAACTTTTAAATCCTAAAAAGCAAAAAGTAAAATTTGAAGTTGCTCCATTATCTTGTTAATGATAATATAATTAATAGGTTCAAAAAAATTAGTAAAAATACTTTAACTTTAATGTAATTTTTTGCATTAAAAATCTTATATAAGGGGCTTTGCTAATTAAACAACTTTTGTATAGTTGCATTTTGTACATGAATTGGTACTTATAGTGGAATTTGGCACATTAGCAAAGTCCCTATCTTAGTGCACAGTACACAAGTTTTTATTGAGTCTTTTCTAGCCTACACATGACATGATCCAAAGTATAGTCATGGTATATACAGAAGTCCTTGAATATGGCTAGTGCATGAAAGCTGCATAGCTAGTATCTAAGTACACTATATAAATACCTAACATAAATTAAAATTTATATAAATATCTTAAATATTTGCTAAAGTAAGCTATTCTGTATCTTTGTCTTACATAGGCCTAAAACCTTTTTGCTCCGATATATACTAATAGAGCCTAGGTAGCATATAGTTGGCACAAATATTTTCCATAAATTTATTCCAAATTACCATGCTTTCCAGGAAATTCCTAGGAATGCCCTAAGAAAAAAATTTCAAAGAAAGCAAGCAGCCCTTTTAGGTAATTATCTCCAGTCCTATATATCTGTTTGACTAAAAATTTGACTTAAGTGTATATTTAAAAGTGCATATCTTGAATGCTCTATGAAGAACATATGTGCACAACAGTCACCCAAGTTGGCCAATATGGCTAATTTGGTGGCTGACCAAGGTAAGTTGCAAAATTGCCTATTTAAGTCACAAAATTGCCAATGTAAGTTGCAAAATCAGTAAAAATTGAGGAGGTAAGTTGCAAAATAGAGGGGTAAGTTATACAATGAGCCGTTGGAAGTGTCAAATTTGGAGAAGAATGATAAAACAACATAGCAAGTAGGCAAGTTATAGGTAAGAAGTGGTTTGTGACACCTTTTTTGGTTCTTCAAACTTTGACCCCAAGTAAGTTGCAAATTTTGTTTCAAATAAGTTACACTGGCCAACCAAATTTTTTAAGTTGAGCATATATGATAAAGAATATAAAGTGTCAGCTATATAGCTTTGACTTAAGTAGCTATCCAGTGAATATCAATGTAGCCCAAGGAAATACATTACAGAAATAGTGAGCACCACTTTTAGTTCAGGTGATTATCTCTACTCTAGTCCTATAATCTATATATATTTGCTTGAAAATTTCACTCAAAGTGCATATGTTGATTGCTCTAGGGAGAGTATAAAGTATGAGCCATTCATGATGATGTTTGTTTATTTTTTTATTCAGATATCGAATATCAATCTACATGTAAATTAGGAAACATTCAAATTATACTATTATAACTATTACGAGGGGTGTTCCATAAGTCCTTTCCCTTTCCAGTGTAGCTCAGGCTATGATGCTCAGATTTTAATGCGGTTTTCAATTATTTTTAGACAATTATTCTGCACAGCTTGTGCAAGCAAAATTTTTCAAGCAAATCAATCTGCTTTCGCTAAATTTAGTTTCTGGCCATAGACACCTGCTACTAGAGTTACAGACTGATTCATTGAAGGTAGAAACAGATTTTCGCCACACAATTTGGACTCAGCCCAAGGCCCTAAGAACAAAAAAATATTCCAAGCAACCTTCAGTATCAAAAGCACAAATAATTCTTTGTTTAGACCAGCCATTCCCAATTAAGTTTGTCTCTATTCGAGGACCAAGCTCTTTGGTGAACGCCGCCACAGGTCGCCCTGAGCGTGGTTGATCGGTCAATTGCTCGTGGCCCGACTCAAAGCGCTCAATCCAGTTGCGAACTGTTCGAATGCTGACAGCTTTATCTTGATGCGCCGTCACAAGCGCTTCATGGATCTTGGCTGCTGGTTGACTGCTTTTCCAAAGCGCAAAGATCACTGCTCGCTGCGACTCAGCACTATGGACATCCATGCTCAGGGTGAACCTCGAATAGAGACAAACTTAATTGGGAATGGCTGGTCTAAACAAAGAATTATTTGTGCTTTTGATACTGAAGGTTGCTTGGAATATTTTTTTGTTCTTAGGGCCTCGGGCTGAGTCCAAATTGTGTGGCGAAAATCTGTTTCTACCTTCAATGAATCAGTCTGTAACTCTAGTAGCAGGTGTCTATGGCCAGAAACTAAATTTAGCGAAAGCAGATTGATTTGCTTGAAAAATTTTGCTTGCACAAGCTGTGCAGAATAATTGTCTAAAAATAATTGAAAACCGCATTAAAATCTGAGCATCATAGCCTGAGCTACACTGGAAAGGGAAAGGACTTATGGAACACCCCTCGTAATATTATACACAGCATCTTATCAATGAAAATGTAAATCTAAACTAAATTTAAAAGTAATAAAACTAAAAATACATTAAACAGTTCATAATCTGTTTGCACAAACTACGAGTACATCGATTCACATATCACACGGCTTTAATACAATCTAATGAATCTAATGTAGGCCCTAACCTACACATAGATAGGCCTACAGTTGTAAGTTTTACATTAATAGGTTACTTATTGTGAATTGCATTCCAACAATCGCACAAACAAGTAGAACGAAATTTTGACGCACAGAAAATCTAGAAAAAGGAACTGAAAATCAGTAAGTAAATAAGAAATATTTTTACATAAAATTTTATAAAATATAGTAGCGAAATGAAAACCATTTAAATATCGTAAGCAAAAAAGTCGTAAATTTTCATTTTAAGAATCGCGAAAACTAATCAGTTGACACATAAAAGTCGTCAGAAACGACGTAAATCTCGAACGTACAAATAAAAGAGTTATTAATTATAATAACATGCTCTATTGCGGTATTTATCGCTGCAAGGCATCAAGTGTTTTTTCATACTGACTCAGACTTAGCCTTTCCGTAGAAGTGTTCACCTCATTCTTCTTATATTATGAATGGGCATTTGCACTACTGAGGGCTGATAGTATTTTTTCGCGCACTTTTACGCTGCGTTTGAGCAGCCTAAAATAACTTATAATATATTGAAATGAATTGTGTTTAACTCTGCTTTAGAAAATTGGTTTTGCCAAATATGATCTGCATTGGAATTTTTTAAACATTCTTTATTTTTCTTTGCTTCGGCTAGAATAAAATTTTTAATGGCGCATTTATAGTGGTATTTTGAAGGCAATCGATAAGCGAGCCAAGTGGCGCAACTAGGGAACTTAGGGGCCACCAGCCCCCCCCTCGAACAAAAAAAACAGTTCAAAGCAGGCTAATTTTCGCGAAAAACCATCATGACCTGATATATGCCCCCTTACAAACCAAACTAATCGACAGGTTAGAAGCCTGTGTGTAAACTAAAGCCCATTAATTACAAATTTCTAGTTGCACCACTGCCAAGCACTATGAAGTGTGGCCAAGGATTTTCTATTCATAGACTCTAGATATGAAATTATTAATTATAAATTAAAAAACTAAAATATCAAGTAAATTTTGTGACATAGGCCTTTACAAGGTATGCATAAGGGGATTCTTTCGGTTTAGGGGACCTGTGGATACGATCGTAGTTTCGGTTTAGGGGACCAACATTTGAAAGGCCCCAAGACGTAAGAAGACAATTGTCAAATCCTAAGCATACATGAAAGTAATTATAACAAAAATTCTTTTTTTCAGAGCAGCATCAGTGACAACGGAACTCAAAACATCACAATGTCCAAGGACGGACATTATAATATTGTTTCGGTTTAGGGGACCTGCAATTGAAAATTTGCACTGAAGGTCCCCTAAACCGAAATGTGGTAAGTTGAAGTAGAATGAGAGAGTTGCATTAGGTAAAGAGTCAGCATCTGTCAAATTAACCTGTAGAGAAATTAAGGCTAGCAGAATTTTGCGATAGCTCACTGCCGCCACCCCCTTTGTTTCGATTTAGGGACATGAAATGGGGAAAATACACTAAGGGTCCCCTAATTCTAAACTAGTATTTTGAAGTGTGTGGGACAAGTAAAGCAACGTATCTGCTCGTGAAAATCACCCAGTGTCCAACTGGCACAAGTTTTGAATTTAAAAAACCGTCTCCACATTTCGGTTTAGGGGACCGTTAGTATAACTTCTCTATTGCTGGTCCCCTAAACCGAAACAATAATATAACGTCCATCTTTGGTGTTGGTTAATAACGTGGTTTTTCGTAGCTTTTTTAACGTGATAAAATGTGAAACTTATTGGACATCTCGGTTTAAAGGACCTTTTAGTATACTTCTCCACTGCCGGTCCCCTAAACCGAAACAATAGCTATAATAACGTCCGTCTTCTTTTTTAGTTCTCGTTTTCACTGCCGCTGTTCTGGAATAACAACAACAACAACAACAAACTACACTGCGCCAGAGAGTAATGGGGGCAGTGTCAGATGGCGCGCCGCAGAGCCAGCGAGCGGACAAAGTCCGCCCCACCGGCTGTGTCGGGCGCCCCGGCGTCGCTCAGCAGGCAGTCCACGTATCGCCGGGTTCGGGCCTGGCCCCTCCTGAACGGGCCGTGCAAGGTCAGCAGCAGGACGTCCTGGACAGGTTGGGGGCAGTAGTCCTCGGCCCGGATCACGTGGCCCGCCAGTTGAAGTCGCCGCTGGCGCAGGATGACGGCCGGGTTTGTAGCTGGGCCCTCTCGTACAGGGCCTGGGTCCCGACGCTCTCGTTTACTTGGAAGGCCGCCCGGAGCAGCCCCGAGTGCGCCGAGTCCAGCTGCCGCTCCAGCGTAGCCGTCAGCGTCCACGTCTCGGCGTTGTACAGCAGGACGGTTTCGACAACCGCCTGCCATAGCCGAGCCCTCTGGCGGTCGGGCAGCGCTTCAGACTGGAGGACGGCACGAACCGATCTAAAGGCCGCCCACGCAAGTCCTCTGCGCCGCCGCAGATCTTCCTCGACGTAGGGCACCAGACCGCCGAGGTAGGTGAACCGCTGGCAGCGTGCGAGCGTGATGTTCTGCCCGTCTGCGCCGCGGCACGTCAGGTCCGCTGGAATGACGGCCGGCACGGTCAGCACCTCGGTCTTCAGCGTGTTGATGGTAAGGCCGACGCTTGAAGCCACCTCAGCCAGCCTGTCGATCTGGCGCTGGGCGCCTTCAACGGTCGAAGACAGGAGGGCGAGGTCGTCGGCGTAGCCAAGCACACTGAGGCGCTTCTCACTGTGGCGCCGGCCGATGCGTCTGCGCAGCAAAAAGCCGTCGTCAGCTGAGGGGAGTGCGTTGCGGAGCACCCAGTCCAAGACCAGCACGAAGAGGAACGGCGCTAGCGTGTCGCCCTGCAGCACTCCAGACGAAGTGTCGAACAGGTCGGATAGGCCGTCCGCCGTGACCACAGCAGCGCGCGTGTCGCGGTAAAGCGACATGATGGCGGCGATCAGCTGCTGCGGCACCCGATAGGCCTCGAGGACGAATGGGAGCGCGGCCCTCAACACCGAGTCAAACGCCTTTCGGAAGTCAACAAAGACCACGATCAGCGTCAACTGGCGGATGCGCACTGTACCGCGTTGCGGCCGGAACCCGTTCTGCTCATAGCGGAGGTACGGGTCCAGCACCGACTGCAGACGAGCGAGAAGCAACCGATTGAAAAGCTTCGCGGTACAGGACATCAACGAGATTCCGCGGTGGTCTTCTTTCCGCGTTGTCCCGGCCTTCTTCGGGATCGGCACGATGTGCGCTATGTTCCACTCGGTGGGCGCAGGGGCGCCGGCGAGCACGCGGTTCATGACGCCTGTGACTTGCGAAGCCACACAGCGGAGCCGCAGTGCCTCAACAGGGACCTCGTCTGGGCCGAGCGCCTTGCCGCCTGGTGTTCTCCGAGCAAGCAGCAACACATCCTCCGTGGTGACTGGGCTGGTGCAGAAGTCCTCCTCAGCTGGTAGTGGCGTGTCCGCCGGGAGCGCGAAGTTGGCGGGCAGCGGTGGGGCGGGCGCGTTCACGATGCTGGCGAAGAAGTCGCGCAATTCATTCCTGCGCTCCTCCGGAGTGTCGCCGGACAGATTCAGCGCCACACGCCTTTTGCGCCCCGTCAGAGTTCTAACGGCCGTCCACACCGCGCGGCTCTTCACGTCGGGGCCAGCAGCAGTGATGGACCGGACGGCGTCGTCGACTGCGGCCTGCTGCCGCTCTTCCAGAAGACGCGCAAACGCCTCCTCGGCGTCGCCCGTGGGCCGTCGGGATCTGCGGAGTCGCTCGATGTTCAGCCGCGCCTGCCTGATGGTCGGGTCGCTCTGCCAGACGGGCAGCGATCGCTGCGCCGGTCGCATCAGCGGGATCGTCTGTTCGGCAGCGGTTCTGACGGCGGTGCTGATGTCGGAGTACTCCGCCTCGCGCTGGTCGCCAAGCGCGGTGACGAAGGCGCCCGCAAACTTTCGTTTCACGCGGGGGTCCAACAAGGCACGATTGTAGCGCCGTGGCCGCTGCTTCGGTGGTCGGTAGAGCGGGTCGTTAAGGCGCAGGTCGCAGAGCAAGAGACGGTGGTCGGACCGTAGGGCCAGCGGAGCCATGGTGTCACAGTTGATGACGCGGCGACGCTCTCGGGCGCGGACCAGCGCATGATCGAGTTGCGCCAGTCGCCTCGTGGCGTTGCGGCCGCGCGCGTTCCGCCGCCTTCTCTTGCAGCCCGCAAAGGTGACCAAGCGGGCCAGGGGCTTGCGGAACTGGGTGTTCGCGGACACCAGGTCCAGCCGATCAAGCAGGTCCTCCAGGGAATAAATAGGCTTCTACATTTACTTGCGTGCTTAGGAGTGAAAAATTGCGTAGCTACTGGTGTCACAAGGTTTTTCGTTGGTCCCCTAAACCAAAACTACGAAATTTCAAAGGTCCCCCAAAGATTTTAGTATCTTTGATATTAAATTTAGTATCCCAAAGATTTTTAGTATCTCTAATATCTTAAGTATCTAAACCGAAAGAATGCCTGTATAAGTAACTGCTCTTAAGATTTAAATAAATATATACTAGGCTAGCTAACTAAAAAAGCTCTTAATTTTGTTTTTATGCTTTTTATAACAGTACTTCTAGTACTTCCAGCAAAATAGCTTGACTTTCAGTTCAGCCATTTATTTAGCCACTATTACCTAGCTAAACTTGTAAGTCTTGCTAAATGTAATAAAAGGGCTACCTATAAAATAATAATATTTTAAAAATAAATAAATAAATAAATAAAAATCATCCAATAAAATAAAAAAACTAAGCCTAAAGTGAGAATAACTAATAACAAGCCCCAAAAAGACCAAAGTCTATAGATTATACAAGCAGCCACAGATACAGCCATATACATTTTGATTTCTTAAGAAACATGTGCATGAAAATATATTGGGTGATCCTTTATATATTCTATTGTAATGATTGGAATTTACAATAAGTATACACCCACATTAGACATTTAGTATAGTAGTTAGATAGGGCCTATTGCAATTTATTATAGACTTAGATTTTAGGTCTCATTGTCATAACTCAGGCCCTTTGGATAATGACTTTGACCTCTGGATAATGTTTATTTATGGTCTATCCTGCCTAGAGACAATACATTTAGTTGCAAGTGAGCCTTTAGAATAATAGGCCTATTCTCACTTGTGACTCACATGCTATGCTATGCATATTTGTAAGTTGGCCCATTATCCTAAAGTCTTACTTGCAACTAACTATCATTGTCTATTGACTATTATTATCCATCAATAATAAGGAATGGCAGCATAGCCTTACTAGGTCTTGTCCAAGTTAAATAGGTTATATATAATACCTTAACTATCCAATTTTTATTTATAATGGCTATTATGATTTTTTTCATTGTTGCTATTTGATTTCTTAAGAAACATGTGCATGAAAATATATTGGGTGATCCTTTATATATTCTATTGTAATGATTGGAATTTACAATAAAAGAAAACAAAGCTTAATAGAAAGAGCTAATAAACACTCATCATGTACTGTATTTTTTAAATATGTACAAAAGTAAAGTAATTTTCTGCATTTTATCTCATTATTTATTAATCAGCAATTTCAGCCATCATGCAGTTCTGCCCTAACAACACAAATCCTTTGGAGCCATTTGTCACTAAAGGCCTTGGTCGCTGCTTTTATGACACCTTTACCTCGTCTGCTATGCTGGGCATTGCTCTATTGGGTGGCGCCTGTCAGCTAGTGTTCTATCGTCGCTATGGCAATCGAATTGAAACCAATCGAGTTAATCGATCTTGTTCAGCTGGATTGCAATACCTTCTACCAGTTGCTATGGTGTTGCTATGCATAGCCCGCTGCATATGCCAACTGCAGTATTCACCCCCGCTGCTCGGCCATCAGGTGTACTACGCGTGTGCCAACTCGCTGGCTTGGCTAATTTGCCTGGCCCTGCTATGGACCGAGGCTCACTGCCTCCTGCCTAGCGTGCCAACGCGCGGCCACGGCGCCATCCTGCTACTGATGTGGACTCAGGCCCTCGCCTGGGAACTGCTCAGCCTGCTGTCCTGCCGCAGTCCCAGCTGGTGGTTCCGGCTTATCCGGCCGGTTGACCAGCCCGAACTGCTGCTGTGGTCCGGCCGCCTGTTTGTCACCTTCCTGGCCTTCGCCCTCGGCCTCCGGGGCCGGGCGGTTGACATTCGCTACGGGCCGCCGCCAGATCTGGAGGATCGAACCGTCTTCCAAGGCAGGCAGCGGCGTCGCCAGCAGCAACAGTCGGCTTGGTTCGGCCTGCGTCACAAGCTTCGCCTAATGCTGCCGTACATTTGGCCTAGCAGTTCGCCGATGCTTCAACTGCGCGTTATCGCCTGCGTGCTGCTGCTGGTCTGCGGCCGGGTTATTAATCTGCTAATCCCCATCTACTCCAAGTATATTGGTACGTCTGCATTTATTGTTTTAGTTCTATCGATCGTTTCAGTCTAGCAAGATTTGCCTTATTTAGTGGGCTATTGCTGGTTTAGAAGATGTTTTGCTAGGTTAAAACAGTTTTTGGCTGCTTTTTGAGATTCTGTTGAGACTTTAATTACATTGATCTAGTTTGGGGGGCGATCTAGTCTTTTCTAGTCTGTTTTTTTATTTTTGACCGGCTAATTCTCCTTATACTACTACTTTAAGTAGAAAAAGAAGGGATTTTCTATCAGAAATAAACGAAAATTTCGCCTTTCAGTGGACTCGCTAACCCCGGGCGCAGCCAACAGCGGCCCCGCCAACTCCAGTAGTCGCCTGGCGCAGCGGCCGACACCTTTCTACATCATTCGACTGAAGGCGGAGGAGCCCTCTATGCCGCATTTGCCAAGAGCCGCTCCGGCTGCCTCGTCAACCCTGGAATTTCGCTGGGATCTTATTCTGATTTTTGTAGCGCTGAAAACTTTGCAGGGCATTGGCACGGGCAGTTCCGGTCTGATTGGCGTCATTCGCTTCTATCTGTGGGTCCGGGTTGACCAGTTCACCATGCGGGAGGCTTCGCTGAAACTATTCAGCCATTTGCACCTGTGAGCGGCCCAGAGAATCGCCTTAAGAATTATTATTTATTTAACCAGAGAATCACCTTTAGAATCATTCCTTATTTACCCAGAGAATGGCTTTGAGAATCATTATTTAATTACCCAGTGAATGGCCTTGAATCATTATTTAATTACTCAGAGAATGGCCTTGAGAAGCATTATTTAATTACCCAGAGAATCGCCTTAAGAATCATTCTTTAATTACCCAGAGAATGGCCTTGAGAATCATTCTTTAATTGCCTCGAGAAGCATCGCTACTTGGTGTCATTAGTATCGATAATTAACGGTGAAAACTAACATCGATCACCGCAGGCTGTCAATGCGCTGGCACCTGTCCAAGAAAACCGGAGAAGTATTGCGCATAGTTGATCGCGGCGTCAACTCAATTAACCAGCTGCTAAGCTACATCTTATTCAACATCGCCCCGACATTATTCGATATTGGAATTGGCATTGTGTACCTAACTAGCTGGTTTAATGCCTGGTTCGGCATTATGATCTTCGTCACAATGGCCCTGTTCATGTACCTGTCTGTTGTCATCACCGAGTGGCGCACAAAGTTTAAGCGCCGAATGAACACGCTAGATAATGAGCGGAACGCTAAAGCGGTTGATTCGTTGCTTAATTTTGAGACTGTCAAATATTACGCCGCGGAACAATACGAGACTGACCGATTTCGAAAGGCCACGTTGGACTTTCAGGTTGGTTAATTAGAAATCTGGGTGGTTTGTTGTGTACCATACTCTTTATTAGCGTCTTAATATGCATATCAATTTCTGCTACAGTCTTTATCCGTATCTTCTTAGATCTCTATTAAAGCGTACAATTATGTCTATCAATGTCTTGTAAATGTCTATCAAAGTCTACTGCAGTGTCTATCAATGTCTACTACTGTGTCTATCAATGTCTACTGCAGTGTCTATCAATGTCTACTGCAGTGTCTATTATGTCTACTGCAGTGTCTATCAATGTCTACTACTGTGTCTATCAATGTCTACTACTGTGTCTATCAATGTCTACTACTGTGTCTATCAATGTCTACTACTGTGTCTATCAATATCTACTGCAGTGTCTATCAGTATCTACTGCAGTGTCTATCAATGTCTACTGCAGTGTCTATCAGTATCTACTACAGTGTCTATCAATGCCTTGTAAATGTCTATCAATGTCTACTGCAGTGTCTATAAATGTCTACTGCAGTGTCTATCAATTTCTACTACAATGTCTATCAATGTCTACTGCAGTGTCTATCAATATCTATCACAATGTTTATCAAATTTAAATATTATTTTCATAATTTATAATGTCTATTGTAATAACTAGTATATGCACCCTCTCGCTAACTGAATGTGACCATCCAGGAGGCGGACTACATCAACAGCCAGACGCTGAACCTGTTGAACAGCGTTCAGAACTTTATAATTAACTTCGGCTTCACTGGCGGGGCCCTGCTCTGCGCCTATTACATTGTCCAACGGGCCAATGGAGACCCGGATGTGCCGCCGCTCACAGTTGGCGACTACGTATTGTTCAGCACCTACATTATGCAGCTATATGTGCCGCTGAATTGGTTCGCCACCTATTATAGAATGATACAGCAGCAGTTCATCGATATGGAGAATATGTTCGAGCTGCTTGATACCAAAGCGGAAGTTGCCGACCACCCGGAGGCTGTTGATTTGAATCTAAGCGAGGCCAAGGTTAGCCCGGGTTTTTGCTACTGCTCATTAGCTTATTAATCTTTACCTTTAGCGTATGAGTTTCTACATACTTCTTTTTAAAGATCGAGGCCAACCATATCGCAATAAGCATGTCCCTAGATCTCTCAGATAGACACCACTCCTGTCCCTAGATCTCTCAGATAGACACCGCTACTGTCCCTAGATCTCTCAGATAGACACCACTCCTGTCCCTAGCTCTCTCAGATAGACACCGCTCCTGTTCCTAGATCTCTCAGATAGACACCGCTCCTGTCCCTAGATCTCTCAGATAGACACCGCTCCTGTCCCTAGATCTCTCAGATAGACACCGCTCCTGTTCCTAGATCTCTCAGATAGACACCACTCCTGTTCCTAGATCTCTCAGATAGACACCGCTCCTGTTCCTAGATCTCTCAGATAGACACCGCTCCTGTCCCTAGATCTCTCAGATAGACACCGCTCCTGTTCCTAGATCTCTCACATAGACACCGCTCCTGTCCCTAGATCTCTCAGATAGACACCGCTCCTGTCCCTAGCTCTCTCAGATAGACACCGCTCCTGTTCCTAGATCTCTCAGATAGACACCGCTCCTGTCCCTAGATCTCTCAGATAGACACCGCTCCTGTCCCTAGATCTCTCAGATAGACACCGCTCCTGTTCCTAGATCTCTCAGATAGACACCGCTCCTGTTCCTAGATCTCTCAGATAGACACCGCTCCTGTCCCTAGATCTCTCAGATAGACACCGCTCCTGTCCCTAGATCTCTCAGATAGACACCGCTCCTGTTCCTAGATCTCTCAGATAGACACCGCTCCTGTCCCTAGATCTCTCAGATAGACACCGCTCCTGTCCCTAGATCTCTCAGATAGACACCGCTCCTGTTCCTAGATCTCTCAGATAGACACCGCTCCTGTCCCTAGATCTCTCAGATAGACACCGCTCCTGTTCCTAGATATCTCAGATAGACACCGCTCCTGTCCCTAGATCTCTCAGATAGACACCGCTCCTGTTCCTAGATCTCTTAATCAGACATCTGTCATTTCCTTAGATTTTACAGCATGATGCCAGCCTTCCTTCCATACAACATTATAATGCGCCATGCCCTTAGGTGGAATTTCGTGACGTCAGCTTTCACTACGAGCCTAACAAACCGGTGCTGAAATCCGTCAGCTTCACGGTGGAGCCCGGCCAAACCGTGGCACTTGTCGGCCATTCCGGCGCTGGCAAGTCGTCAATTCTGCGCCTCCTGTTCCGCTTCTACGATGTACAGTCGGGCCAGATACTGATTGACGGCAAAGACATTCGCCGGGTGACGCAGGATAGTTTGCGCCGGGCTATCGGAGTTGTGCCGCAGGATACGGTGCTGTTTAATGCCGATATTCGCTACAATATTCGTTACGGCAGGCCGGATGCCAGCGATGCTGAGGTTTGCCTGCAGTTTGTTTGACTACTTTTGTTGATACCTACCCTAATGTGAATTAACCTACTCCAATGTGAATCAAACCACCCCAATGTGAATTAACCTACCCCAATGCGAATGAAACCACCCCAATGTGACTTAACCTACCCCAATGTGAATAAACTTACCCTAATGTGAATAAACTTACCCTAATGTGACTTAACCTACCCCAATGTGAATTTACCTACCCCAATGTGACTTAACCTACCCCAATGTGAATTAACCTACCCCAATGTGAATTAACCTACTCCAATGTGAATCAAACCACCCCAATGTGAATTAACCTACCCCAATGCGAATGAAACCACCCCAATGTGACTTAACCTACCCCAATGTGAATAAACTTACCCTAATGTGAATGTAACCACTCCAATGTAAAGAAACCTACTCCAATGTGAATCAAACCACCCCAATGTGAATTAACCTACCCCAATGCGAATGAAACCACCCCAATGTGACTTAACCTACCCCAATGTGAATCAACTTACCCTAATGTGAATGTAACCACTCCAATGTAAAGAAACCTACTCCAATGTGAATCAAACCACCCCAATGTGAATTAACCTACCCCAATGCGAATGAAACCACCCTAATGTGACTTAACCTACCCCAATGTGAATAAACTTACCGTAATGTGAATGTAACCACTCCAATGTAAAGAAACCTACTCCAATGTGAATCAAACCACCCCAATGTGAATTAACCTACCCCAATGCGAATGAAACCACCCTAATGTGACTTAACCTACCCCAATGTGAATAAACTTACCGTAATGTGAATGTAACCACTCCAATGTAAAGAAACCTACTCCAATGTGAATCAAACCACCCCAATGTGACTTAACCTACCCCAATGCGAATGAAACCACCCCAATGTGAATAAACTTATTCCTAGGTAGAAGAGGCGGCCCGCCTGGCCGACATTCACGAACGCATCCTGGGCTTCCCCAGCGGCTATGACACGGTAGTCGGCGAGCGCGGCCTGAAACTTAGCGGCGGCGAGAAGCAACGTGTAGCCATAGCCCGCACCCTGCTGAAAGGCCCCAGAATCGTGCTACTGGACGAGGCCACTAGCGCCCTAGACACGGCCACTGAGCGGAACATTCAGGCTAGCCTGGACGCCGTGTGCTCCGGCCGGACTACCCTAGTGGTGGCTCACCGACTCTCAACCATAGTCGGCGCCGATGTTATTCTAGTGCTGCGCGACGGTGAAATTGTGGAGCGCGGCTCGCACGATGCTCTGGTGCAGGCTGGCGGGCTCTATGCCGGCATGTGGCGCCAGCAGCAGCAGGAGTCGGGGGAACCGGCTAAGGATGTCCAGGTCTAACCTGACTCTTTTTTTAGAGGGGAGATTGAGAGTTGGGATTATTTTTGCATATCTACTACAGAGAAGGCTTTTTTTGAAATCAAAATCAATTTTGTCCAAAAATAATATCGTTGTCGCATCATACTACTAGCTAACTTAAAAAATATTATGTAGTATTCTAGTAAATTTAAGCTGATTATTTTTCTAATTAGCTTAGTGCAGTTCAGCAGCCTATTTGAATAGGCGTTATAGATAGTGTTCTGTCTCGCTGTGTTTTAAAGTTCCTTTAAATTTGACAGCTGACACTATATATTTTTCTGCCGATGTTTTTCGTTTCGACATAATGACGATTGTTCAGTTGCTTAACTTCCGGTTCAGTTACTTGTTTTTTTGTCAATATTATTTAGACCTGCAGATTTTTATCTATGGTTGTCGTAGTGCCTACTACGAGTAGAAGATAAAAAATATATCTGAAATCTGATTTCGTCAGTTTATCTGTTCCGTTATGTGTTCTTGACTTCTATGCTGTTTTTAGTCTAATAGGCTTGAGCCTGTCGTTAATGTGCTTTTCTATTTATGTGTAGGCCTGCCCAAAATTATTTAGCCAAACTGAGAGAGACAGAGAGAGATAAACAGCGTACGTGATGTAGATATTAACGTACGTGCTTTTGCGTTGTAAGCCTTGCTTTATTTAAGACATTAGCTAATGATTCAGTGGTAGCTAGGAAAGATTGAGGGTGCTACACAGCACGGCTTTTCGATTACATCTGATGCGTCAAATTATGCTTAATCTGTTGTTCCTTACTTAATCTATAAAATCCCATCGATGCCGGTAAAGTTTTTGTAGAGATTTCTTCTCTCCTGACACTGCTATCAAATTTATCACTAAATTCTTGATAAGTCTCATCACTAATAGTTCACCTATGTCACTAAGGCTATTTATACTGACATTATCCCTACTATTTACAGCCTATACTACTGACATAGACTTAGTAAGCGTTTATCTCATCTCTAATCTGAAAGGTATCTGAGTGTCACGGGCTTGCACTATACTTTCACTCTTCGCTCACACTCATACTTTCTGTGCCTGAAGTGTGGAATCTGAGTATCTATCTGAGAATCGATTAGCGAATGCTTCTTTTAACACTTTCACTTTCGCTCTATTTATACTGAATCGATTAACTTTGTTTAAATTCACACAATAAATTAATAATATTGTTTAGTAGAAAGTAGCATTTTCGCGTAATGAAACTCAATATACTACTATAATACTACACTATCGAGCGTATTTTTGTAATGTTAAATTATGAAGCAAGCATTTTAACAAATCATGGCACGAATTCAAATATTCGTCATCATTGTAGTGGTCTATTACATATAGGTCAGAAAGTGTAATTTTCAATTTATTGTGTATGTGCGGTTTTTGATGCTAAACTTTTGGCGGTGGAAAGACGAAGTTAAAAGTTTAGTTATGCGGAGTTTCGAAGCCTTTTAGCATACGTTTTTCATTCCCATGGATGTTAAATAAAACAAAGGATACGAAAGACGGACGGAGCTGGAGCGAAGCCTTACCTGCTACTTCCATTAGCTATAGCCCATCATCGCTTTTTTCATTCACAGGAAATTTTCAAAGTCAGTTTTTCTATTTTTAGTTTTCGTAAACATTATTGACCTAACAGTGTTCAAGTTGTAGTCAATTTGCCAGCTGCTAACCTTTGTCCTCAGCTCTCTATTGTTAACAAATAATGTACTATCTACATGTAGGTACGGTGAATACTTCTTGGGCTCAGTTTTTAGTGTATTTTCTTGCTAACAAAATGCTAAGTTATGCCTGTTATATCCATCACATATATTTATATAGCTTTATTTACAAAACGTAATCTGTCTCCTAAATATCTCTCTGATCAAAATACCTCTGAAATGTGTAGTAATTTATGAGAAGAACCAAAACACACTACGTATGTAGGTGCCTATGCAAGTCCCACTTGCTTGAAAGTGGCATATGCAATCAGTAAAATTAAAATAGCATTCTGAAAACCCTTTCCAACTTGAAAGAACATCTAAAGAAAGCGTCACTTATCTCATGACGACACGACGAGCTCCATAAGTTTCTGAATGTGTTCAGTAGTGGCAGTCATTCTGGCAGCTTTCAGGGGCTATTTTTAGTGTATTTGTCACCAATATGAACAAAATAATGACACTGATTTATTTTTGCTATTCCGCTTCTAGAAGTAAACGCATCGTTTAAAGAGAATTATTGCAGAACCGCTTATGAAATTTCAATTTGATGTCAGACATAAAAATAGATGATACGAGTATTGCACAGGCTGGGTGCCACCAATCAGCGGTATTCTGTTTAGCCAATGCACTGTATATCTATTTCGAGAGATGTCGTAGATTTCTATTTTATTATTTAAAATCTCGTCAAGCTTGCATCTCTGTCGAAAGCTTGTCAAAAATTATGCTTGAATTGGAGTCCGCAGTCTATCCCGATCCGCCCAGCTACGAAGAATCTGAACGGCTTCATCTTCTCAGCCGAATTCAATGCAGCTACGTTATAACGGCGCTATTGTGCGTTGAAGAAGCTGATGAGCCGCATCCGGGATGCTCGGGTTGCGCCGACTGTCTACCAGCGAGGCGAGTGTCCTCAAGCTGGAAGATTCGAGAAATTGTCCGCTCCATGCAGGGGATGGGCAGCGCTGGCTCCGAGCCTGTTAGGTTAGTATTTCTCCTCAAACGGAAATTCTTTGGTTCAACAGCGAGGCTGATCAGGCTGAGGCTCGAGCCGCTGACCCGGTTGAGTCTGCCCAGTCCTGGGCTGTTCGGCCTGACCGACTGGACCTCCTTGACCAGCCAGCAGCTGGAGGTCGTCAAATCGGTTCTGCTTCGCCAGGCTCGCCTGGTGGCTTCCGTCCGGTCAGCGGAGAGTACATCGGCTCTGGCCAGTCTGCGCGAGCCCAGAATTAGTCGGCTGTTCAACACGAACTTGGCTAATCGGCAGATGCTGCTGCAGCTGCGGGACAGCCGGTTCGCTGTCGACGTGGCCAGCGCTGTGGACGAGGAGATCGGGCGGCGCTCAGAGCCGAAGTCTGCCAGTATGACGGTGCTGGGATACCGGCATGCCATACTTGAGTCGCCGCCAGAGCTTTTCTTCTAGAACGATTTCGCAACGGGTCCATAGGCTGACTAATATCGGCTATTAGTGCGTAGCTCAGAATTGACTGTGTAGATTAACAAAGAAAACCAAAATTGTTTAAAAAATACTTGCATATTTTGTCACCCACGATCATTGATCAATCCGCCGTAGTAAAGTCATGCAAAACACACAAATAGTGTTTTAAAATTCACAAGCACTATTTTTTAATACACATGTAAAGCCAATATCGATTTTTAAATGCAACTCGCACTTTATGTGGAACCTGCCAATTCTATTCAAGGAATAAAATTGATTGCTATTCTGGCCTTGATTGAAAAGCAAACGGAATGACTTGCTAATCTAACTAGTATGGATGAAGGAGCAGAATGGATTGCTAATCTAGTTAGCATGGATGAAGGAACAGAATGGATTGCTAATCTAGCTAGCATGAATGAAGGAACAGAATGGATTGCTAATCTAGCTAGCATGGATGAAGCAACAGAATGGATTGCTAATCTAGCTACCATGGATGAAGGAACAGAGTGGATTGCTAATCTAGCTACCATGGACGAAGGAGCAGAGTGGATTGCTAATCTAGCTACCATGGATGAAGGATCAGGATGGATTGCTAATCTAGCTACCAAGGATGAAGGAACAGAATGGATTGCTAATCTAGCTACCATGGGTGAAGGAACAGAATGGATTGCTAATCTAGCCATTAGTGATCAAGAAGCATAATGTATTACTAATCTGGCTATTATGCACGCAGTGAATAGTCAATAAACTAACAGGTCTGTTCCTAATTGGAAAAAAGTCTAATAGCTTAACTTTCGTTGATGTAGAGCCGCTACATAGCTGCTAAAAGTCGTCCTTAGAACACAAACACACCCATCATAGTCGCAGTTTGCTAGCTTAGAGCTTGTTATGGTCGGGTCGCTTTGTGTCACGTGTTTTTTTTCGCAAAAGGCAGACGCATATCGTTTCGTTCCTTCTCTTTATCAAAGCTGAAAGTGTTGTCAGTCTGAGGCCGCAGTCAATTTGCTACTTAAGTCACCCATTTCAGAGTCTTGCAATCTCATGCTGAGTCCTATATTTCACTGGAAAACCCGACGTAGAATCGATACTTTACGCCTTACGTTTTTGGAATTAATAATTATTGAAAATTAATGCAAGATAAACTAAAGCAAGGCAAGTAATTCATTTGCGCTAATTTATTGTCAAGATTCAATGTATCGCTTTAGTCTCATTTTTGACCATTAATGTCGAGTTTCCTTAGCATTTTAATAAAAATATTTTTGTAATTTTCAAGCTTTTTGCTCTATTAGCTATAATTGAAATATATTTTCGTCTAAAATTAAATAAAATTCTCTAGCGCTAACATCAGTAGTATGATTTCATTTTAAATTAAAAATCTAAGTTGAAATGTCTATCTATCGGCCGGGCTTACCCAATCAGCCAGTAAGGTCGATAGCTCGTCGCCCAAATTTCTCTACCATCCCCCTCGCCGCTCCCTGTCTGTACTTTGATTTGACAGGCCAGGAAATCCTCCCCCGACCATTGGCCATTGGCCTGCCAGGGCTATAGGGCCAAAACCCTATTAGAAAACTTATTCAGTTAGCTAATGCTCTCTTACGAGAACTGAGCACTGCAACGGAAGACATTGAGGAATTTTTCCCCACAGTTCCTGAAACTGTCCTTCATTTTTTGCAGACGTCCTTTTAATAAAGCAAGATGTTAAAGCTTAGCCACAATCTGCTACACCTGTTGCCGCTGTTTTGGTACATTTCTGTCGCCGAGGAGGCGGGAATCGATCTGCGTCAGGTTGTTCGAAAGCCGTTGGACATTAGTTCGAATCTCACTATTGAGCAGATAGCGAGCATGCTGCTCCACAACTACGACAATCACCATAGGTGAGAGGGCCTGTTTGGGGGAGAAGATGGAAAAATGGGAACGAGAGAGAACTGAAAGAGAGATGTAGATAAAAAGGATAGAAAGATCAGAGGGATGAGAGGGTTGAGTGGGAGATAAGGAGTAGGGATAAAAATAAGAGGGCGAGAGATGGAGAGAAGAGGGCGAGAGATGGAGAGAAGAGGGCGAGAGATGTAGACAAGAGGGCGAGAGATGGAGAGAAAAGGGCAAGAGATGTAGACAAGAGGGCGAGAGATGGAGAGAAGAGGGCGAGAGATGGAGAGAAGAGGGCGAGAGATGGAGAGAAGAGGGCGAGAGATGGAGAGAAGAGGGCGAGAGATGAAGAGAAGAGGGCGAGAGATGAAGAGAAGAGGGTGAGAGATGAAGAGAGAAGAGGGCGAGAGATGAAGAGAGAAGAGGGTGAGAGATGGAGAGAAGAGGGCGAGAGATGAAGAGAAGAGGGCGAGAGATGAAGAGAAGAGGGTGAGAGATGGAGAGAAGAGGGCGAGAGATGAAGAGAGGAGAGGGCGAGAGATGAAAAGAGAAGAGGGTGAGAGATTGAGAGAAGAGGGCGAGAGATGGAGAGAAGAGGGCGAGAGATGGAGAGAAGAGGGCGAGAGATGAAGAGAGAAGAGGGCGAGAGATGGAGAGAAGAGGGTGAGAGATGAAGAGAGAAGAGGGCGAGAGATGGAGAGAAGAGGGTGAGAGATGAAGAGAGAAGAGGGCGAGAGATGGAGAGAACAGGGCGAGAGATTGAGAGAAGAGGGCGAGAGATGGAGAGAAGAGGGCGAGAGATGAAGAGAGGAGAGGGCGAGAGATGAAGAGAGAAGAGGGCGAGAGATGAAGAGAGAAGAGGGCGAGAGATGAAGAGAAGAGGGCGAGAGATGAAGAGAAGAGGGCGAGAGATGAAGAGAAGAGGGCGAGAGATTGAGAGAAGAGGGCGAGAGATGGAGAGAAGAGGGCGAGAGATGGAGAGAAGAGGGCGAGAGATGAAGAGAGAAGAGAGCGAGAGATGAAGAGAGAAGAGGGCGAGAGATGAAGAGAAGAGGGCGAGAGATGAAGAGAAGAGGGCGAGAGATGAAGAGAAGAGGGCGAGAGATGGAGAGAAGAGGGCGAGAGATGAAGAGAGAAGAGGGCGAGAGATGAAGAGAAGAGGGCGAGAGATGAAGAGAAGAGGCAAAAAATATTAATACGAACATAGTAGCGAATAAAATTTTGCTGTGAATCTTATAAAGATTAATTATAGTTATAGAACTATAGAATAGTTCAGCCAATTTGTTTATTCAGTCAGATTGTATTACCTTAACTCGAACGAACATTTGCTAGCCTTTAAGGGACTTCCTTTACCTGCTGCGTCCCATAGAAAGCCAGCTTGCAGGCAAGATCCTGGAGCCACTTGACAGCTAGGGAAATAAAGCATTTGCCTTTTTGTTCTTCCTGTGCTGAATAAACACCAGAACCGAATCATCCCTTCACTGACCGAATAAACCTCACGAACATTGGAAAGGCCCGGATATTCTGGCGCAGCCACCCGGGTGGAGATCAACCTGTTTGTGCAGAGTTTCGGCAGTATCAGCGTCCTTGACATGGACTACAGCATCGACATCCTGCTGCGTCAGAAGTGGACGGACCCGAGGCTCCAGTTCAGCGGCTACAATCGAACCCTGAGCCTGAGCTATCTCAAGGAGAAGATCTGGATCCCTGATCTGTTCTTTCGCAACGCCAAGTACGGCTTTTTGCACGAGATCACCACGCCGAACTATCTGATCTGGCTGGAGCCGAATGGCTTGGTCACTTTCTCGCAGAAGCTCACCATCAGGCTGGCCTGTCCGATGCAGGTGCGTCGCTTAGTACTTTTGTACTTTTGTACTATTTGTACGCATCTGCGTACTTTATCACGCCTCAAGTTCAATGACTAAATCTGTCACTCTTATTCGGTTTGTCACTCTTAACTGGTTTGTCACTCTCAATTGTTTTATCACTCATAATTAGTTTGTCACTCCTGATTGGTTTTTAACTCTCAATTGTTTTGTCACTCTCTATTGGTTTGTCACTCTCAATTGGTTTGTCACTCAATTGTTTTGTCACTCTCGATTGGTTTGTCACTCTCAATTGGTTTGTCACTCTCGATTGGTTTGTCACTCTCAATTTTTTGTCATTTTCAATTATTTTGTCACTCTCTCGATTGGTTTGTCACTCTTAACTGGCTTGTCACTCTCGATTGCTTTTTCACTCTTAATCGGTTTGTCACTCTCAATTGTTTTGTCACTCTCAATTGGTTTTTCACTCTCAATTGTTTTGTTACCCTCATTTGGTTTGTCACTCTCGATTGGTTTGTCACTCTCAATTGGGTTGTCACTCTCAATTGGTTTGTCACTCTCAACTGGTTTGTCACTCCTAGTTGGTTTGTCACTCCCAATTGTTTTGTCACTCTAATGCTCAGTGCTCATAATCACTGCTGTGTCCATGAGAAATTACGAGAAAAGTTGTATTCTGAGGGGCCATTAAAACATGCACTGCACTGGCCTGCCTAAGAATGACTTGGTCAGGTCAAATAAGTGAACTATCTCTGGTTTCTCTTCCACTGCGGCTCCTCTGAGAGACTACCGCAGTCACTGAAGCGAATGAAATCAACGGGGCATCAGAACTACATAGTACCCATGTGGATAAGAAGGATTTAAGATCAGAAGGCTGCGTATAGCTAGAATATTAGATACAACTACCCAAATCGTATATCCTTCTGCGGAGTTCAGAAAATCCTTCAATTATGAAGGAAGCCGCACTCGGCGGAGTCGACACACCCGCTAATTCAGCATCATAATCAGATTAGGCGGGGCCGGTAGCTAGCTAAGGACAGCTGCGCTGCACTAATAATGTATGCTCTTCTAATTGTAAAAATGCTACTCCAAACTTGGCGCTATTTTAGTAATTATTGGTTGCTACGGGCAATGTTAGACAAGTGGCTTCCTATTGTCTGCGCCTCAGTTAACAGTGATCGACTGTAGCTAATTAATGAGTGGAAAATCGGCTCCATTGTGATCAGAGAGCGCTGCGGAACTAAGATTCTCAATTCATTATTTCACCTGTCCGTGTGGCCACTGTTTCATAGCAGCCTATCTTAACTAGGTCTTGTCAACTTGCTTTTTAGACAGGTGGCTTTGTTAAATAGGATATGATTAGATTGCTAGACAAAGTAATTTTTCAAGACACGAAGTGAGGCATCTTAGTCAAGCTAGAAGAGCCTGAGTTTTAGAGAGTTTGCATAAGAGCTGAAGGCCCGAAAGTGAAGTGTCTGATAGCGCAGTGAGGTGGCTCTTAAACACAGGGTTAGAGAGTGAGGAAGTGAGGTGGCTAGTAAGCAGATGGTCAGAGAGTCGGGGAGTGAGGTGGCTGGTAAGCACATGGTTAGAGTCGGGGAGTGAGGTGGCTGGTGAACACAGGGTTAGAGAGTCGGGGGGTCATGAGGTGGCTCTTAAACGCAGTGTTAGAGAGTCGGGGAATGAGGTGGCTGTTAAACACAGGGTTAGAGAGTCCGGGAATCATGAGGTGGCTCTTAAACGCAGTGTTAGAGAGTCGGGGAATGAGTTGGCTGTTGAACGCAGGGTTAGAGAGTCGGGGAGTGAGGTGGCTGGTGAACGCAGGGTTAGAGAGTCGGGGAATGAGGTGGCTGTTGAACGCAGGGTTAGAGAGTCGGGGAGTGAGGTGGCTGGTGAACGCAGGGTTAGAGAGTCGGCGAGCGCGATGAGGCCGGTAAACACGGGGTAGACAGCGTGAGATTGAGTTGTCGCTTCTTATACTCCTGCCTACCAGCCGCCACACGTCCATCCCGCAGCTTTGGAACTTCCCCATGGACACTCAGCTGTGCCCGTTGGAAATCGGCAGCTACGGGTTCGCCCTGTCTGACCTGGAATTCGCCTGGATGAGCGGTCGTTCGGCCGTGTCGCTGAACAAACAGATGATGCTGAACGAATTCGAATTGCCAGAAGTTCGAGCCGGCAGTTGCAACAAAGTGTACAACACCACCGGCCAATTCGCCTGCCTGTTTGTGGAATTCAAACTGAAAAGAAAGTTCGGCTTCTATCTAATCTATACTTACCTGCCATCGATACTGATTGTGGCCATCTCCTGGATCTCCTTCTGGATTGACTACAAAGCTGTGCCGGCTCGCATCACCCTCGGCCTGCTGTCGGTGCTGGCACTGATGACCCAGGCTGCCGCCACTGTGCAGGTACCGACCCAAACTTCCTTTTTTAGAGTCAATTTTTCAGATCTTTCTTAAATCTCTAATCTTTGTAAAACACTTTCCTTCTCTAATCCACTTCCTTGATCCTTCCCTTAACCTTCCCAACATTTACCTAACTCTTATTCAACCTTCTACTAGGATGCTGGCGATAAATTGAAACTAAAAAAAGCAAAAATAAATTCCTACAGTAAAATAATTAATTTGGGGCAAGAAAGTTCAGCATGATCCCATTGGTTGCTTTGACGCTAACTCAGGCATAATTAAAATTCACTATTTTAACCACACATAGCGTTTCTTTTCGTGACTAGCTTGCTGACTTAAAGACCCAGTAGCCTTAGAAGATTCACCATGGTGGGGAAAAAAAACTGCCCCCCCCCGAGGGATGAAGAGATGAAAGACGTGACTGAAAAACTGTGGAGCGTTCGCACGAGGCCTGCATTAATAAATAATTATTGATAATTTTTCTCAGTTACACGGAGCCTATTTTGTTAACACGATAATTTAATAATTTTATGCAGACAGTGAATTTTTCAACTGAAACAGGCTTACTAAATTAATAATTAATGCGTTAAGTCAAATTGTATTCACAGTACTCACACACACACACACACACACACACACACACACACACCAGATGTCCTGAAGACGTTGAGCCTCAGGTGGTCTCGATATATTCCATTTGAATTGCTTAACCAAAGGAATAAGTTCATACCGGATCTGGATGGATCCCCCGGTCCAGCGTCATCCAGTATATCTCTTTACCTCCTCCCAGAATTCTGCTTTAACTGCGTGTGGCAAAACAATTTTCGTAATTTGATGTCATTTTAAAGTGCCGCTAGGAAAATGGTTTTTAACCGCAATTATAGTCGTAAATCAAGGGGAGGAAGGGTAAAAGATCGGCTTTATGTGGGATCAATTATCAAGCATAGGGGCTGGATACAACCACTTTCTCATCGTACTCGTAGAGTTTTGCTATGGTCTAGACAGCAGTTTACTGTAAAGCTACGCAATGCGCCACAAGCCGATCCAACAGTTGAGAACAATTACCCTCTTATATGCTAATGTGTTCACTTTTCGATTTCTAAATCAGCTGGAATTCGGCATAAGTATAACAGAAAATACACCACTATGCTGGTCTACCAGCCCTCCACCTCATCCTACAGTACAGAATGCTGGTCTACCAGCCCTCCACCCCATGCTACAGTACAGAATGCTGGTCTACCAGCCCTCCACCCCATGCTACAGTACAGAATGCTGGTCTACCAGCCCTCTACCCCATGCTACAGTACAGAATGCTGGTCTACCAGCCCTCCACCTCATGCTACAGTACAGAATGCTGGTCTACAAGCCCTCCACCTCATGCTACAGTACAAGATGCTAGTCTTACAGCTGTTCAGCTCATTCTAAAGTACTGAATGCTTTTCAGTCAGCTTTATCATCATATTTTAAGTCTATCATCAATTGATACTTTCAGAAACTGCCCCGTGTGTCCTATGTGAAAGCCATAGACATTTGGCTATTCGCTTGCCTAGCCTTCGTGGTCGCCTCGCTGCTGGAATTCGCCCTAGTCAACATGATCGCTCGACGTCGAGAGCAGCGTCGAGCACGCGACGATCTGCGCAACATGATGAGTCGAGAGATGCGAATGCTGCGCGGAAATCTGCTTCCGCAACAACGACAACAAGAGCAACAACAGAAACGACTTCCAGTCAACAACAGCGATACGGACGACGATGCTGTCAATGTTGAAAACCGGAAAAAGCCTCCGGCGTCAGCTGCGCTAGTTGAAGACGAGTTTCAGGCTGACAGTGTCGACAACGTGTTTGCTATTGTGTATCCGGCTTGCTTTTTGGTCTTTAATTTGGTCTACTGGCTAACTTGTACGTTTTACAATGCTGTCTGAAATCAGGGATACATTGACAAGTACATTGTGTACTTTAGTGGCTTGCCTCTGCGCTAAGGACCATACGAGGGTCATTCATGAAAAATAAGTCTAATGTTTTCATCTGCAAATTTTACCATTTGAAGAAACATTGTAGTTTCACGAGCTTTTCTTACGGAAAACGTCTCGAGTGAGCAGAATTTGTGAATGAGCCTCGTATTTGTAGTTTAAGATAGAGATTTTTATTAGTAATTTATTAGTCAATTTGGTCATCAACTAGATCTTTAATGATTTTCGATTTTCAGCAAGTTGATTATTGTTAGAAACTTTTTCAATACGGATTTGGTCTCAAGTAGTTCAGACACGGAAAACTTCTACTTACCACTGTGTACAAAGTCTTTAAGCGTGACTTTTCTTGTAAAATTTGAAGCTTTAATCTAACGAATTTCATATGCATGCACAATTTATAGGAAACAGTAAGTCCGAATTCTAACTCCGTAAAAGCCTTAATAATTTAGCCAATTGAAGAATGTCACCTGATTGCATGCTTTTTGCAGCAGCAGCTACATCAACTTTTTGTCTATAGCTGCCCAGTTGCCATGGCACAGTGGTAACCTTTTTCAGAATCCTATATAAATCCATGCATGTTGTTAATAAAATTGCTAGCACATTGATGTCGAATGAATTGAGCTTAATGAACTTGAGTCGTCAACGCACTGTATTATCGGCCATCTGGGTCATCCTTGAGCTAGTTTGGCATCCATTGCGTGTGCAACAACGGGGTTGAGTCGACAGGCTTCATCGACAAGTAATCCCTGTATGGCGGTCATGGACCAGAAATTCCAATCTAATGGTTGATTAAATTCAAAGCAATCAATTGTCAGTTATGCGGCAGTGAATTGGGACCCTGTTTTATTCATCATTTTGATCGATTGAAGCAGGTAAGCGGGTATAATTTGCTTTCCCACCTTGGAGCGTCCAGGTATCACAAATAATCCATTAAGCAACTGCAACGCAGCACCAGCAATCGGGGGTAAACTGGGCATTAAAAGTACTTCTTCTTTTTAGTGCTTTTATTCACAAAATCGGGTGGTCCATTCAGCAAAACGCTTTAGCCAATGCAAAATTCACAACCCAACTCAAGGTTGGTTGTCGAGAGATTTATTTCTCCAGATTATTCAATATTTATGGCCAGTCTACTAAGCATTAAAAATCGCAATCACGCATCGCCCCAAGTGTTTTTAGCTTAAATGCAGCTCTCAAATTACACGGATTTTAATACGCTGTGATAATGTATAACTCCTACATATTATATATATGTATACATTATCCACATTAGCGTAAACTGTACTTTTCCTAAAATCTGTCTAAGCCATTGGGCTTATCGATAATACCCTAGGGTCGTCTCGCCTTGGTTTCTTGACCAATTGATTGCAGATCGAAATATTGCCTTAGCGAATAGATTAAGAAACTACAAGAAATCCTATCTGTGAAATTGTACACCCATGCTAATGACATATTTGTTTGGGGCGCTAGGTTCTTAATAGCTAGCATGCCAGGTCTTGCATTTTGAAATATATAATGCATTTTAATGTTTATACGGTGCAATGGGATTTAATCGATTTATTTTCATTCCTAATTCATTGATCGGTTGGTTGATCAGAAGCCATATTACAGTGTTGTTCACTTTAAGCTGGCCGGAATGTCAACATAAAGTGGCTTGTTGAAGAGGGCATTCAGCAATAAGTTGCAATACAAAATATACTTTGTTGTTACACGCATTTCTGCCATGGGTAGATATGGCAGCCGCTGCAGCAGAACTAATAGCAGCCAACCATTTAATTCCACGAGCGATTGTAAACGTACTTGTACGAGAAACGTACTCGTATAGTTAGCATGCTATTCAAAATTTAACTCAGAGTTTGCCGTATTTTAAATATTTTAGTAAGGGGATAATTACATAATATATAAAATAATACGTGAAAATTCGCAATTTTTACATAATATATAAAATAATACGTGAATTTTTTTGATTTCAGAAGCTTAAAATTTACATTCAGCAAGCAACACTTTCTATACTGATATATACTGATTATTATTATATTTATGTGCACGCAAAGACAACAACAACAACAACAACAACAACAAAATACGCTGTCAGATGGAAAAGCAGCGTCACAGGGCGCGCCTCAAGGCCTGGCCGCGAATGAAAGTCGCGCCGCCGACAGAATTGGGGTCGCCGGCGTCAGCCAGCAGGCAATCGACGAAACGCCGAGTTCGCGCTTGTCCTCGCCGGTAGGGCGCCTGCAGCGTAAGCAGCAGCACCTCCTGCACCGGCTCGGGGCAGTACGACTCGGCGCGGATGACATGGCCTGTCAGCTGGAGTCGCCGACGGCGCAAAAGTTGACTTGGACGGTCCAGGCCGGCGCGGCGATAAAGTGCCGCGTTGGAAACCCGTTCGTAGCTGATCTTGAAGGCGGCGCGCAGCAGGCCAGCGTGCGCCGCATCGACTTGTTGCTCGAGCGAGTCCGTCAGCGTCCAGGTCTTGGCGTTGTACAGCAAGACGGTCTCGATCACCGCCCGAAACAGCGCCGCCCTCTGGCGATCTGGCAGGGCCTCGGACTGCAGGACTGACCTTATCGAATTAGCAGGTCTTCGCGGACGTCAGGGACCAGACCGCCGAGGTAGACGAACTGCTGACAGCGCGGAAGTTCCGTCGCCTGACCGTCAGCGCCTCGGCAGGATATTGCAGCCTCGATGTTGCTCGGCACGCAGAGCACGACGGTCTTCTGCGCGTTGACCACCAGGCCGACACTCGCTGCAACGGCAACCAGCCTGTCCAGCTGCCGTTGGGCGCCCTCGACGGTCGAGGACAGCAGGGCGAGATCGTCGGCGTAGCCAAGCACGCTGAGCTGCCTCTCCGGTTGACGTCGACCCACGCGTCGCCGCAGCAGAAAGCCGTCGTCGTTGGTAGGAAGAGCAGACCGTAGCACCCAATCAAGCACCAGCATAAACAGGAACGGCGCCAGCGTATCTCCCTGGAGCACCCCGGAGGATGTCTCGAAGAAGTCCGACAGGCCGTCCGGTGTCGAAACTGCAGCAGTCATCTCGCGGTACATCGCCATGACCGCGGCGATCAGCTGCTCTGGCACGTTGTACGCCCGAAGCACCTTGGGGAGCGCGGCCCTGACGACCGAGTCGAAGGCCTTCATGAAATCAACAAAGATAACAATCAGGATCGACTGGCGTGTCCGCGCCTCCTCGATGACTCGCCGAAGAGCTAGGATCTGCGTCACTGTGCCACGATGGGGCCGAAACCCGTTCTGCTCCGGGCGCAGGTAGGGATCCAGCACGGGCTGCAACCGCGATAACAGTATCCGGTTAAACAGCTTCGCGGCGCAGGACTGAAGGCAGATGCCTCGATGCTCCTCAAGCTTGGTGGTGCCGGGCTTCTTCGGAATAGCGACGATGTGGGCTTTAGTCCATTCGTTGGGCGCACCCTCACCGGAAAGCACGTGGTTCATCACTCTGGCGACCTCAGTGGCCACGCAGTTGATGCGCAATGCCTCGATGGGCACCTCGTCCGGACCTAGCGCTTTGCCGCCCGGTGACTTCCGAGCGAACATCACAACGTCGTCTGGGCTGATTGGTGCAACGCTGAAACTCTCCTCCGTCGGCAACGGCGTCTCCGGCGGCAGCGTCAGATTGTCGAGCAGCGGGGGTGGCGGCGCGTTCACGATGGCGGCGAAGAACTCGCGCAGCTCATTTCTGCGCTCATCCGCAGTGTCGCCTGCCAGGTTGAGCTGTAAGCCCCGCCTGAGTGTTGATGGCGGACCAGGCCACGCGCCCTCTGGCGTCGGGACCGGCGGCAGAGACAGCCTGAATGACGTCGTCAACAGCGGCCTGTTGCCGCTGCAGGTAGACGGACGCCAAGGCCTCCTCCGCCTCGCGAGTTGGTCGCCCACTCAGACGAAGCCTCTCCAGATCTTCCCTCGCTGCGTTGATCGCAGGGTCGTCATGCCAGACCGGCTGCCTGCGTTGGGCCGGTCGCATCAGCGGGACCGCTTGCTCCGCGGCGGCTCGAACTGCAGCGCCGACATCCGCGTACTCGGCACCTCCACGCTTGTCGCCTAGCGCAGCCACGAAGGCGCCGGCAAAGTGACGACGCGTCTCGGCGTCCCTGAGCGCACGGTAGTAGCGCCGCGGCGGCCGCTTCGGCGGGCGGTACAGCGGGTCTCGAAGGGACAGGTCGCAGACGCAACATGCACGCAATGAGAATGTGCGTATATTTTACTCCTATATTTTTACTAAGAAAATAAAAAACAAGACCACAATTATTTGGGTATCTGCAGCCCTCAGTTGATGACGTTATCCAGGCCGTCTATGCCACTATTGAAGCAAAGTCCGACAACAAATACTTTCTGGAACAAGCGTGGACTGCAGCCGCTATTCCGTTATTTTTAGGGAGTTAGTTGAAACATGCTAACTCATAAGATCAAAAAATTTTTTTTTCAATATATTTGGGATGAAATTTAATTTTTTCTTAAGAAAAATGAAAAGCCTCCTTCGTTTCGTTTTCTTCAAAAATCATAGCACAGGTTTGTTCTAAAGACGCCAGTTTGCATGTAACAATTTTTTTAATATTCAAACAAAAAGTAAAGATTATAGCTTTTTCGTGCTTAAATGCATAAAAAAGACAGATATTATCCAAAACAGATTCATTTAATTTTTTTTTAATTTGAGCAGAAACAAATTTTAAGTTTCAAGAAATTTTTGCTGACTATTTGTTCGGATAACTTTGAAGTCTGCGTTAACCATTGCCGCAAAGTACTACACCTTAAGAAGAGCAGGGACACCTTAAGTGTGTTTCTACTTAAGGTGTCCTTGAAGAAGAGGACGGGAAACTCATATTTCATGGAATATTTGACCTCTTTTTAGCAAAAAAATACACTACGTAGATAGGAAAATTGCAACTTTTTAACATAAAATTGATGATTATGTTTGACTGGAAGCCTACCAAATGCTCTTTTTTAACAAAAGCTTTGAGTTTAATTGCTGCATTAATTTCAATTGACATTTAGTTTGTTATTGGATTTCGTTTTTTTGGATTTTATATCTTGTCTATGTTTTATTTTTTGTTTGAACTTTTCAATTTTGCAATGCTTGTACTGTAATTAACAGTAGGTTAAGAAACATTTTTTTCCAGTAAAAAGAGAGCAACTTTTGAAGGAATTAAAGTCTATGTAGAAACTGAGAATTAACAATTATTAGTGTAACTAGACTATACATTAATATTAAAATATGTACATATGGACTTATCAACTGTGGAAAATATATATTATTCTCCTAAAAAGTATTGGTTAAAAACTAGAGAATAGAATATAGATATTTTTTGTCAAGAAATTAAGAACCTAACATATTAACAATAAACTCTTTATATATTTAATTATGTGTTTCAGTGGCAATTTTGCTTTTAGAATAGGTATGTTTTTAATTTCAACATTCTTATAAGTAATTTGAGACTATTTGCAATGGATATATACTGACTAGACTATATTTGCAAGGGAGATTTTAGACCAATTAGGGTTACTCAAAGGTAACTAGTAAAGGAGACACACATGCATAACTATTGGCATAACCCAGCCATTTCTAATAGGTAAATTGCTATTGGACAAAATTGCCATTATGTGACAGCTATAAAACAATTGCAACTTACATGTGCATGTTGCCAATCAAAATGGCCAGGTGATTCCCTAGGTTGCGCCTATGCTTGAAAGGAGAATAACCTATCAATAGTGTCAAGTAGCCAATTGAGGCTATAGTCCCCTATGCTGTACCAAAATGGTGGCCAATACTTGTATGTAACTAGGATATCTATCAAGCTAATATTCTTCATAATACAAAAGTTTACTAAGCTGTGCAGTAGATCATACTATTCTATTACTATGAAAATAATTTAGCAAAAGAGGAAATGTTGCATCTAATACTAGAATTGTAAATATAAGTAAGTTTTTTAGTTGGGTAATCTATATAGATGCCAATTTCTATAGTCTAGTTTATTCATGAACTTGACAACTTGTATGCTTCTAATTCCTGGTATACAATACCTTTAAAGAATATATTTGCCAATGTCCTTGAAATTCAGTCTAGGAGCTCAAAATCCATAGATATTGGAATATTAATAAAGCTGTCACACAACTGTTTAAAAATACATGAATAGTATAATTAACACAATATGGCAAGGTGATATCAAAGAAAGCAAAATACAAGTGTCTAAAAACTAAAAGCCATTCTTCAGGATGCTGCAGTTTTCTATGTGATAATAAACTAGTAAATTATAAACTGGAGTCTTGTCGCAGGGTATCATAAGGGGTGGAATCTCTTGGCAATTTTTCTTTTGCTAAAATATATCCACAAATATAGTAGATTGTCATTTTCTCTTCCTTTGTTAGGCCATTGACTTTTCTAGGTAAGCAGTCTAGTAGTTCCATTTTAATATTAGAGAGTAAAGAAGTGCAACATGGACCAAATTTGTGCATTGCTGCAGGGCCTTCCAAAATACTATAAAATGTTATAGGGCTTTTCTATTATTCTATTGCTGACACCAAAGTTGTACTAAGATTTCTTTTTCTATTCCTAAAATAATCTCATTAGGCAGCCCTATTTCTTTGAAACACCTACTCATTCGGTAGCATTCTAGGTAGTGATTTACTGGGCCAAGTAGCTTACCTAGTCCAAAAACAGGCGTTCCCTAGATTAGAGGGTCACAGCCTAAATTGTATCTATCTCCTCCAATAGGGAACTTTCTCACTTCTCAGTGGTATTCTCTCACAGGTAATTTCCCCTTTCTCTGCTTTTGCAGGTATTTTCTACTTGCTCCCTACTTCCTACTTTCAGTTATTTCTTGATCCAAATGGTATTCACTGCGCCTGCAGGTTTTGTTTCCCTAGGAATGAACAAATCTCAGTCTGCTTTTGCGAATTTCTCTTATATTCCCAACTGGGGCACTTGAAGGTCTTTTGGAGGTTTGAAGGTTCAAAGGGTTGACTCTCCTCTGCCAAAATTGCATGTATTTATACCCTAGTGGTTAACTTTTCTTATAAATACAAATATATTATTTTCAGACTACATTAAAACAAAAATAGCACATTAAAACAAATTATACATATTTAAACAAAATTTTAGCAATAAAACAAAATTATGATATTTAGAAAACTAGTAAATATTACTAATAGTGAAAATAGACATAATAGACAATAAAATAGGGCCTGGCACAAAAGCAGCATGTGGCATATCCATCTCCAAGATCTGTTCAATATGTATTAAATAGCATATAGGATAAAATGCCAATTTTGTTTATTTTGAGTTAGCCAACTGTTTTAATGTTTTTTAAAAGATAGACAGTAATATAAATCAAGAATAATGGTTTATCATCATTGCTACTAGGATTCCTAACTTTCCAAGGTCTTAGGCTGTCAAAAGGCTCAAAATGGCTATAGCAGTTTCTGTTTGTAAAACAGTGGTCAGAAATTAAACAAACAATAGTGGATTATGTATGATAGATAGAAATTGGATATAGAAACTCTGGTTTTAGATCATAAATGGTCATTAGACAAGCTACATAAGTGGATCCAACCATTAAAGGTTTTATTATCAGAGCCAAAACAGTCCTAGCTAACTTGCTATGGTTATCTTTGCTATAACCAATAGCATGACTACTTCAAAAGTGCAAAGATGGTGCTACATAAACTTCATCAAAAATGATAAAAAATAAATGCTTGGATTCTGTACATTGCTAAAGATTTGCCTAAACAATTTGCAATCCAAGTTCCAAGGCCACCCAAATGACAGCAAAGTGTTTTTTAGATGGAGAAGACACATTATTTCCCAAATTGCTCTGTAAGTAGCTTGCCCAACAAAGTAAAGTTTGGTAGTAGCTATGATGTCAGTAGCAGTGACATCATTTGTTGGAATACTACTGAGTTCTAATTGGCATAGGAGAAATAATTTATGGGCATTGTTTGGAGCATCAACATCATAACAGTCTGACTGCATGGCTTTCAAATGATTAGAAAATTCCTTGGAATGGTCAACATGTGTTACTAGTAGATTTCTTGTGATAGTATCCAGTTGACCAAATTGATGCAACTTAGAATCATTGCCAAGAAACTCACTGATTGAAATGTCAGTATTTCTGCACTTCACAAAAACAGTAAAACTGGAAAGAACTAAAATTGAACAATCTACAGTATAGCCATTGAGTTGAACAAGGTGACGCTATCTTTGTCTTGTTGAACAATCCAAGCTCTATCCTGAATAAATTTCCATGTTGAAAGTGTTACTACAAATGAATCCCAAGATAGAATTCTATCACTAGAACTTATGCTTGATGTTTTTTTGCTACAGCATTCCTCTGTTTTGATAGCAGTGTACTATGCTTCCTATGAGTTTTTGCTTTCTTTAAAATGATTCAAGAATCTAAATTACATGACAAATTTTTAAAGCTTTTGTTTAGGGATAACATCATACATTGGCACAATGCATTCTAATATCTAAAAATTCTTAAAAGTCTTAAAGTAACTTTGAAATCTAGAAAATTATCATTTGAAAAAGTATTCTTAGATTTACAATAAGGTAAAAAATAGATGGGTTATAAATTCAACTTAGTAGGTCCAGTTTGGCATAGAAAACTCTTTAGTAAACAGTCAAATAGACTCAGTAGATCAGCTGGATGCTAGAAGCATTTAACTTTGATCATATGTACATTCTCAGGCCTGTTCAGAACAGATTTCTTTAAATCTAGAGATGTAAAAATAATTCTTGTTTTGATTCTTTGCAAATCAGCTGAAGACAATGCATAACTATCAAATTTAGTACCAAGTTGCTTATGTTCTATCAAATTGCTCACCTAAAAATTGGAAATTATGATCAGTTTTTAATATAAAATTTACCTTTCTGGTAAAGTAGCTCGCTTAATAAAGATAAGGTGAATTAAGTACATAGGTACTTAATACCCAGATTGGCTGGGTATTAAGTACCTATGTTCCTAAAAATGCAAGTTGTATGCCCTCTATATGTACGTGACTGCGCACTATATTGGAATTTTATTGTGCACTATGTGTGTGTAAGTGTGGGTGTGTCTATGCCTGCATTCCATACTTGAATATTGTATTTTAAAGAGTTTTATACTATGTTTTTGGAGAATAACCATGATCACAACATTTTCATGGTTATGCAAACTCTTCTTTAGCATATCACTTATTTTTAAGCTTATTAGAATCAATGCATGGCTTTGAAACTTTAGGCATTCAATCCTTAGTAGCTTTGAATGTTTAAAAATGCTTAGCAAAATACAATAAAATTTAGTTAAGCTGTTTAAGATTGAGCTTATAGTGAGTTAGTAGATAAAAGTTACTTATTTGTGCATGGGGTATTTATGTTTTAACTCACAGCTTAATAAATTAATCAAGTTGCAATTTTCAACTCTTAAGTTGTAGGTGTAAATTTTAATTCTAATTTTGTAATATTAATTATGCTAATGAAAGCACTGAAGCAATAATTAGGGATGCACTTTATTATCCAAAAAATCAACTAAGTCCTAAAAATGGCACCTTTAATATGCGTAGCTTCAAAAGAGCTTGGCTTTATTTAAGGCTACTAGGGTTTAAATTTTGAGAAGATATTGACACTATTTCCTCAATTCATCCATAATCCAATCTCGATGATCTTCAAGGAGCGAAAATTGTCTCAACTAGCGGCTACCTGCCATCGCCTGCCGCAGGTAGCCGGTCACGCCGGCCGCCGCAACGACCTCATCTACGCTTGTCGTTCGTCAATCCGTTCAGTTGGCTCAGGCGACCGGCTAGTTGTGTACTTTGGCGGCGACGTCCAAGACTATGTTGAATGCATGGATAGCCACGGCGACAATTGCCGGCTGAGGCAGTGGAATCTGGAGGCTACAGCCCGACTATTATTGAATAGATTTGGCGACAGGTCCGAGGTGCTGGTTGTTCGGCCGCGTCGTATGGAATCTGGCACGTTCAGCGTCTACTCTAATTTTGTTGAGAACTGGTCCCAGACTGACCGGGCGCCGCTGTTTGAGCATCCTTACCGACCGGCGTCTGAGCGTCAGGGCTCGGCTGTGCAGCATCTGGCCGAGCTGCTGGCCAGAGCGAGGCGCGAGCTGACCGCCCGTCAGGCTGTCGGCGAAGAGGACGAAGATGATGCTGAGAATGCCGAGCATGTCGGCGTGAAGGACAGTCAGCAGACTGCGCCAGCTGGACAGCAGCAGCAGCAGCAGCAGCGTCTCACGTTGGTGAGGCTTTAAATCGACTTTATTAGAATTTTTTTATTTCGGGTTGATAAAATTAGTTCTCTTCTAGTGTTGATTTGATTCTTGAACAGTTTTTTTGTCTTGATTAGGATGCTTGTAAAAAATCATTCGATTCCTAAGCAGAGATAAGGGATTTGATTTTTGGGATCCGAGATAACGCTAGATCTTAGAATCTAGCGTTATTTTTGGGGGATCTGGGATTCTTGTCTTGTGATCTGCGGGTTCCTGTCTTGGGATCTGCGGGTTCCCTGTCTTTGGATCTGGGATTCTTGCCTTGGGATCTGCGGGTTCCCTGTCTTGGGATCTGGGATTCTTGCCTTGGGATCTGCGGGATTCTTATCTTAGGATCTGGGGTTATTTTTGGGGATCTGGGATTCTCGTCTTTGATCTGGATTCTTGTTCTAGGATTTGGGATCATTCTCTTAGGATCTGGGGTTCTTGCCCTCAGATCTAGGATTCTTGTCTTCGTGATCTGCGGGTTCCCTGTCTTGGGATCTGGGATTATTGTATTGGGATCTAGGATTATTGTTTTGGGATCTGGGATTATTGTCTTGTGATCTGCGGGTTTCCTGTCTTAGGATCTAGGATTATTGTTTTAGGATCTGGGATTCTCGTCTTGAAACCTAGAGTTCTGTTTTTAGGATCGGGCATTTTAACATAGGATTCTGGCATTCCTAAATCTGGTAATATGGTCTTTTGATATTTTTTGTTCGTATATTTTTCTTCCCCAGCTGCATCTATCATCCCTAGACCATGTCCCCCGCGCCTACATCATATCAACAGGTCGGCTTCAGCAAAGGCTGCGTGCCCCTCAACCAGCTGGTGCGCGAGCTTAGCCACGACCAATCCGGCCAGCTCCCCGGCCTGTCCGACATCTACTGGCTGGACGGCGGCCACTCGGGCCGCTCCGACACCTGGCTCACCGACGCCGCCGACCTGACCTGCCTGACCCGGCTGAAAGTGCGCGCCTACGCCACCCCCTACCAGGTGCAGATGAGATCGGATATGCTTTGAGGCCTCATCAAAATTATTAGACTGGGTGGACTGAAGGAATTAAGGGCACAAATTGTCTTCCAGAGCCGGGGTTCGAACCCACGACCTTCCGGGGATAAGACGGACGCCCTAGCCACTAGGCTACAACTTAATCTGGTTGCCATGTTCCACTATTGCAGGTGCGGGACGCTAATCGACCTTGGATAGGTCGCGAGTTCGAAGCCTTCATTTCGGCTTGCTCCTCGCCGGCCGTGTCCTGCGCCGATCTGCGCAGCGGCGTGCTTTGCGAAGATTTGACAGCCTCTATTGATGCGCACTTTCGCCTGTTGGAAGTCTTTCCCGTTTGATTGATTGATTGACTTGCTTGTCATGTCACCAATTTTGTTAAAATTTAATAGGTTTTTTATCGCCGATTGACAGCATTTTCGATGCTTAGAATTGCTCTGAAGTATATGTTTTGTTTACATGAACTTTTAAACCCGTCCTGTATTGCATTTTATGTGGATAATGATTTGTAAAATTGCATTAACCTGCAAATATTTGTTGCTGCTTCTAATTGCTTACAATTTTTATGCTCCTTCTTAAATTTGTTGCCGTCACTGAATCCAATAATTAGCTTTATATAATTGTGAAAACTGTTTGTTTTAATTGAATACATCTTTTTTAATGTACATATTTAGTCAGTTCTATACCCATTATTTATATGAATTAAGCTTACAAAGCTTTTATTAACAACAATCACTAATCTATGCTATTCTTAAAAACGTTAATGACCTCTGATTTGCTAATGCCTGCAAATAGCCAATATGTGTAAGAGCCTGTGTTTGATTACCGGTTGAAGTATGTGTTAAATGAAAATTAATAAAAATCAGAAAAATATTTACAAGGCTTATATCTGATAAGATTTTTCAGAGCCTGTAGTTATAGGATATTAAGGGGTATGTAGTTATGGGATATTTAAGGTATGTAGTTATGGGATATTTAAGGGAATGTAGCTATGGGATATTTAAGGGAATGTAGTTATGGGATATTTAAGGCAATGCAGTTATGGGATATTTAAGGGAATGTAGCTATGGGATATTTAAGGCAATGCAGTTATGGGATATTTAAGGCAATGTAGTTATGGGATATTTGGGGTATGTAGTTATGGGAGATTTAAGGGTAAGTAGCTATGGGATATTTAAGGGAATGTAGCTATGGGATATTTAAGGCAATGTAGTTATGGGATATTTAAGGCAATGTAGTTATGGGATACTTGGGGTATGTAGTTATGGGAGATTTAAGGGAATGTAGTTATGGGATATTTAAGGGAATGTAGTTATGGGATATTTAAGGCAATGCAGTTATGGGATATTTAAGGGAATGTAGCTATGGGATATTTAAGGGAATGTAGTTATGGGATATTTAAAGGGAATGTAGTTATGGGATATTTAAGGCAATGTAGTTATGGGATATTTAAGGCAATGTAGTTATGGGGTATTTAAAGGGAATGTAGTTATGGGATATTTAAGGGAATGTAGTTATGGGATATTTAAGGGAATGTAGTTATGGGATATTTAAGGGTAAGTAGCTATGGGATATTTAAGGGAATGTAGCTATGGGATATTTAAGGCAATGTAGCTATGGGATATTTAAGGCAATGTAGCTATGGGATATTTAAGGGAATGTAGCTATGGGATATTTAAGGCAATGTAGCTATGGGATATTTAAGGCAATGTAGCTATGGGATATATAAGGCAATGTAGCTATGGGATATTTAAGGCAATGTAGTAATGGGATATTTAAGGGAATGTAGCTATGGGATATTTAAGGTAGCTATGGGATATTTAAGGCAATGTAGTTATGGGATATTTAAGGGAATGTAGCTATGGGATATTTAAGGCAATGTAGTTATGGGATATTTAAGGCAATGTAGTTATGGGATATTTAAAGGGAATGTAGTTGTGGGATATTTTAAGGCAATGTAGCTATGGGATATTTGAGGTAATCTAGTTATAGGATATTTAAGGGAATGTAGCCATGGGATATTTAAGGTAATCTAGTTATAGAATATTTAAGGGAATGTAGCCATGGGATATTTAAGGGAATGTAGCTATGGTATATTTAAGGGAATGTAGTTATGGGATATTTAGGGTATGTAGTTATATGATATTTGATGGCCTGTAGTTATGGGATTTTTAATGGTGTGTAGCTATCGGATACTTAGGATATGTGGGAGGGATGAGGATAATGGATATAAGGGAATCTGTATTTAATAAGCTAAGCAACTCTCCAATGGCACTTTCAGCTGTGCATCGCCAAACAATGGGAGTGAAAGTGGACACAATCAAGCAGGGTGACAACTGCTCTTATCCCCCTAAAGGCAGCACAGTCACCGTTCACTACGTGGGCACCCTGACCAACGGTTCCAAGTTCGATTCTAGCCGGGACCGCGGCAAACCTTTCCAGTTTAAACTGGGCGCCGGCGAAGTCATCAAAGGCTGGGACGAAGGCGTCGCCCAGATGAGCAAAGGCGAGGTTGCTAAGCTGACCTGTACGCCGGATTACGCCTACGGCGCCAGGGGTTATCCGCCGGTGATACCGCCTAACTCTACTCTGGTGTTTGAGGTTGAGCTAATAAGCTTCAAGTGATGCCTGCCCGGCTGGTGTCACTTGATTTTCTTTGTTGGTCTATAACTAACTAATATTTTATTGTAATTGTCGCGCGTGACTTTTTTGGCGTTTGAGACACTGGATTGTAAGCTTTGTGTGGGATTTTATTCCCAAGTACTGGATTATGCTGTATGAGTTGATAATTAATTTATCAATGGCCTACGTCTCTACCGAAAGCGCGCAACTGTTGTTCTTGTTATCGTTGTGTTTTAAATTATCTAACTTTATTTAGTCCTTAACTGGCTATTTATTCCCTTTAGAAATTGTTTAATTCATAAATTTAATTCCTGTTGAACAATCAACTACTATAAGTAGAAAGGCAAGACTTTTCTATCTTAAAAATAAAAAGTTTGTTTTCTTTACCAACTATTGTGTTGTGTTACTGGAAATATTTTTTGTTTAGTGACTTGTTATTTCATAAATATTATTATTTTGCTAAGCTGGAAATATCCTGTAGGTTGGTACCATTTTCCTTGATTTAATCCTATATATGCATCAATGCATTCCAGAGACCTGTACAAATCAATCAAATCAATAATTTATTAAGAATGACCTTAGACAAAAATGATCCAGCTAAAGTGTTCAGGATTAAAATTGTCAGCATGGGCAACTCAGATACGGGAAAGGTAATTTATTGATTTCATCTGCCTTTAAAGGGTTAAACTTTAAATAGTTTTGTATTTTTTTCTGAATATCCCCTTGCTTAATTTCCGCAGAGTTGCATAATCAAACGTTACTGCGAGAAACGATTCGTACAAAAGTACCTAATGACTATTGGCATTGATTTTGGCGTTACCAAGTGAGTCTCGCGCGATTTTTGTGTATATTTTGCCCTCCGAGATCCTCAGGCTGAGCCTCCAGTCTAAGCCGCCAGCCTCCCAGATCCTCAGCATAAGCTGCCAGCCTCCCAGATCCTCAGGCTGAGCCGCCATCCTCCCAGATCCTCAGCAGGAGCCGCCAGCCTCCCAGATACTCAGCAGGAGCCACCAGCCTCCCAGATCCTCAGCATAAGCCGCCAGCCTCCCAGATCCTCAGCATGAGCCGCCATCCTCCCAGATCCTCAAAATGAGCCGCCATCCTCCCAGATCCTCAGCATGAGCCGCCAGCCTCCCAGATCCTCAGCATGAGCCGCCATCCTCCCAGATCCTCAAAATTAGCCGCCAGTCTCCCAGATCCTCAAAATGAGCCGCCATCCTCCCAGATCCTCAGCAGGAGCCGCCAGCCTCCCAGATCCTCAGCATGAGCCGCCAGCCTCCCAGATCCTCAGCAGGAGCCGCCAGCCTCCCAGATCCTCAGCATGAGCCGCCATCCTCCCAGATCCTCAAAATGAGCCGCCAGTCTCCCAGATCCTCAAAATGAGCCGCCAGTCTCCCAGATCCTCAAAATGAGCCGCCAGCCTGCCAGATCCTCAGCAGGAGCCGCCAGCCTCCCAGATCCTCAGCATGGGCCGCTATCCTCCCAGATCCTCAAAATGAGCCGCCAGCCTCCCAGATCCTCAGCATGGGCCGCCATCCTCCCAGATCCTCAGCAGGAGCCGCCAGCCTCCCAGATACTCAGGCTGAGCCGCCATCCTCCCAGATCCTCAGCATGAGCCGCTATCCTCCCAGATCCTCAGGCTGAGCCGCCATCCTCCCAGATCCTCTTATATCCTAACTTACCTCTTCTATTTCCTCATGCCGCTCGCCCTCCCAGAGTGACAGTTGGCGATCGCGACGTCAAAGTGAACATCTTCGACTTCGCCGGTCATCCAGTGTTTTACGAAGTTCGCAACGAATTTTATCGAGATGTGCAAGGCGTCATGCTAGTCTATGACGTCACAAATCGGGCCAGCTTTGAATCGTTGGACGCCTGGATCAAGGAGATGAAGTCGGAGCTGGGAGCTAAGCACATCGCCGAATTTGATTCAGCATTCTTTGTTGTTTGCGCTAACAAGGTGCGTCGGAGTGTCAATAAACAATTTGATATTTAAATCCCCTCCTTGATGCTTAAGTGAGTCGTCGATATCCCCTCCTTGATGCTTGAGTGAGTCGTCGATATCCCTTGAGTGCATCGTCGATATCCCCTCCTTGATGCTTGAGTGCATCGTCGATATCCCCTCCTTGATGCTTGAGTGAGTCGCCGATATCCCCTCCTTGATGCTTGAGTGCATCGTCGATATCCCCTCCTTGATGCTTTAGTTAGTGAGTCGCCGATATCCCCTCCTTGATGCTTGAGTGAGTCGCCGATATCCCTTGAGTGAGTCGTCGATATCCCCTCCTTGATGCTTGAGTGAGTCGCCGATATCCCCTCCTTGATGCTTTAGTTAGTGAGTCGCCGATATCCCCTCCTTGATGCTTGAGTGAGTCGTCGATATCCCCTTCTTGATGCTTTAGTTAGTCGCCGATATCCCCTCCTTGATGCTTGAGTGAGTCGTCGATATCCCCTCCTTGATGCTTTAGTTAGTGAGTCGCCGATATCCCCTCCTTGATGCTTGAGTGAGTCGTCGATATTATTATATTATTAATCCCCAATATGAAACCAGCCCTACTTGATTCTTCCTGCTCGCAGGTGGACAAGAAGCAGGCCCGAGTTGTTGACGAACTGGAAGGTCGCCTGTGGTCGGACGCCCGCGGCTATCCCTACTTCGAGACCTCGGCCCTCACTGGCGACGGGGTTAGCGAGATGTTCAAATGCCTGTTCGACGGTGTTGTTGAAGCGGCAATCTCTGGCAAGAAGCCGCAGCCGATACCAGTGCAGCTGGGCTACAATACCGAGCAGATTGAGGCTATAAAGAAGCTCAAGAGTGGCAAAGACAACTACGAGAGACTGGGCGTCACGCAGAATTCGACTAAGTTAGTTGGCTGCTTCTTGCTACGTGGGGATAGAATTAAGCTCTATTACTAGCATTCTCTCTTAACCATCTACCATTCTACCCTCTGCCACTCTTACCCATCTGCCATTCTCCCCCTCTGCCACTCTTACCCATCTGCCATTCTCCCCCTCTGCCACTCTTAACTATCTGCCATTCTCCCCTCTGCCACTCTTAACTATCTGCCATTCTCCCCTCTGCCACTCTTAACTATCTGCCATTCTCCCCCCTCTGCCACTCTTAACTATCTGCCATTCTCCCCCTCTGCCACTCTTTCCTATCTGCCATTCTCCCCTCTGCCACTCTTAACTATCTGCCATTCTCCCCCTCTGCCACTCTTTCCTATCTGCCATTCTCCCCCTCTGCCACTCTTACACATCTGCCATTCTCCCCCTCTGCCACTCTTAACTATCTGCCATTCTCCCCCTCTGCCACTCTTTCCTATCTGCCATTCTCCCCCTCTGCCACTCTTACACATCTGCCATTCTCCCCCTCTGCCACTCTTAACTATCTGCCATTCTCCCCCTCTGCCACTCTTACCCATCTGCCATTCTCCCGTATCTGCTATTCTCCCCCATCTCCCGTTTTCCCCTGTCTGCCATTCTCCCCTGTCTGCTGTTCTCCTATGTCCGCTATTACCCTCTGCCCCACCATTCTCTTAGGTGTCGCCATTTTCCTATTTTCCTATTCCCCTTCTTCCCTTTTTCCCCGTACCGTTTATTTTACATTTTATAACTTAAAAATTACCGCTAGAAAGCAAACTTCGCTACTATGAGTAACTTACCCAAGCGCCAATCCCTATAATCTGTAACGCAGAGAGGACATCAACAAGGCCTACCGCCGTCTGGCCGTATTGCTACATCCGGACAAGAGCGTGGCGCCAGGCAGCGAGGAGGCATTCAAAATTCTTGTCAACGCGCGCAATCAACTATTGCTGAATGTGAAACAGTGAAATGCGCGATGGCTTCGTTGAGACATTGTTACTTTTCTTCCTAACTCTGTGATACCGCCTTAGAAGTGTATTTTATTTTATTAGTTTATTGGCTTTATTATTTTTTCGTTATATATTTTTACTGCGACGAAATCTTTTCGCGCTTTCTTCTTACTACTAATAGTACTACTTGAAATTTGATTCTGTGGCCGTCCATTCCTCTGTTGCAATTTCGTTCCGTCCGTTTAATAGTTCCGCCTTTTAATATTATTACTATCTGTATCAATGATGGCTGGCTTATTGGTAGTTGTCGATAAAAGATTTTCTATCTAATATGTATTTATCTTTGTTATGTCTAACAAGTTGTAATTAATCGATTTGAATATCATTTTTTTCGCAGCTGAATGCGTGAAAATTATTGCAACGTAGTGTCTTTACGATATTTTTTTGTGATTTCCGTGTAACTATAATTGATAAACATTGTGCACTTCTATTGTAGATTTTCAAGTTGCTTTTTATGTGTTTTTGCCTTCCCTTCTTGTTTGGGTGAGCTGACTGGTTTTGACGTGTCTTGTGGGAAATAGAGTTAGGTGTCTTCAGGGGAGGGAGGTGTTTGATGGCTTAAGGAGTCAGGTGTGTGGTGGGGTAGGGAGTGAGGTGTCTAATAGGGTAGGGGATCAGGTGTCTATTGGGGTAGGGAGTGAGGTGCATTAGTGGGGTAGGGAGTGAGGTGCATAGTGGGGTAGGGAGTGAGGTGCATAGTGGGGTAGGGAGGGAGGTGCATAGTGGGGTAGGGAGGGAGGTGCATAGTGGGGTAGGGAGGGAGGTGCATAGTGTGGTAGGGAGTGAGGTGCATAGTGGGGTAGGGAGGGAGGTGCATAGTGGGGTAGGGAGGGAGGTGCATAGTGTGGTAGGGAGTGAGGTGCATAGTTGGGTAGGGAGGGAGGTGCATAGTGGGGTAGGGAGGGAGGTGCATAGTGGGGTAGGGAGGGAGGTGCATAGTGGGGTAGGGAGGGAGGTGCATAGTTGGGTAGGGAGTGAGGTGCATAGTGGGGTAGGGGGTCAGGTGTCTATTTGGGTAGGGAGGGAGGTGCATAGTGGGGTAGGGAGTGAGGTGCATAGTGGGGTAGGGGGTCAGGTGTCTATTGGGGTAGGGAGTGAGATGCATAGTGGGGTAGGGAGGGAGGTGCATAGTGGGGTAGGGAGGGAGGTGCATAGTGGGGTAGGGAGGGAGGTGCATAGTTGGGTAGGGAGTGAGGTGCATAGTGGGGTAGGGAGGGAGGTGCATAGTGGGGTAGGGAGGGAGGTGCATAGTGGGGTAGGGGGTCAGGTGTCTATTTGGGTAGGGAGGGAGGTGCATAGTTGGGTAGGGAGTGAGGTGCATAGTGGGGTAGGGAGGGAGGTGCATAGTGGGGTAGGGAGGGAGGTGCATAGTGGGGTAGGGGGTCAGGTGTCTATTTGGGTAGGGAGGGAGGTGCATAGTTGGGTAGGGAGTGAGGTGCATAGTGGGGTAGGGAGGGAGGTGCATAGTTGGGTAGGGGGTCAGGTGTCTATTTGGGTAGGGAGTGAGGTGCATAGTGGGGTAGGGAGTGAGGTGCATAGTGGGGTAGGGAGTGAGGTGCGGAGTGGGGTAGGGAGTGAGGTGCGGAGTGAAGGAAGCAGCTGATGAAGCTTAAATCACAGTTATTTTTTCATTTCAGCAACTCGAATCGCCCGTGCGCGACCTCAAACCCCACCTGGACTGTTAATTATCCCCTAGCGCACAGCAACAAAAAGCATTGACAATGGGCCACAAAGGGCTGGGCCACGGCATGGCCTACGTGCGCGGCATCATCTATTATTCGGTGTCGCCGAACGAGCTGCACCCCTTCCGCGGCTTCCTAACCAAAGCGCCATGGAACACGCTGCGCCGGATTCGGTCCGAATTCTTCCGGGTTGTGCCGCCGTTCGCCGGCGCCTACCTGCTAATCACCTGGGGCAAAGATGCCAACGAGAAGACCAAGCGAAAGGATCCGGCCTTTTTTGAGCAGGAGGCCGCCCAGAATGGCGAGCTGTAACTGTCTGTTGATTTGCACTAATAATTATTGCGAACATCGCTCTGAACACCCTACTGACAGCAGTAGCAATTAGCAAATTTAGCCACTCTATATATCCCTGTCTAAATTTAGCAACACACGCAAGCGCTAGAATTGGCCTAAACCCTCACAATCTAAAATTCTCCTGTGTAGCAAAAGTTTCTTTCGTTAAAATAAACAATTACATAACAGAATTATCAACTACTCAATTGGTAAATGATAGCTCGTTGTTGGTTTTTGTGTTTTGTAAAAAAAGACTGTTTTACTATTGTGCGGGGAATTATGTTACTCTTGTGTTGGCATTTGGGATTTGTAATCTGCAATCTAGCTCGTAGTCACGAACTAAAGAGCCCAGGGCTCATAGTGAGAAAGAAACCAGCTGACTGTTTTGTTGGCCTTAGCTTAAATAAAATTTCGGTATCAGTAGCTGCAAGTAACATTATGGTAAATACGAGTAACTTAAATTCATTATCAACACACCCTCAACCTGGACGGTTTGAAAACCTGTTGTAAGTTCTTAGATTTTTATATGAACATAACTCATGTTTACGAAACTAGAACATTATGGGAGTGATGCAAGCGTGTCATATAGAAATATGTCGTAAAGATCAAGGATGTAACACGCTGCTTCAGCTACAGGGCTGTCATATAAACAGTCAAGGATGTAACACGCTGCTTCAGCTACAGGGGTGTCATAAAGACAGTCAAGGATGTAACACGCTGCTTCAGCTACAGGGGTGTCATAAAGACAGTCAAGGATGTAACACGCTGCTTCAGCCACAGGGGTGTCATATAGACAGTCAAGGATGTAACACGCTGCTTCAGCTACAGGGGTGTCATGTAGACAGTCAAGGATGTAACACGCTGCTTCAGCCACAGGGGTGTCATATAGACAGTCAAGGATGTAACACGCTGCTTCAGCCACAGGGGTGTCATATAGACAGTCAAGGATGTAACACGCTGCTTCAGCCACAGGGGTGTCATATAGACAGTCAAGGATGTAACACGCTGCTTCAGCCACAGGGGTGTCATATAGACAGTCAAGGATGTAACACGCTGCTTCAGCTACAGGGGTGTCATATAGACAGTCAAGGATGTAACACGCTGCTTCAGCTACAGGGGTGTCATAGACAGTCAAGGATGTAACACGCTGCTTCAGCTACAGGGCTGTCATATAGACAGTCAAGGATGTAACACGCTGCTTCAGCTACAGGAGTGTCATATAGACAGTCAAGGATGTAACACGCTGCTTCAGCTACAGGGCTGTCATATAGACAGTCAAGGATGTAACACGCTGCTTCAGCTACAGGGCTGTCATATAGACAGTCAAGGATGTAACACGCTGCTTCAGCTACAGGGGTGTCATATAGACAGTCAAGGATGTAACACGCTGCTTCAGCCACAGGGGTGTCATATAGACAGTCAAGGATGTAACACGCTGCTTCAGCCACAGGGGTGTCATATAGACAGTCAAGGATGTAACACGCTGCTTCAGCCACAGGGGTGTCATATAGACAGTCAAGGATGTAACACGCTGCTTCAGCCACAGGGGTGTCATATAGACAGTCAAGGATGTAACACGCTGCTTCAGCCACAGGGGTGTCATATAGACAGTCAAGGATGTAACACGCTGCTTCAGCCACAGGGGTGTCATATAGACAGTCAAGGATGTAACACGCTGCTTCAGCCACAGGGGTCATAAAAGCCACTATGGCTTCAAGGTGCCTCCTTCATAACTGCTGTGAAGGTTAACTACATGGAAGCTTTATACGAGCGTACTCAACTAATTGCCGCAGTCGGCCATGTCAGATTCCGCCGCACTGCCCCGCCCGTACTCGTCGCCTGTTGTCGATGGTCCCGATCGCGCCGGCGCCCGCGCCATGCTACGCGGCGCCGGCCTAACGGGCGCCGATTTTTGCCGACCCCAAGTAGGCGTTGTGTCCTGCTGGGCCACTGTAACGCCGTGCAATTTGAATCTGCGCGAGCTGCAAGACCTAGCCGGCGAGTCGGTTCGCGACGCCGGTTTAGTGCCGATGCACTTTAACACAATCACCGTTAGCGACGGGATCAGCATGGGCACGCCGGGGATGCGGCTCTCCCTGATTAGCCGCGAGCTGATCGCCGACTCCATAGAGACAGTCGCCCGGGCTGAAGGCTTCGATGGGCTCGTCTGTCTGGGCGCCTGCGACAAGAACATGCCGGGCATGGCCATGGCAATGCTGCGGCTCAACCGGCCAGCTCTGTTTGTCTACGGCGGCAGCATCCTGCCCGGCTGCGGGCCTGACGGCATCAAGCTGGACATCCGCTCCGTCTACGAGGCCATCGGCGGCTATCATAAGGGCTGCGTCAGCGGGAAGGTGGGTTGAGCGGGAAGCTGCAGGCTGTTACGGTAGCTGGTATGCCTGTCTGTCTGTCTGTCTGCCTGTCTGTCTGTCTGTCTCTCTGTCTGTCTGTCTGTCTGTCTGTCTGTCTGTCTGTCTGTCTGTCTGTCTGTCTATCTGTCTATCTGTCTGTCTGTCTGCCTGTCTGTCTGTCTGCCTGTCTGTCTGCCTGTCTGTCTGTCTGTCTGTCTGTCTGTCTGCCTGTCTGTCTGTCTGCCTGTCTGTCTGCCTGTCTGTCTGTCTGTCTGTCTGTCTGTCTGTCTGTCTGTCTGTCTGTCTGTCTGTCTGTCCTTTCCGCAGCCTGCGCCCCCACTCGCAGGAGCTGTCAGACATAGAGGAATGCGCTGTGCCCGGTCCCGGCTCCTGCGCCGGCATGTACACCGCCAACACGATGTCCTGCGCTCTGGAGGCCATGGGCCTCGCCCTGCCAGGCGACGCGTCGCCGCCGGCGGTCAGCGCTGAGAAGCGGCGCGAGGCGCGCCAGCTAGTGGGCGCCGCGCTGGCTAATCTGATGCGGCGCGGACTTCGACCACGCGACATCGTCACCAGGCAGGCGCTGGAGAACGCGGCCGCCGTGGTCTCCGCGCTTGGCGGCTCCACCAACGCCTGCCTCCACCTGGTGGCCATCGCCAAGGAGGCCGGCCTGGCCGACTTCGGTCTTGACAATCTCCAGACGGTGTTCCAGCGGACTCCCGTACTGGCGGACCTGTTCCCCAGTGGCTGCCACGCTATGGCCGACTTGCACGCGGCTGGCGGTCTCCGGCCGCTGCTCCGGCGTCTGCTGACGGCCGGCCTGCTGCACGGTGGGGCGGTTACTTGCACCGGCCGGACACTGGCCGAGGATCTGATGGATGTTGAAGACTATTCAGTCGGGCAGACGATTATTCGACCGCTTGGTGAGCTTGCTGTCGTCTGATTGGCTGGAACAACTGATTGGCTCTCTCTCAATGTAAAGTTTTCTCCAGAATTTGCAGCTACGAGCGAACAGCTAAATCAGCAACTCCTAATTGTATTCGGCCCCACCAAGTAGCGGTCTCTTTAACCATTATGATTTTTTTCTATCCCCTCATTGGCTTTTCCAACCAATCAGTTATCTCTGTACATAATCCCATTTTTCTGTCGTAGGGATTTTCCAACCAATCATCGATCTCTTCACCCACCCCAAACATTTGTCTACCCCTCATAGACTTTTCTAACCAATCATCGATCTCTTCACCCACCCCAAAATTTTTTTCTACCCCTCATCGACTTTTCTAACCAATCAGCGAACTATTCACCCACCCCAAACGTTTTTCTACCCCTCATTGAGTCCTCCAACGAATCAGAAATCTCTGTACCCACTCTAAAATTCTTCCATCCCTCATTGGCTTCTCCAACCAATCAGCATTATCTGAACTTCCCGCCTCTAATTATCAGTGCTCAACCTTTAACTACCCTAACCAGCCAATCCGATCAAAGCAACTGGCCACCTAGTAATATTTCGCGGCAATCTCTGCCCCGACGGCGCCGTTGGCAAGCTGATCGGCGACGAGGGTGACAGCTTCACCGGTCCCGCCATTGTTTATAACAGCGAGGAAGAGGCTTACGCTGGCGTGTCCCGCGGCCAGGTCCAACCCGGCCAGGTTGTTGTGGTTCGCAACGAGGGCCCAGTCGGAGGGCCGGGCATGCGAGAGATGCTGGCTGTGACGGCTGCCATTCAGGTATGTAAATTGCATCCTGGCGTACACACAATTAATCCTTATATTTTTTCTCTCTTACCTAAGTGTACATCTGCTTGCCTTAGGAAGGCATTTCACAATGCCGAAACTTCGTATCGCCCAAAATCAATCAAAAACTTTACTTCGCATGCAAACACTTCACTTGCATCTCCTGTGGGGGTGGGCATGCACTGAAAGAATTTCTTGCTGAATAATTTTTGAGGGAATTTTTTCCCGACTTAAAACAAAAAAATGACTCACTGAAGGATTAATTCATTATGCGTGTAACTTCTTGCCATTTTTTTATTTTCTACGATGTGGCGTTTCGGCCCTGTTCTAAAAATAGATTAGCGTTATTGAGCTCGCCAACTCTCTTACCCCAATGTACACATGTAAAGTACATATGCAATAAGAACAATCTCTCACCCTTAATGTACGCAAGCCTAAAAGAACGCACGACAATCATTAAACAGGGCCGCGGTTTGGCCGGCCAAGTGGCTCTAATTACAGACGGCCGATTCTCCGGCGCCACCAAGGGTTTCGTTATTGGTCACGTGACCCCAGAGTCCGCAGTCGGCGGACCAATCAGCGCTCTCCGCACAGGCGATCTAATAGAAATCGACGGACCAGGCCGGCGGATCAGCGTCAATTGGGACGATTCCGAACTCGCCGCCCGCCTGTCCGAGGCGGCTGCGGCGGCTGCGGCCGCTAAGGGGGCGGCGGAAACGGATCCGCCCGGCGGATCGCCAACCTCTGTGCTGGCCAAGTACAGACGGCTGGTCAGGCAGGCTGACGAGGGGGCCATTGTTGCCTGAGCGGTGAACTGCGGTTGCTGCGTGACAAAAATGATATATTATTATATTGCCGGTTTAGTCTTTAGTCTTTAGTTTAGTTCTTTAGTCTTTTATCTGATTATACACAATAAGTGCTTATTTATAAGCAACTATGGGCAAAGCGCTTGCTTTACTACTAGACAAGTCTGTTATAAGTAGCAAATTTAATTATGTTGTTATCTTTTTTCTGTTGGTGTCGGAAAAAACTATTATTTTGTCGAAGGTATATTTCAGCAACAAAAAATAATTATTAACTTTAAGTCTAAAAGAAAGAGTCACTGTGTGGTTTCTAAAAGAGTCACTGTCTGGTTTCTGAAAGAGTCACTGTCTGGTTTCTGAAAGAGTCACTGTCTGGTTTCTGAAAGAGTCACTGTCTGGTTTCTGAAAGAGTCACTGTCTGGTTTCTGAAAGAGTCACTGTCTGGTTTCTGAAAGAGTCACTGTCTGGTTTCTGAAAGAGTCACTGTCTGGTTTCTGAAAGAGTCACTGTCTGGTTTCTGAAAGAGTCACTGTGTGATTTCTAAAAGAGTCACTGTCTGGTTTCTGAAAGAGTCACTGTGTGATTTCTAAAAGAGTCACTGTGTGATTTCTAAAAGAGTCACTGTGTGATTTCTATGAGTCACTTAGTGGTTTCTAAAAGAGTCACTGAGTGGTTTCTGAAAGAGTCACTGTGTGATTTCTAAAAGAGTCACTGTGTGATTTCTAAAAGAGTCACTGTGTGATTTCTAAAAGAGTCACTGTGTGATTTCTATGAGTCACTTAGTGGTTTCTAAAAGAGTCACTGAGTGGTTTCTGAAAGAGTCACTGTGTGATTTCTAAAAGAGTCACTGTGTGATTTCTAAAAGAGTCACTGTGTGATTTCTAAAGAGTCACTAGTGTGATTTCTAATGAGTCACTTAGTGGTTTCTAAAAGAGTCACTGAGTGGTTTCTGAAAGAGTCACTGTGTGATTTCTAAAAGAGTCACTGTGTGATTTCTAAAAGAGTCACTGTGTGATTTCTATGAGTCACTTAGTGGTTTCTAAAAGAGTCACTGAGTGGTTTCTAAAAGACCATTTAGATCCCCGAGTTATCTAAGGGATTTCCCGGGCCATTACGACCCCCTGAACCAGTCACCGATCCCCTAAGCAGCACACCACTCGGTACGTCAGTTTATTTACATTGGGATTGGAAACAAACCCGCCAGCAAGTTCAATAATTATTTTGCGCATGGGATGCGGAATAGCTTTCAGCCTACCTTAATTTTCACCCGTTGCAGATTAATTTTCAAAGCGGCCATCAATTTGTGCACAGGTGTAAAACTCGATCCCTAACGAAGTTTTTGTCCCCAGCTACACAAATTTTAATGTTGCTTTATTGCTTTTAGTTTATCCAGAAAATTTTGTTGCTAACAAAGAAGAGCTTTTGATTTTTTCTACAAATAAAAATCATGCGCAGTTTTGAACGCAATTTTTATTGTCACTAGGGAAGTGGTTTGTTTCGTTTACGAGGGGAAATTAATCAAATTTGTAGTGAGGGATTGTTTTTTTATCATAGTGAAATCGCAAGTATCTATAGGTATATCTGAATTGGTTTAAAAAGTGAAAAATCGCCTATTTAGCTGGTTGATAAACCGTCAAATTCATTTTTTTCATCCCCGAGCATCGGCCGCTCGCCGCAATTGTTCCCCTTCTCTGATTGGCTGGTTGATTTGTTCCACAGCCAATGAGCGGAAGAGCATGCCCTAATTAGCCTTTATTAATTCGGATTTTCGCTTTAGTCCGCAAATTTTCATCAAAATTCGCCCGGATTTTTGTTGAGTTTCGTCGCGAATTTCACCCAACAATAATCACAGCTGACAGCGCATGGATCAGCAGCTTAAATCAGTTTCCGCTCGTGATTCCGCCCCCACCCCCACCTCCGCCCCCGTTTCCGCCCCCGTTTCCGCCCCCGCCGAGAGTTTAAAATTCGGCGTGTCCGCTATTCTCAGCGGCACGTCGGGCGGCGCCGCTTTAGATACGACGCAGCAGCCGCCGCCGCCGCCGCCACTGCTGCCGCCCTGGCCTCTGCCACCTCTGCCGCCGCAGCAGCTCCTGCTGTGGCCCCCACCAACGACGGTGTCTTGGACTCCCGCAGCCGGCAGTCCAGCCTGGCATTTGCTCCATCACGGCAGCTGCAGCGCTGCATCAGTCGTTAGGGGTGAGCTTGCTTTTAAAAATCTTCCCGTCATTTTTCGCGTAGTCCAATTTATCGAAACCGCCTCTTCTGATCAGGCGAGCCGGAAAATCTCGTCTCACTGCACCAGCTTCATCAGCAGCTGTTGCACATGCAGCAGCGTCAATTTCACAGTCAGCTGCAGCTGCAGCAACAACAACAGCAGCTCCTCCCAGTCATTGACGGTGGCTTCAGTGGCTTTAGAACTGGAGACAGCGCTGGCGGCGGCGGCCACGGCGGCAGCAGCAGCAGCAGTCGAATCATCGGCGGCGTCCTTCGCCGTGCCGTGTTCAGCGACGCTCAACGACGCGGTCTGGAGAAGGCCTTCCAGCGACAGAAGTACATCGGCAAGCCGGACAGACGCGTGCTGGCAGACAGGCTGGGACTGCGAGACTCCCAGGTGAGCGGCTGCTGCTGGTTGAAGCTTGGGGATTGTGAAGCTTGGGGATTGTGAAGCTTTAGGGATTGTGAAGCTTGGGTATTATGACGCTTGGGGATTGTGAAGCTTGGGGATTGTAAAGCTTGGGTATTATGACGCTTGGGGATTGTGAAGCTTTTGGATTGTGAAGCTTGGGTATTGCGAAGCTTGGTGATTGTGAAGCTTGGGGATTGTGAAGCTTGGGGATTGTGAAGCTTGGGGATTGTGAAGCTTGGGGATTGTGAAGCTTGCGGATTGTGAAGCTTGGGGATTGTGAAGCTTGGGTATTATGAAGCTTGGGGATTGTGAAGCTTGGGGATTGTGAAGCTTGGGGATTGTGAAGCTTGGGGATTGTGAAGCTTGGGGATTGTGAAGCTTGGGGATTGTGAAGCTTGGGGATTGTGAAGCTTGGGGATTGTGAAGCTTGGGGATTGTGAAGCTTGGGGATTGTGAAGCTTGGGGATTGTGAAGCTTGGGGATTGTGAAGCTTGGGGATTGTGAAGCTTGGGGATTGTGAAGCTTGGGGATTGTGAAGCTTGGGGATTGTGAAGCTTGGGGATTGTGAAGCTTTGGGATTGTGAAGCTTGGGGATTGTGAAGCTTGGGGATTGTGAAGCTTGGGGATTGTGAAGCTTGCGGATTGTGAAGCTTGGGGATTGTGAAGCTTTTGGATTGTGAAGCTTGGGTATTGCGAAGCTTGGTGATTGTGAAGCTTGGGGATTGTGAAGCTTGGGGATTGTGAAGCTTGGGGATTGTGAAGCTTGGGGATTGTGAAGCTTGGGGATTGTGAAGCTTGGGGATTGTGAAGCTTGGGTATTATGAAGCTTGGGGATTGTGAAGCTTGGGGATTGTGAAGCTTTTGGATTGTGAAGCTTGGGGATTGTGAAGCTTGGGGATTGTGAAGCTTGGGGATTGTGAAGCTTGGGGATTGTGAAGCTTGGGGATTGTGAAGCTTGTGGATTGTGAAGCTTGGGGATTGTGAAGCTTGGGGATTGTGAAGCTTGGGGATTGTGAAGCTTGGGGATTGTGAAGCTTGGGGATTGTGAAGCTTGGGGATTGTGAAGCTTGGGGATTGTGAAGCTTGGGGATTGTGAAGCTTGGGGATTGTGAAGCTTGTGGATTGTGAAGCTTGGAGATTGTGAAGCTTGGTGAATGTGAATTCTATGGGTTCTGAAGTTAAGTCACTGTGACAGAATTTCCATAAAATAAAAATTTCTGACTCTAACAAAGCAACCTGCCGGCAATTTTACCCCGTTAGGTGAAAATTTGGTTTCAAAACCGCCGCATGAAGTGGCGCAACGCCAAGGAACAAGACGACTAAAAACATGAAGATGAAGCGCGAGAGTCTGAGGATAAAATTAAGATAACTTGACTAACAGTAAAAATCCGATTTTTAATAACAAAATGTTTGACGCTGTAAATTGATAAATACAAATTTTATGCGTGTCTTACAAAAGCAGTCTTTGTTAAATAATTGTCTTTGTTACTTGTATGATTATTGATATGAAGCTATAGCACGCTTAACAAACAAAAGGAAGCCGCGCTAATCAACGTCTGACACTGATTGATGCGCTAGTGTGGGGGCCGGGGGGGGCAGAAACTTAAATTAGTTTCATATAGTTATAGAGGTGATCTCTATGCCCATATAGGATACTTAGCTAAGTCAACGGTTGGTAACTTTTCAATCGGAGGAGAGACGCGTTTTCTTTGTTTCCTTTCGGCAGTCTAGACGTTTGCATTCGTGACTGTGCGTTGGAGAATTTTTGGAATTATTGTTTGCTCACTTAGCGATCTGCAGCTAAAGAGCTAAATAGTGGGTGGGGGGGTCAGCTCCGTGTTGTCTGCCTGTTGTTTGACGGCTGCTTTAAGCTGGGTGGGTGGCTGGCTGTCACAGACTGAAAGCTTGCTTTCATCTACGGCATATCGCATTCGTTTTCTTGCTCTCAAATTTTGTCTATTGCTCTTCTTGATATTTACTGTTCTCCCTCTGAGTTCTCCCCTTGTAACTCTTGTTCTCCACTTGTGTTTCTTGTTCTCCCCGAGTACTCGTATTACTCGTTCTCCCCTCGTATCTCTTGTTCTCCCCTCTTATCTCTTGTTCTCCCCTTGTATCTCTTGTTCTCCCCTTGTATCTCTTGTTCTCCCCTTGTATCTCTTGTTCTCCCCTTGTATCTCTTGTTTTCCCCTTGTATTTCTTGTTTTCCCCTTGTATTTCTTGTTCTCCCCTTGTATCTCTTGTTCTCCCCTCGTATCTCTTGTTCTCCCCTTGTATCTCTTGTTCTCCCCTTGTATCTCTTGTTTTCCCCTTGTATTTCTTGTTTTCCCCTTGTATTTCTTGTTCTCCCCTTGTATCTCTTGTTCTCCCCTTGTATCTCTTGTTCTCCCCTTGTATTTCTTGTTCTCCCCTTGTATCTCTTGTTCTCCCCTCGTATCTCTTGTTCTCCACTCGTATCTCTTGTTCTCCCCTTGTATCTCTTATTATCCCCTTGTATCTCGAATTCTTCCCTTGTATCTCCTGTTTCCCTGTGTGTCATCCTCTCGCTTTAATTATTGTTTTTCCCCTCAAGCCTCTCTTATTGAGCTCTTAAGCTCTTAAGATCTTTCAGTTATGTCAGTCAGTTAGCTTACACAATCAGTTAATACCTAAGGACAAAGAAATTGTTCTCAAACGTTACTTGCAAGTCTGTGTATTGTTTTAGTCATTTTCCCAATAGATATCTAGTAACCAACCTCCTTCCCGTAGAAACAAGTCAACCTTTTTCAATTCGTCACCTTTTAAAACAACGTTACAATGCTAATCCTTACTAAGCAATATTGTTTGTGCAAATAAATATTGTACGAATTACAATACTGAACAAACATACGGCTTATTACCCAATAACCAGCTTTATTACAGCCCTCTCGAATCAACATATCTAATTAATATAATTTCAATTCATTGTTGACTTTGTTGAGCCTTGCGCCATCCCACCACCATCTTGCCTTGACTGGCAACAAAGTCAACCAACAAACCCCCCCAGCCCCAGCCACAGCCCGACAAATCAAACCGAGCTTTCGCAGCTCAATTTGATGCCTGCGTCACAAGGCGAACAAAGACTAACGACTAATTGTCAGAAGAAAAAAACGTGTTCTCTCACTTTTCGTTAAATAGAATCACACGCGCAACTGTCTCCAAATATTTATTTGGCCAATTTGTCAATCTCAAAATAAAATTGAAGTTTCACTTTGAGCCTTGCGTCTTTAATTGCGAACGAAGCTGCTGGCTCAATTCAATCAATCACGATAATGTCGCTAAAGCATTGCAGTAACTTTCCTCATCTTTGCTGCTTGTGCCTAGCGGTTCTCACCTGACTTTTGGTCGGCAACTGAATAGGAAATTATTAAAAATGTCATGTCTCTGTGTCACTGCCCATGTCTCTCTGTGTGACTCCCCATGTCTCTCTGTGTGACTCCCAATGTTTCTCTGTGTGACTCCCCATGTCTCTCTGTGTGACTCTCCATGTCTCTGTGTGTGACTCCCCATGTCTCTCTGTGTGACTCTCCATGTCTCTGTGTGTGACTCCCAATGTCTCTCTGTGTGACTCTCCATGTCTCTGTGTGTGACTCTCCATGTCTCTCTGTGTGTGACTCCCCATGTCTCTGTGTGTGACTCTCCATGTCTCTCTGTGTGTGACTCCCCATGTCTCTGTGTGTGGCTCCCCATGTCTCTCTGTGTGACTCTCCATGTCTCTGTGTGTGACTCCCCATGTCTCTCTGTGTGACTCTCCATGTCTCTGTGTGTGACTCTCCATGTCTCTCTGTGTGTGACTCTCCATGTCTCTGTGTGTGACTCGCCATGTCTCTCTGTGTGACACCCCATGTCTCTCTGTGTGACACCCCATGTCTCTGTGTGACTCCCCATGTCTCCCCATGTCTGTGTGTGATACCCATGTCTCTGTGTGTGACTCCCCATGTCTCTCTGTGTGACTCTCCATGTCACTGTGTGTGACTCTCCATGTCTCTCTGTGTGTGACTCTCCATGTCTCTCTGTGTGTGACTCGCCATGTCTCTCTGTGTGACACCCCATGTCTCTCTGTGTGACACCCCATGTCTCTGTGTGACTCCCCATGTCTCCCCATGTCTGTGTGTGATACCCATGTCTCTCTGTGTGACTCCCCATGTCTCTCTGTGTGACTCTCCATGTCTCCTTGTGTGACACCCGATGTCTCTCTCTGACTTCCCCTTCATCTTTCTCCTTACATTTATCAAATAATGAACGTAGTTTCTAAAAAGTATCGCAAGTAAATTGAACAGAACCAAATTTTACTACTTACTGACCAGTAGTTATGTGGAAACGTTTTTTTAAACAAGTAATTTGTCTCTGTCTTTCTTTGATTGCTTCGGAAATCATTTTTTTATGACCCCCTGAATCATATGAGCGGCATAATTAATGCTGGTCATAATAAATTACGTAAATTTGTTGACTAAGTCGCTAAACATGTCGCATTTATTTTCTTATATTCCAACACTTTTCCATTTTTGAAGTTCCAATGGATAATTGATATTTAGTTTGAACGCACAGAAGGAAAGCATAAATCCCTACCGACAGGAAGAATGCTGGTGCAGATAAATAGGTTTGTTATTAGCCTTAAAACCAAATTAGGTGTCCAATGTGATACTGGCTGGCATTTACACTAGACTGAACAGGTTCTAGACTAGTACTTTTACTGTAAAAATAGCTCTCACGGTGCCTGTCTGCCTGTTCAATATAGAAGTACTAAGTGACCGCACAAGCAGTATCGGCAGGAAAAGGATGTTCAGGCCAGCAGCCACTTCAACTGAAAAATCTGCTGCTAGCTAAACCCCCTCCATTCCAAATCGAGCGGGGCAGAACCAACCGGTCACTTCGTGTTCCCTTCAGGAAAGACAGGCTTCCTTCAGGTAATATAATTGTGCTTTGCCTGAAATTGCCGCAATTTCTTGGACTTGAAAAGAAAGCTCGGCGTGTTGGAGACTGTATGGGGTGGCGGTGCACTCTCGAGCTTCGAAGTTTGAAGGGCAGGAGTTTTTTGTGCGTGAAGGATGCGGCATTCTTGGCGGTGGAGTGCATCGGGCACTTTGAAGTGAAAGACTGCGTCAGAAATATCCTCAGCTGGGGATGAAATAAAATTAGTTTATGGCTGCCACACTCAGGAGTAAACTGTATTTGCTAATCCATAGTCCATATAAGAACGAACAGAATGGATAGCTAATCTAGCTACCATGGATGAAGGAACAGAATGGATAGCTAATCTAGCTAGCATGGATGAAGGAGCAGAATGGATAGCTAATCTAGCTAGCATGGATGAAGGAACAGAATGGATTGCTAATCTAGCTACCATGGATGAAGAAACAGAATGGATTGCTAATCTAGCTACCACGGATGAAGGAACAGAATGGATTGCTAATCTAGCTACCATGGATGAAGAAACAGAATGGATTGCTAATCTAGCTACCACGGATGAAGAAACAGAATGGATTGCTAATCTAGCTGCCATGGATGAGGGAACAGAATGGATTGCTAATCTAGCTACCATGGATCAAGGAACGGAATGGATTGCTAATCTAGCCTCCATGCATGTATGAGTGTCACGTCAGGAATGGGGACTTTAAAGCAGAAAGCAGAAGCACAGAATAACTCTTTGGGTGATTTTTTATGCAAGTACTTAAAATGGTTCGTTACGCCACTCCAAAGTCAATTAGTGAGTCTCAAAGCGCTGCAAAAAGAGTTGCTCATCTGAGCTGAAAGATCAGAAAGTAGACTGGCTTGCAGACTTTGCGTGACAGAAAATTAAAGTCTGACAAGCTGATGAAAAAAAAATTAATGCTTCCTGATTGCCTCACTGAGGCCTGGTTAGGGCTATATAGAGTTGCTGGTGGATAAACATTTTCCTGAATGCGTGATGGCTTTGTCGATGCTTCCATTTTCCCCTCCCAGAGAACTTTTTAGCTTGGGTGAAATTTCGGACAAATTTTCAATCACGTTTTTGTTGACGATATTTTCGCCCTGTTGTTTTCATTTTCCATACATTAAATTTTCTACTCTTAGCACTAAACTATTTCAGGATACCATTGGATAGTAGATAAATACCTGAGACACTTGATTGACGTTAAATTCATCACGCAAATTTTTGTTGCAAAATCCTCAACATCCTCATCTGACACTCAACATCCTCATCTGACACTCAACATCCTCATCTGACACTCAACATTCTCATCTGACACTCAACATCCTCATCTGACACTCAACATCCACATCTGACGCTCAACATCCTTATCTGACACTCAACATCCTTATCTGACACTCATAATCCCCATCTGACATTCAACATCCTCATCTGACACTCAACATTCTCATCTGACACTCAACATCCTCGTCTGACACTCAGCATCCTCATCTGACACTCCACATCCTCATCTGACACTCATAATCCTCATCTGACACTCCACATCCTCATCTGACACTCAACATCCTCATCTGACACTCAACATCCTCATCTGACACTCAACATCCTCATCTGACACTCAACATCCTCATCTGACACTCAACATCCTCATCTGACACTCAACATCCTCATCTGACACTCAACATCCTCATCTGACACTCAACATCCTCATCTGACGCTCAACATCCTCATCTGACACTCAACATCCTCGTCTGACACTCAGCATCCTCATCTGACACTCAAAATCCTCATCTAAGACTCAAGATCCTCATTTGACACTCAAGATCCTCATTTGACACTCAAGATCCTCATTAATACTAAAAATCCTCAACATCCTCATCTGAAACTCAACATCCTCATCTGACACTCCACATCCTCATCTGACACTCAGCATCCTCATCTGACACTCAACATCCTCATCTGACACTCAACATCCTCATCTGACACTCCACATCCTCATCTGACACTCAACATCCTCATCTGACACTCAACATCCTCATCTGACACTCAACATCCTCATCTGACGCTCAACATCCTCATCTGACACTCAACATCCTCGTCTGACACTCAGCATCCTCATCTGACACTCAAAATCCTCATCTGACACTCAACATCCTCATCTAAGACTCAAGATCCTCATTTGACACTCAAGATCCTCATTTGACACTCAAGATCCTCATTTGACACTCAAGATCCTCATTTGACACTCAAGATCCTCATTTGACACTCAAGATCCTCATTTGACACTCAAGATCCTCATTAATACTAAAAATCCTCAACATCCTCATCTGAAACTCAACATCCTCATCTGACACTCAACATCCTCATCTGACACTCAACATCCTCATCTGACACTCAACATCCTCATCTGACACTCAACATCCTCATCTGACACTCAACATCCTCATCTGACACTCAACATCCTCATCTGACGCTTAACATCCTCATCTGACACTCAACATCCTCATCTGACGCTTAACATCCTCATCTGGCCCACCATAATTTCATGTGGCATCAGCGACCCGAACCTGACATTTTAAAGCAAAGTTTTTTAGTTTATCTCCGGCATCACTCGCCTAAAAATATCCCCGGCCTGACATTAAGCTTCAAATCCACGCGTGAATGGGAAATACGGCGTGTAAAAGTGCACACAGAATCTTAGTGTCAGTGCGCAGCGGGAGGTTTCTTCCAACAGGATGCATTAGTTGGGCGTTTCTTAGAATGGGGAATAGCTAGCTTGCACGGGGAACGATACGGGAGTGCGCAGAAATTATCGCTCGAGCTTGTAGCTAACTGGGAACCTGGCCGAAACCAGTTGGTTTCGGATGCTGCCGGCTCTCTGATCGGCTTCTAGGAATGGCAGACAAACTTTGCTGTTAACAAAAAAAGTCGACTGCCTTCTAGAGGCAGACCCTGCAGCAGATCCCATGCTGATTATCCGCCCCTGGCCTGTCCAAACCATTTTTATTCGTTTTTCTTACTAGACATTTGTCTGCTACCTGCGCTACCTAAACTGCGCATTTTTTAGCTGCACCATGAAAGCTTTTATTGGGAGGTTGCTTGCTGTAATGGGAAATGGGAAACACCGTTCAGTTAATAATAATACTGCCAATTTATCTATCCCACTGATTGTTTTGGCATAGTTCTATCGACTATTCTATTCATGGGTAATATTCGCTGTTCTATCCTTTGTTCTATCCTCTGTTCTATCCTCTGTTCTATTATCTGTTCTATCCTCTGTTCTATCTTCTATTCTACCCTCTGTTCTATCCTCTGTGTATCCCTGTTCTATTCTATGTCTATCCTATGTCTATCCCCTGTTCTATCCTATGTCTATCCTATGTGTATCCCCTGTTCTATCCCCTGTTCTATCCTCTGTTCTATCCTCTGTTCTATCCTCTGTTCTATCATCTGTTCTATTATCTTCGTTATGTCCTCTGTCAATCATCTGTTTGAATCTCTGTTCTATCCTATGTTCTATCCTATGTCTATTCTCTTTTCTATCCTCGGTTCTATCCTCGGTTCTCTCCTCTGTTCTATCATCTGTTCTATCCTCTGTTCTATCATCTGTTCTATCCTCTGTTCTATCCTCTGTTCTATCATCTGTTCTATCCTCTGTTCTATCCTCTGTTCTATCATCTGTTCTATCCTCTGTTCTATCCTCTGTTCTATCATCTGTTCTATTCTCTTCGTTATATCCTCTGTTTTATCTCCAATTCTGTCCCCTATTTCATCCTCTGTACCATTTACTATTCAATACCTTGTAGTATTCAGCAATTTATGTTGCTTAATTCTTGAAATAGGACAAAATCTCATAGTTCTATACGAGAATTTGATAATTTGGTGAAGTTTATGCGATGTAAGCGCAACGTACAGAAAGCAATAATTTATTATTTATATTCTGTTATTAAAGTTTCATTTCGAAATGGAATAAGTTTTTACTGCTCTTATCATTGCATCTTATCCACTCTGAGCGGCAGTGAAGGATCCGAAAGTCAGTAATGAAACTGGCTTCAAGAGGAAATATATTATGAAAATATTTATTATAAGAATTTTTCTGAAAATCTCTAGAACCCTTACAGTCCCTGCTACTTTCATCAACAGGAGAACCTACCCTTGAGAATTTTCTTACTAGAATAATCTTCTTAATTGCTAACCAACCATTTTTCTAATTATAGTTTTTCTCCTAAGTACTTTAAAAAGCCACTTGCTCTTCTGTTCTTCTTCGTTGTCTGCATCTCGATTCTCAAGACGTCCCTGAAAAATTCGGTCAGCTGCGAGGGATAGATAACGCGGTAGGATTGTATAATAATTAGGTTGCCAGCCATAAATATTGACCTTGTGAGCGTTGGCGTTCATTTGAAATTTAAATAGGGAAGAGACTGATGGAGAGAGAGCGAAGAGAAAGAGAGTGAAGTGAGAGTGAAGTAAGAGTGAAGTTAGAGTGAAGTGAGAGTGAACTGAGAGTGAACTGAGAGTGAACTGAGAGTGAACTGAGAGTGAACGGAGAGTGGAGTGAGAGTGAAGTAATAATGGTGAGGGTGAAGTAAGAGTGAAGTGAGAGTGAAGTGAGAGTGAAGTGAGAGTAAAGTAAGAGTGAAGTAAGGGTGAAGTGAGAGTGAAGTAAGAGTGAAGTAAGAGTGAACTGGGAGTGAACTGAGAGTGAAGTAATAATGAAGTGAGGGTGAAGTAAGGGTGAAGTGAGGGTGAAATGAGAGTTAAGTGAGATTAAAGTGAGAGTGAAGTTTGAGTGAAGTGATGGTGAAGTGAGGGTGAAATGAGAGTGAAGTGAGAGTGAAGTGAGAATGAAGTTAGAGTGAAGTAAGAGTGAAGTAAGAGCGAACTGAGAGTGAACTGAGAGTGAACTGAGAGTGGAGTGAGAGTGAAGTAATAATGGTGAGGGTGAAGTGAGGGTGAAGTGAGGGTAAAATGAGAGTGAAGAGATTAGTGAATAGATAGAAGTGAAGTGAAGGGAAGGAGTGTGAAGGATAAGAAATTAGAGGCATTGAAGTGAAGGAGAGTGAAGGCAAAGTGAAGAGACAGTAAATAGAGACAGAAATAAAGGCAAAATATATTGGAATTAAAACAAATAAAGACAGATAGGAGTTACCGAGTGGCGAAAGGAGTTAGAGAGGGCACATATAAGACTGACCTACTATGGAGTCTGTGAACGCAGAGATGATGAATGGGAAGGGAAGAGCAAGTTTCTAACGCCAGCAATAGTATAAGGTCGAGTTGTGAAAAACTGAGACTAGGTTTTTGAGGCACCATAGCCTTTAATATTGCATAAGTTGCCCGACATACGAGGTACATTTAGCTAGTGCATCGCAATGCTTTTGCATAAATTTCCACTGCCGGTTCTTCACTTTCGATGCGTTTTTCCACCTCCCTCTGCGCCACCACTCTGCGCAAAGAAGTGATGAGTGATGAATCGAACTTTGGTATTATTTTTGTTCCCCGCCATGCAGCCTCCCTGTATCCCCCCCCCGAACCACGCGTCCCGTTCACTTCAATCCCCCAGTACAAGGATTTCTTAGATGCCTAGAATCTGGCAAATCTAATAGAAACTATAAGAATATTATCAGTGGCGTCCACTCCAGATTCTATGGTCAAAAAGATTCCACGGCTAGTGTTCGTTCGTTAGTTCGTTCGTTCGTACGTTCATTTGCGTGGTTAGGTTGGTGCACACTGGTTAGACCAATCCTATCCCTTCCCAGCCTTCCTATCCCTTCCTATACTATCTATAGCGATGGCAAAGTCACACACACACTGATGCACACACCAACACACACCAGTCTAAAATATACGCCATTTGTTTCCCGAAAAAATATAGTTTTTTCCCCCCTATAATTGCTGCTGATGATGACGCACTGTTTTTACTGTTGAAGGGAAAATTGTCCCCACAACCAGGAAGAGTCCGAACGAGATACAGAGACAGATTGTGTGCAAAAATCCCGAGTCTTGTTTTGTTTTTACAAACTGCTACCATGGGAACTGGCTGTGTTAACAGGTGAGTCGGTTTAGCTTCTTTCCATTCATCATTCATGCTTTAGTGCTTCGTAATATTTGGTTGTCCAGAGTCTGTATGAAAGCTTCGAATAATAATCTTTTAATTTAGAACGCCAATTATGTTCATCGCCTATCCGGCTGTTCTGTGGACTTGCTACATTATCAGCATGCTGCTGGTGGCTTTTGGACTGTTTGGTGAGACCGCACTCTGCTTGCGTGCTTGAATCAGCGTGGCTGCTATGAGCGTACTTTTATCCCCGCTTCATCTAACCTTGAGTCAGCCTCCATCTCACCTTGAGTCAGCCTCTATCTCACCTTGAGTCAGCCTCCATCTCACCTTGAGTCAGCCTCTATCTCACCTTGAGTCAGCCTCCATCTCACCTTGAGTCAGCCTCCATCTCACCTTGATTCAGCCTCCATTCCACCTTAAGTCAGCCTCCATCTCACCTTGATGAGTCAGCCTCCATCTCACCTTGAGTCAGCCTCCATCTCACCTTGATGAGTCAGCCTCCATCTCAGCTTGAGTCAGCCTCCATTCCACCTTGAGTCAGCTTCCATCTTACCTTGAGTCAGCCTCCATTCCACCTTAAGTCAGCCTCCATCTCACCTTGATGAGTCAGCCTCCATCTCATCTTGAGTCAGCCTCCATCTCACCTTGATGAGTCAGCCTCCATCTATCTCATCTTGAGTCAGCCTCCATCTCACCTTGATGAGTCAGCCTCCATCTCACCTTGAGTCAGCCTCCATCTCACCTTGATGAGTCAGCCTCCATCTCAGCTTGAGTCAGCCTCCATTCCACCTTGAGTCAGCTTCCATCTTACCTTGAGTCAGCCTCCATTCCACCTTAAGTCAGCCTCCATCTCACCTTGATGAGTCAGCCTCCATCTCATCTTGAGTCAGCCTCCATCTCACCTTGATGAGTCAGCCTCCATCTATCTCATCTTGAGTCAGCCTCCATCTCACCTTGATGAGTCAGCCTCCATCTCAGCTTGAGTCAGCCTCCATTCCACCTTGAGTCAGCCTCCATCTCACCTTGAGTCAGCCTCCATATCACCTAGAATCAGCCTCAATCTCTCCTTAAATCAGCCCAAAGTGCAAGGACGCAATAAGTTGAATAAACATGCTGAAATTTATTGAAAATAAGTGTACGCACCAGCGTAAGCGGAAGCAAAACAGCGGAAGCAAAACAGCGGAAGCAAGGGAAGCAGATAAGAAAAGAAATAGATTTATTAAAGTCGAACTTCCACATCAACCATCTATTTGACCTCGCTGAATCTGAACTACTGAATTGTACTTATCATACGCTCGTAGATAAGTTGCAAGCAGTCAGCTTCGTAAAAAATTTATGATTCTTAATTTTTATTTCTCGTACACATACTGAATTAATTCAAGAAAGTGAGCAGTGAGCTAAATAGTGCACGAAAATTCATTTGGGAATTTTTCTGAATTTAATAATCTTGGGTCAAGAGTGATCAAGGGTGTACGGGGCTAGGAAGGGAGATGTACAAGGGTAGGGAGGGAGATGGCTACAATAATCAAGGGTGTACAGGGCTAGGGAGTGAGGTGGCTACAATAATCAAGGGTGTACAGGGCTAGGGAGTGAGGGGGCTACAATACGAGCGTAATCAAGAGTGCACAGGGCTAGGGAGTGAGGGGGCTACAATAATCAAGAGTGTACAGGGCTAGGAAGAGAGGGGGCTACAAGAGGCAAGATTGCAGATGGTCAATAGGCGAGAGAAAAGTGACAGTTTTGGCTCCAAACTTTCCAATCGAACCTGGAATTTAGACTACTAATTAAAGCCAAAATGACTTATTGCGACCATCATCCAATCAAGGCAACATCCTGTCCTACATGATCCTCGGCTACGACAAGACCAGGCGCAACCAATCCAGCACTTTCTATCTGCAAGCATTGGCTGTCGCAGACTGCCTGGCCCTGCTGTGCAACACCCTGCTCACCTCGCAGCAGATGATGCTTCGTCCAGCGATGCGACTCAGCCCAGTTAACCCGGTGTCCCTGCTAGTGAACTCTTTCCCCGCCTGCAACATCCGCATGTACATCTCCTACTCGTCCATCATGATCTCCGTTTACATCATCGTGTTATTCAGCATCGAGCGCGCCCTGGTGCTGGCCAATCCGTTCCGCTGGTCGCGCCGACTCACGTTGCGCAAAGCGCGCATCGCCGTGGCCGTCTTGATCGTCTCCAGCTGCCTGCTGTCCTCGCCGGCCTTGTTCAGCTTCAACAGATTCGAGGTTCGCCATCCGAAACGGTTGTACTGGAACCACACCGGGGCGACGTTCGAGTCCGAGGAGCTGCTCAGCCGCGCCAAGTGCGGCGGCGGCAGTGGCGGCGGAGCCAGCGGGAACAGCGGCGGTCCACCTGACGCCGGCAGAATCCTCGACGGCAGCGTCGGCGACATCGCTTTCCACGACGACGGGAACAGCAGCGCGGCCCAGCTGGGCCAAGAGTTCAACTCCGGCCTGCTGTCTGAGCTGGCCACGCCGCTGTCCGTGAAGCTCAACACCAGCCGGCCGAGGACCGTCGCTCTGCCCGTCAATATGAGTCGTTATCTTCTAAGGGGCGGAATTTCCGCGGACTTTCCCGACGAGAATCGCTTCCCACCGGGCGTCGTTCTCGAGTGCCAGCAGGTGGCCGAGTGTCGAATTAATTTCGACGTGTTCAAACCGTTCGCCGTGTTTCACATCGTGTCGCTCTCTGTTGTGCCCTTCATTGTCACCGGCCTGTGCAACCTGGTCATCCTCCTGGCGCTCAGGCGTCGAGATGACGGCGGTCACGACATGCGAAAAGCCTCGGCAACTCCGCAGGCGGCCGAGCAGGTTGATCGCCAGGTCACGAAGCGGTTGATCCTAGTGTCGACGACCTACATCCTGTTGAGCTTCCCGCTGGCGCTGTACCACATCGTAACGGACGCCATGTCGGGCTCGTACTGCTACGTTTGGGCCGCCAACACTCTGATCATCACGCTGACCCTGAACTACGGCAACTTTGGCGTGAATTTCCTCATCTACTGCCTCAGCGAGGAGCAGTTCCGCCGCCTCCTTGCCAGCCTGCTTCACTGCCGGCAGCAGAATTTCACCAGAATGCTCAGCTACGTGGCCAGACCGAGGCATCATCACCGGCATCATCGGGGTCATCAGCTGGGCGGCGGGCAGGCCGGAGGTGCCACCGGAGGCGTCACCGGAGGCGTCACCACCGATCGGCGCTATATTGTGGCGCGCAGCGGGCAGACGGGCGCCGGCACCAAGCCGGATACGTCGTCAACAACGGCATTCAGCGAATCGCGACGACGCAGGAACAGGCAGGCAGAGCGGGAGCAGCAACAGCAGAAGCAGCAGGAGCAGGAGCAGGAGCAGCAATTGGAAGAGGCCCTGCTGTTATCAACTGTCTGCAATACCGATTCTTCGGCGGCCACCGCGGACGTACTGGTGCACAGGGAGCCGGCGGCTAGCTGCGAAGCGGACAACGACACTCTGGAGAAGCAGCACAACTTCCGGAATTGCAGCCTCGTTCAGGATGACGACTGGTCCAGCAGCCAGTTCTCTGAAGGTAACATCGGCGGCAGCTTCAAGAAAGACAGTGCGGCTGGAAATTCGACAGCAGACAGGGCCAGGTGGAGCCAGGTGCTGCCGGAGTCTCCGACCGAGATCTGAAATGATCTCCGATGATTGGACGGATCCATTCTCATTGGATCCCAAGGATCCGAAAGAATTCCTCGATTTTGTTTGCAATATTTGCATTAAGTTTGATTATTGTTGCTTTCATGCCCAGCTTTAAACTCGTAGCTTTTGCTCGCGGCTTTGCGACTTTTCAAAGGAACTAGCTATCAGCGTATCAAAGAGGGGAGGCGGTGTATCAAAGAGGGGAGGCGGCTTATCAAAGGGGGAGGCGGTGTATCAAAGAGGGGAGGCGGCTTATCAAAGGGGGAGGTGGTGTATCAAAGAGGGGAGGCGGCTTATCAAAGGGGGGCGGTGTATCAAAGAGGGGAGGTGGTCTATCAAAGAGGGGGACAGGCTTATCAAAGAGAGTAGGCGGCGTATCAAATGGGGGGATGCAGTGTATCAAAGTGGGAAGCGGTTTATCAAAGGGGAGGCGGTTTATCAAAGGGGGAGGCGGTTTATCAAAGGGGAGGCGGTTTATCAAAGGGGGAGGCTGTTTCAAGGGGGGGGGGCGATGTATCAAAGAGGAGAGGCGGTGTATCAAAGGGCTGAGGCGGTTCATTAAAGTGAGGGCGTTTAGATATAGACAGTGGCGGTAAGTCAAAGGAAATTGGGGTTTGTGAATAGTTTGGTGGTTCAGATCAAAGGGGTAGTAGGTTATCGGAAGACCAGATTAATTTACAAGACAACTTATAAATTGAAAGCTAACTGAAGCGCTTCAAACAATTTTTGACAAATCAGATTTTTTACGTAAACTCAATGATATTATTTGCTTTACATGATTTTAAATACATAGGTATAATCCTGCTCGTTAAATTTATGTCAGTAGTAAGTTTCGATATTTTACTAAAGTGTCTCTGCCATAAACTTTTGCTTAACTACACCTGAATAATCAATTCGCTTCAATTTTTTCGATGTTTTTATTCCCTTCAAAGTCTTACGAGCTAATAATCCATTTGTTCTACTTATGAGCAGTAGGCAGTTAGTGATATCGAAGAGCCATCGCCTAAATTTCGCTTTAAGGCTTTTCTTTCTTTGAAAAAATCAACTTGACTGCATTGGGACATATTTGATACCAATTCTATGATGCAGATTTTTAGATCGGGTGAGCATTAAATAGATAAGTCAGGAGTAATAGTAAGAAGTAGAAAAGCTAGGTGGTAAAAAGTTGGTAGATAGAGTTGCTAGGTGGTAGAGCAGTTAGTACATAGAGTTGCTAGGTATTAAAGTAGTTGGTAGAAAGAGTTGCTAGGTGGTAGAGTAGATAGAGTTGCTAGGTATTAGAGTAGTTGGTAGATAGAGTTTCTAGGTGGTAGAGTAGTTGGTAGATAGAGTTTCTAGGTGGTAGAGTAGTTGGTAGATAGAGTTTCTAGGTGATAGAGTAGTCAGTAGATAGAGTAGTCAGTAGATAGAGTAGTCAGTAGATAGAGTAGTCAGTAGATAAAGAGTAGTCAGTAGATAGAGTAGTCAATAAATAGAGTAGTCAGTAGATAGAGTAGTCAGTAGATAGAGTAGTCAGTAGATAGATTAGTCAGTAGATAGAGTAGTCAGTAGATAGAGTAATCAGTAGATAGAGTAGTCAGTAGATAGAGTAGTCAGTAGACAGAGTAGTCAGTAGATAGAGTAGTCAATAGATAGAGTAGTCAATAGATAGAGTAGTCAGTAGATAGAGTAGTCAGTAGATAGAGTAGTCAATAGATAGAGTAGTCAGTAGATAAAGAGTAGTCAATAGATAGAGTAGTCAGTATATAGAGTAGTCAATAGATAGATTAGTCAGTAGATAGAGTAGTCAATAGATAGAGTAGTCAGTATATAGAGTAGTCAGTAGATAGAGTAGTCAGTAGATAGAGTAGTCAGTAGATAGATTAGTCAGTAGATAGAGTAGTCAGTAGATAGAGTAGTCAGCAGATAGAGTAGTCAGTAGATAGAGTAGTCAGTAGATAGAGTAGTGAGTAGATAGAGTAGTCAGTAGATAGAGTAGTCAATAGATAGAGTAGTCAGTATATAGAGTAGTCAGTAGATAGAGTAGTCAGTAGATAAAGAGTAGTCAGTAGATAGAGTGGTCAGTAGATAGATTAGTCAGTAGATAGAGTAGTCAATAGATAGAGTAGTCAGTAGATAAAGAGTAGTCAGTAGATAGAGTGGTCAGTAGATAGATTAGTCAGTAGATAGAGTAGTCAGTAGATAGAGTAGTCAATAAATAGAGTAGTCAGTAGATAGAGTAGTCAGTAGATAGAGTAGTCAGTAGATAGAGTAGTCAGTAGATAGAGTAGTCAATAAATAGAGTAGTCAGTAGATAGAGTAGTCAGTAGATAGATTAGTCAGTAGATAGAGTAGTCAGTAGATAGAGTAATCAGTAGATAGAGTAGTCAGTAGATAGAGTAGTCAGTAGACAGAGTAGTAGATAGATTAGTCAGTAGATAGAGTAGTCAATAGATAGAGTAGTCAGTATATAGAGTAGTCAGTAGATAGAGTAGTCAGTAGATAGAGTAGTCAGTAGATAGATTAGTCAGTAGATAGAGTAGTCAGTAGATAGAGTAGTCAGCAGATAGAGTAGTCAGTAGATAGAGTAGTCAGTAGATAGAGTAGTCAGTAGATAGAGTAGTCAGTAGATAGAGTAGTCAATAGATAGAGTAGTCAGTATATAGAGTAGTCAGTAGATAGAGTAGTCAGTAGATAAAGAGTAGTCAGTAGATAGAGTGGTCAGTAGATAGATTAGTCAGTAGATAGAGTAGTCAATAGATAGAGTAGTCAGTAGATAAAGAGTAGTCAGTAGATAGAGTGGTCAGTAGATAGATTAGTCAGTAGATAGAGTAGTCAGTAGATAGAGTAGTCAATAAATAGAGTAGTCAGTAGATAGAGTAGTCAGTAGATAGAGTAGTCAGTAGATAGAGTAGTCAGTAGATAGAGTAATCGGTAGATAGAGTAGTCAGTAGATAGATTAGTCAGTAGATAGAGTAGTCAGTAGATAGAGTAGTCCGTAGATAGAGTAGTCAATAGATAGAGTAGTCAGTAGATAGAATAGTCAGTAGATAGAGTAGTCAGTAGATAGAGTAGTCAGTAGATAGAGTAGTCAGTAGATAGAGTAGTCAATAGATAGAGTAGTCAGTAGATAGAGTAGTCAGTAGATAGAGTAGTCAGTAGATAGAGTAGTCAGTAGATAAAGAGTAGTCAGTAGATAGAGTGGTCAGTAGATAGATTAGTCAGTAGATAGAGTAGTCAGTAGATAGATTAGTCAGTAGATAGAGTAGTCAGTAGATAGAGTAATCAGTAGATAGAGTAGTCAGTAGATAGAGTAGTCAGTAGATAAAGAGTAGTCAGTAGATAGAGTAGTCAATAAATAGAGTAGTCAGTAGATAGAGTAGTCAGTAGATAGAGTAGTCAGTAGAAAGATTAGTCAGTAGATAGAGTAGTCAGTAGATAGAGTAGTCAGTAGATAGAGTAGTCAATAGATAGAGTAGTCAGTAGATAGAGTAGTCAGTAGATAGAGTAGTCAGTATATAGAGTAGTCAGTAGATAGAGTAGTCAGTAGATAGAGTAGTCAGTAGATAGAGTAGTCAGTAGATAGAGTAGTCAGTATATAGAGTAGTCAGTATATAGAGTCGTCAGTAGATAGAGTAGTCAGTATATATAGTAGTCAGTATATAGAGTCGTCAGTAGATACAGTAGTCAGTAGTTAGAGTAAATTTACTCTTTACTACTAAATATGGCAGCTCACATCGATTTTGTTTTCAAACAATATTTTAAAGAGAAAGATTGACTTAATACTCCGCTCAGTAATATTTTCACCAGAAAAGATTGACACCTACATGGTTAATTGACAGATTTAAAAAAATCCAGTTTTCTCTCAGGCAGTCATTAAAAATTTCTCAAAATCCAATCTAGCAAGCGCGAAATAATTTAACCAGCTGTTTTTACCTTGGCTTGTTTAACTGACTGACAGGCTGACAAAGTGAAATATTTTCTTGTGAGGCATGAAAATCGCCTACACCGGTTCTTGAAGCAGTTGAAAAAATGTTGCTTTGCAATTCAAATTTCTGATAGGTTATTCAGTTTTTACTTGGCTGCTGAAAGAGAAGAAAATTCTTTTTGATCTTCGCTCATTTGCTTGCTGCTACTCGAAGCACACCGGGGCTCAAGAGCCTGCTCAACGCTGAAGAATCAAAATTCTTCAAGCCGACAGTCGATAAGCATTTGCGGCGCCAACAGAAAAATCATTTTTGCTTTTGCCGACAATTTTGTCCGCCTCATCAACTATGGAAAAAAACATGCCTGTTGATTCGATCACCGGAGGAGAGGGGGGTTGCTTGGTTGGGATGGGAACATTTTTTTCCCGTCAAGTGCTTCAAGACGACGGGACGTAATGCAGGGAGCCAGCTGGAGTGGAGTCTGGAGTGTGATGGAGCGCGGAGGCTGGGAGTAATGGGCAAACATACTATACTCAGCCAGCTGGGAGTGAGATGCTTGCCCTCTCGTCTGTCAACAACCAGCTTCTCTTGTTTGCACATTTTTCTACATCTTAGCTCGTAGCAAGTGAACGTTAGTTTTGCGAATTCAGTTAGGGGAGGGTGCAGGGTTGGCAGATGACGGTTGGCAGGGTGCAACGGACAGAGGGAAATGACGGGATTTCAAAGTCAACGACAGACGGATGCCATTGCGGTTTTTTGCTCTGGGTCCTAGCTGAAAGTATGGGTCTAAATAAAAAAATAAACCTTGGTGGGTCATTGCGAGTCAACGGCGACAGGCAGACAGACAGACAGACAGGCAGACTAACAGACACACAGACAGACAGACACACAGACAGCTACTAAACAGGACCCAAGTGATCGCGCGGTGCTCAAGCTGATTTCCCGTCTGTGAGTCACATCATTTTTCCACGCCGACGCCATAACCAACGGAATCCACGGTTACTTTGCGCTCAGGCAGATAAGAGGAGCAGCTATGAGGACGCAGCTCAGCATTTTGGACAGGCTCATTCATCATGCCTGCGCATGTCGTTTCTGTCCAGTCAAGAAGGCGGAAAAAAGGCCGGGAAGATGAGGAAGCTGGCGGCCGCGCCCGGCATCAAGGATTGCATCATCGCCGAGTAGGCAAGCAAGAGAATGTCGCAGCCTCCGTTAACCTATTATTCGCTTCATCATCAGTCATCTGTTGACTTATCAAGATTGCAAAAAACCAGGCTGTGTGGGGATGGCGCGCGTCTTTATTATGAAGACTGGCCACTTGCAAATTAGAAATACCTGGAGGATGATAGGATTTCTCCGTAAAGGATTTACCTACATTGCTAATCCAACAGTTATGGATGGAGGAATATAGGATTAATCGATTGCTAATCTAGCTACCATGGATTAACGAACAGAATGAATTGTTAATCTAGCTACCATGGATGAAGGAACAGAATGGATTGCTAATCTAGCTACCATGAATGAAGGAACAGAATGGATTGCTAATGTAGCTACCATGAATGAAGCAACACAATGGATTGCTAATCTAGCTAGCATGGATGAAGGAACAGAATGGATTGCTAATCTAGCTAGCATGGATGAAGGAACAGAATGGATTGCTAATCTAGCTACCATGCATGAAGGAACAGAATGGATTGCTAATCTAGCTACCATGGATGAAGGAACAGAATGGATTGCTAATCTAGCTACCATGGATGAAGGAGCAGAATGGATTGCTAATCTAGCTAGCATGGATGAAGGAACAGAATGGATTGCTAATCTAGCTACCATGCATGAAGGAACAGAATGGATTGCTAATATAGCTACCATGGATGAAGGAACAAAATGGATTGCTAATCTAGCTACCATGGAGGAAGGAACAGAATGGATTGCTAATCTAGCTACCATGGATGAAGGAACAGAATGGATTGCTAATCTAGCTACCATGGATGAAGGAGCAGAATGGATTGCTAATCTAGCTACCATGGATGAAGGAACAGAATGGATTGCTAATCTAGCTACCATGGATGAAGGAACAGAATGGATTGCTAATCTAGCTACCATGGATGAAGGAACAGAATGGATTGCTAATCTAGCTAGTATGGATGAAGGAACAGAATGGATTGCTAATCTAGCTACCATGGATGAAGGAGCAGAATGGATTGCTAATCTAGCTAGTATGGATGAAGGAACAGAATGGATTGCTAATCTAGCTAGTATGGATGAAGGAACAGAATGGATTGCTAATCTAGCTAGCATGGATGAAGGAACAGAATGGATTGCTAATCTAGCTACAATTGATGAAGGAACAGAATGGATTGCTAATCTAGCTACCATGGATGAAAGAACAGAATGGATTGCTAGTTCAGCATTTATATTTCGGACATTTATAATAGCACCGCTTATCAGTAGGCTTGCTTACAATGATTTTGAGCCCCCTTAGCAGCTGTTTAATGACGTTCAAAGCAAAATTTCCCTTTCTATCTGACATTCATACCTAGCTGAATTGCGCAGGTTCAGCGAGTTCAGTGAACCCTGAACTCTGCTGACCTAATGACATCGTGCTTGACTGACAAGACCCTCTCCCTATGAAAGTGCCCCCAAGAATATTTCCGTCTCTTTGTTAGACCTGGCTTTCAGGAAAACAGTTCAGAGTTCAAATAACTTTCAGCTTTACCGTTTTTACCTGTTGCTCACGAGTAGCTAAGGCGTGTTCAGTTTCATAATTGTCGAGTTTCTTCGCTTTTGTGCCTCTTATTTGTTATAACTTTTTAGTAATGGTTTGGAATGAAAAAGATTGAATTTTTTACGTCTTGTATTGACGTGTGAAAAATTTAGCTAACAAAAATGACAACTAAAACACCAAAAAAACTAAAAAAAGAAAAAACATAAACTATTAGAACAAAAAACTAACAAAAACAAAAACTGCGAGAACAAATAAAACAAATAGCGAAAAGGTCAGAAAAAGCAACAAAAAACAACTTTTGTCAAACTAAATGCCACCCAATGCCGTGTCACAAAACTAGCTCACTTAACGTTCCGCTAATTCACTGTTTACCCGATTTTTCCTATAATCTCCAATTTTCTTCAAAGACTTTTCTTCAATTTCACAATAATCCTACGATATTTAATCTACAGTTCCCTTGATATCACCCTGAAATTGCGAAATGAAATCAGTGGACACAACCGACTGGCACTGTTGCTGCCTGCCTTTCATCATTTTCCTTATCTTTAAAATTTCATCTTGATTGGTGGGCTGAGCGAGGGGATGTGGCTGGAACACGCGGCTGTCACCAGTCACAATGCCACGCCGTTAGCTCTTTATCCCATTCACTTTGCCAACGGACTAGGGGAAGCAGATGGCTCCATTCTTCCCTATGATATCTATCGGAAAGATTGAGGTCTTATCTATGCCTAATCAATCTTCTTATTCCATGGCTAAGGCGCCACATGGGAAAATTCCAAGTTTTTTTCCAACTGGGAAGAATGGCTTTAGCTTGTCACTCTTATCAAACTTATTCCTGTAGTTTTCCCAACATGGTTACCGAGGAAACCAAGTTGACTCGACGCTTGCAACAGTTGGTTAGCGACAAGAATTTGGTTAAAATAACGTGGTGACTCGATAAATTCCCATGGCGAGAGCTTGCCATCAATAATTTTTGCATTTTTGTTTTTTCTCTGCAAATGTGTTCAGTGATGGACCAGATTGGGCCATCAATTGCCCTCTCTGACAGCTGATGACTCTCTAAGTGGAGATGCCAGTTATAACAAAGTTATGCGTCAGTTAATGCAATAGGTGGAATTTTGAGAAGGCAGACAAGAAGTCATCGAAAATATAATAGGTCTGCTTTTCCCTTTCCACACCAGGGATAGTTTTAGAGCCAAAAAATCGAAATAAAACGACATGTTGGCTCCAATTGATTGCTCGGCAGTGTTGCGTCATGAAACCAGCTGCGGGGCTCCGGGACGACATGTTAATTTCTGTGAAATTATGCAGTCTTGTTATCGGGGATTGCGGCTGGGTGACGCATGCGGGCTTTAAGTCTGATTAGCGATGACAGGTAGCTGATTGACATTTCTTGATTTTCTCTGGAAACTGATTCAATGTTTCTTAGAAAACTGGCCAGAGATAAAAACAGGCTTTCTTGAGCTTTTCACAGCGGATTGAAATCTCTCTAATCTCTTTTTGGAATTAGAAAGCTTTCAAACTGGTTACAGATAGAGAATAGAGAGATAGGATGTGAGAAGAGGGAGAAGCGATGTGAGAAGAGGGAGATGGGATGTGAGAAGAGGGAGATGGGATGTGAGAAGAGGGAGATGGGATGTGAGAAGAGGGAGATAGGATGTGAGAAGAGGGAGATGGGATGTGAGAAGAGGGAGATAGGATGTGAGAAGAGGGAGATGGGATGTGAGAAGAGGGAGATGGGATGTGAGAAGAGGGAGATAGGATGTGAGAAGAGGGAGATAGGATGTGAGAAGAGGGAGATGGGATGTGAGAAGAGGGAGATAGGTTGCGTGAAGATGGAGTTGGGATGTGAGAAGAGGGAGATGGGATGTGAGAAGACGGAGATGGGATGTGAGAAGAGGGAGATGGGATGTGAGAAGACGGAGATGGGATGTGAGAAGAGGGAGATGGGATGTGAGAAGAGGGAGATGCGATGTGAGAAGAGGGAGATGGGATGTGAGAAGAGGGAGATGGGATGTGAGAAGACGGAGATGGGATGTGAGAAGAGGGAGATGGGATGTGAGAAGAGGGAGATGCGATGTGAGAAAAGTGACAGAAGAAGCTACGGAAAATAATGCTTATAAAAGCTAAAACATTATGCATAATGCATAGTGCATTGATGTTGCGCTCACTAAATTTGACCGACACAAATGAGGCTGGCCGCTTGAAATTGCGTCACTTTGAGAAGATCGGTCTTCGGCGAGCCAGAGGGAAGGCAATGGCAGGATGGAGGTTGGCAAGCAAAAGTGAAGAAGAAGTGTTAAAAAGCCGCAGCCAAAAGGAGATTTCCTTGCCCCTTGCCTCTTCTCAGTAGGATGCTGTATGACAGGGCGGGGATTTGTGAAAAGGGATGGAGCAGATAGGAAGCTGGGGAAGCTCGGGGGCTCTTAACGCGGAAAAGAAATTAGCGCTTATCGGGCCAGAACGAAATTGCCTTCTTACCCTTTCAGTGGGAATGAGGAATCAGCCTGACGCCCGGGGATTTGATGAGGAACTGAGACTGGCCGGGATTTTTACATCCCCTCTTTCAAGACTAAAGACTCGCCGATGCCACTTCCCAGCGGCTGGCCAGCTTCCCTGGCGAGCTCCCCAACCGGCCACTCAAACCTTCAGTGGCTTCGAAGTGAGTCTGTGTTTCAATTGGCAACCGTCCTGCAGGCAGAGATAGCTCGGCGGGGTTCGGCTCTGACTCAGGGGGGGGGGGGGGTAGGGGGCCGCTTCAGCTCCCAGCAGCTCGAGTTTTCCGCCTCGCCTGGATGGGCGAATATTGCAGGCTGCGTCATGCTAAATGGGAAAATTGTTGGCGATGTCGTAAGATCTTTGAGAAATTGGAAGGAGTTTATTTGTGATCTGGTTTCATAGATATAGCTAGCTGTATCCTTTGTTGACAGCACCGAATTATGACATATTATTGATTTGACAGCTAGATCGATGTAACTGACAGCCTTGATGGATGGGTTTGCTGCTGGTTAGATGGATTGGACATATAGATAAATGAGTTTGACAGCCTTACAGATGGGTTTGACAGTTTGATAAATGGGTTTGACAGTTTGATAAACGGGTTTGACAGGTTGATAAACGGGTTTGACAGGTTGATAAATGGGTTTGACAGCTTGATATATTGATTTGACAGGTTGATAAAAGGGTTTGGCACCTTGATAAATGGGTTTGACAATTTGACAGATGGGTTGGACAGGTTGATAGATGGGTTGGACAGGTTGACAGATGGGTTTGACAGGTTGATAGATGATTGACAGCTTTCTAGATTGGTTTGACTGATTCTTGTGTGCGCTTGATTGATCTGTCATACTTAACAGTTTTTTGACAGACATTTTTGACAATTTAATACAGAGTTGACTGCCGAATCAGCTAGTTTTCGGCTAAATCCCAGTTCCTGTGTTCTGTGTTTCTGTATCCGGGATCATTTTAATCACATAGAGCTAAACTGCTTACTCTCCCGTCCTCACTAACTTCGCTTGTCCCCCCAGCCTCCCCGGCTTCATCCATCATAATCCAATCCAGGCAAGCCAACCTTGGACCCTGCTTTGGATCGGGAGCACTCCCAACAAGGTCAAGAAACCGTCCCTTTTCTTGTAGTTATCCCATTTCAACTTAACTTAGCTAGTGATTTCCCAATCGATTCAATTTAGCTCGTACTCACAATTTCGCTAGATTTTGTTGGGTACCAAAATCCAAGAAACTGTGTCTTATCCCCACCGGCAACTGGGACTGCAGCACTTTCGAGTTTTGGACTCGAGTCTCTTTCCCGGCGCCACCGGCGCTTTTCAAGTTTCGTCGACACACTTTCACTTTTTTTCTTTATTCGGTGGTCGGCTGTGCTGGCGAACGAAAAGTTGTAATTTCGCTCGAGCCACTTCAGCTTCTCTACTCTCCACTTCTCTTTCTTCTTCTCTCTCTCCACCATGTCCTGAACTTGATTGCCGAAGACTCAGTCCTACATCCTCCAAGTACCGCGCCGACATCCCGGCATCCCTACCGATTTTATCGATCTCCGTGTATTGTTGATGCGTCTCTTTCTGCACCCTTACCCTTCATCTCCCCTCACCCTGCCCCCGCCTTCCCCAACAGAGGCTGAAACTCAATAACATCATTTTCTGACTCAAGGAGGCCGATGGGAGACGAGGAACAGGGACAGGGCGAAGGGAAACCACTTTCGCATGGCAAAGCCAAATCCAAGCTTTCAAGTGATGGACGGAGTTGAAGGCAGATTCCGAATTTTTTCTGTCACTACTGCGAACGGACTTGTCACGTTAACTGGCTTGTTTAAAGTGCAACTGTATTTAGTTGCAGATTTCGCAGATAGACAGTCAGATCTTAGGGTGTCAGGGTCATAGACAGTTAAAAAAGGGTTTTAGTGCGATAGATAGATTTAAGGGTGTCAGAGTCACAGACAGTCAGATTTTAGGGTGTCAGGGTCAAAGACAGTCAGATTTTAGGGTGTCAGGGTCATAGACAGTCAGATTTTAAGCTGTCAGGGCCATAGACAGTCAGATTTTAAGCTGTCAGGGCCATAGACAGTCAGATTTTAGGGTGTCAGGGTCATAGACAGTCAGATTTTAAGCTGTCAGGGCCATAGACAGATTTTAGGGTGTCAGGGTCATAGACAGTCAGATTTTAGGGTGTCAGGGTCATAGACAATCAGATTTTAGGGTGTCAGGGTCATAGACAGTCAGATTTTAGGGTGTCAGGGTCATAGACAATCAGATTTTAGGGTGTCAGGGTCATACGAGCGTAGACAGTCAGATTTTAGGGTGTCAGGGTCATAGACAGTCAGATTTTAGGGTGTCAGGGTCATAGAGAGTCAGATTTTAGGGTGTCAGGGTCATAGACAGTCAGATTTTAGGCTGTCAGGGTCATAGAGAGTCAGATTTTAGGTTGTCAGGGTCATAGAGAGTCAGATTTTAGGCTTTCAGGGTCATAGACAGTCAGATTTTATGCTGTCAGGGTCATAGAGAGTCAGATTTTAGGCTTTCAGGGCCATAGACAGTCAGATTTTATGCTTTCAGGGTCATAGAGAGTCAGATTTTAGTCTTTCAGGGTCATAGACAGTCAGATTTTAGGCTGTCAGGGTCATAGAGAGTCAGATTTTAGGCTTTCAGGGCCATAGACAGTCAGATTTTATGCTTTCAGGGTCATAGAGAGTCAGATTTTAGTCTTTCAGGGTCATAGACAGTCAGATTTTAGGCTGTCAGGGTCATAGAGAGTCAGATTTTAGGCTTTCAGGGCCATAGACAGTCAGATTTTATGCTTTCAGGGTCATAGAGAGTCAGATTTTAGGCTGTCAGGGTCATAGACAGTCAGATTTTATGCTTTCAGGGTCATAGAGAGTCAGATTTTAGGCTGTCAGGGTCATAGACAGTCAGATTTTAGGCTTTCAGGGTCATAGAGAGTCAGATTTTAGGCTGTCAGGGCCATGGGCAGAGAGATTTTGTAATGATTCGGTCCTAAACAATTTATTATTATTATTGAGTTCCTTGAAACAAAACAAAGTGAATGTTTTTAAGACCGCAGACTGTATTAGAAAAATTGTTTCACTAATAAGTGCTGACGCAAATTTAAGTATTCCCTGCTCAATAAGAAATTTCCCCATTTGAGCAGATATTTATTGCATAGACAGGTACATTATTAAGCTACAAATTTTATTACGCCGATAAGTCAAGACAAATGATAACTAAAAATCTAATTTGCAGGATGTAAGAGCGCGTTAGTTGCACGGGAGAGAGGATGGATCAGATTTTTTGTCGGTAAAAAATGCGACGGGACTAAGGCAGCTCCGATGGATGGGGATTTAATTATAGCTCGTAGTCTCGTTGTGGCCGGGCCGCCTTCGTGACAGCCGCCGCATCATTATTTAGTGGCCTTTTTTGTGCCGCGCTCTTCCCCTAGGTAGTTGCTACACTCACACACACCGACACGGAATCCCGTATATGGTGTTATGATCCCCCTCCAATTTGAGTGCGGATGGCTGGGCGGCAGACCCACAGTTTCAACTGACCTCCAAAAGTAGCTAAACAATATCGCTATTAATTATTTCATCCCATTTAGAGCAGCTTTTCTACCAGATCCCGACACGTTTGCGCTATAATATCCCAATCTGATTTTAGAGGGTGATAGGGGATAACACGGACATAAAGAATTAATGGCGTAAATTATTGTGTGGCTTTTTGATAACGCGTATTTTTGGTTGACTGAGAAGTCAACTTTCCAGATTAGTTTTTTAATTATCTATCAATATTTACGACCGCGTTCAAAGCTGTGTGATTAAGAAGGAACTTTACTAATCACTGCCGCCATTTAGAAGTCACTTCCACGATTAGGAAATCATTGTCGCTTTTAGAAGCCAATCTAAATTTTAGAAATTCACCCAGTATGAGGAAGTCACTCTCACTATTAGAAAGTCACTATCACTTTTGGAAAGTCACTCTAGGATGTGAGTCTCACTATTAGGAAGTCACTCTAGGAAGTGACTCTCATTATTAGAAAGTCACTCTCACTATTAGGAAGTCACTCTCACGATTAGGAAGTCACTCTTACTATTAGGAAGTCACTCTCACGATTAGGAAGTCACTCTTACTATTAGGAAGTCACTCTAGGATGTGACTCTCACCATTAGGAAGTCACTCTAGGAAGTGACTCTCACTATTAGGAAGTCACTCTCACTATTAACAAGTCACTCTCACTATTAGGAAGTCACTCTCACAATTAAGACGTCACTCTAGGATGTGACTCTCACCATTAGGAAGTCACTCTAGGAAGTGATTCTCATTATTAGGAAGTCACTCTAGGAAGTGATTCTCATTATTAGGATGTCACTCTCACTATTAGGAAGTCTAGGAAATCACTCTTAATAAGTTCGGAAACGTCACCCCCCTTAGGGAAGCTTAGAAAAGTCATCTTTCTAACATTTTTTAGCGCTTCGGAGAGTCAGCATTACAGACAAAAAAACAACTTTTTTACCCTTCTAGAGGGACTGTGTTTAGAAAAACTATCGCTACTCTGGTTAACTGAAATTTCAGGTCACGACTATTTTTAAGTGATTTTTTCTCCCCATTTTAGAAAGTCAAGCAATGTGCCGAAAAAAGTCCCCGTAGACAGGCGACTAAGTTTGGATCCAACCCACTAGAATCCCCTGCAGCCGATGTTCCGTACGAAATGAAGTGAAACACGATATTTTACTTTACTGTTCGCCAATTTACTTCAAGGGCCCATGAAATGGGAGGCGTGTTGGACCTCTCTATCACTGTCTCACGGATCCCCGCCTAACCATCCACTATCTTTTGGCGTGTTACTCTCTATATATATCGTTTTCTCTTTACTTATGGCTTCATTCACCTTATCCATCTAATGGCGCCACTTTTTTTATTTTTTATTTCACCTATCTATCCATCTATCTATCTATCTATCTATCTATCTATCTATCTATCTATCTATCTATCTATCTATCTATCTATCTATCTATCTATCTATCTATCTATCTATCTATCTATCTATCTATCTATCTATCTATCTATCTATCTATCTATCTATCTATCTATCTATCTATCTATCTATCTATCTATCTATCTATCTATCTATCTATCTATCTATCTATCTATCTATCTATCTATCTATCTATCTATCTATCTATCTATCTATCTATCTATCTATCTATCTATCTATCTATCTATCTATCTATCTATCTATCTATCTATCTATCTATCTATCTATCTATCTATCTATCTATCTATCTATCTATCTATCTATCTATCTATCTATCTATCTATCTATCTATCTATCTATCTATCTATCTATCTATCTATCTATCTATCTATCTATCTATCTATCTATCTATCTATCTATCTATCTATCTATCTATCTATCTATCTATCTATCTATCTATCTATCTATCTATCTATCTATCTATCTATCTATCTATCTATCTATCTATCTATCTATCTATCTATCTATCTATCTATCTATCTATCTATCTATCTATCTATCTATCTATCTATCTATCTATCTATCTATCTATCTATCTATCTATCTATCTATCTATCTATCTATCTATCTATCTATCTATCTATCTATCTATCTATCTATCTATCTATCTATCTATCTATCTATCTATCTATCTATCTATCTATCTATCTATCTATCTATCTATCTATCTATCTATCTATCTATCTATCTATCTATCTATCTATCTATCTATCTATCTATCTATCTATCTATCTATCTATCTATCTATCTATCTATCTATCTATCTATCTATCTATCTATCTATCTATCTATCTATCTATCTATCTATCTATCTATCTATCCTCAGTGACGGACATGGCAGTGCAGAAAATCTTGGCAATCTGCCTCGATAGCGAAGCCACTTGATCTCCAGGCGCCCCAATTCCCCACTTTGACCCCAATTTGATGCCCGCAGACAGGCGAGACTTTCAAGGAAACAAACCACTCTTCTCGTTTGCTTCTATCTAAAAGCAGAAATTTCAAGTGAAGCGACTTTGATTTCTGTCCAAGTAGCGAATACGAAGTAAAAAGCTGGTTGAGAGGAAGTTGATGTTGAGGACATGAAAAACCCAGTAACGAATTGTAGCAGTGTACATGCCCTGCCTACAATAATAGTTTATGTTTGGTTCGCATTTTTTCCTTTGCGTCATCAATGGGAAACCAGCATTTTTGGAAATCAATCTGTGTCAGACTCGACTGTCGAAAAGTTTTTCCTTTTTGTTTTTCAAAAGTAGTCAGATGAAACTTCCTCCCTCTCTTCCGATCCCTTACTCTCCCTGTCTCCCTCTCTCTCCCAGTCTCCCCTCTATCCCGGTCTCCCTCTCTCTCTCGGTCTCCCCCTCTCGATCCCCTTCTCTCCTGATCCCCTCTCATACCGGTCTCCCTTTTGTATCATATATTTAATACAGTGAAGCTTTCTATCTTTCTTCTTTTATGACGGAGGTCTAGAAAAGTTCCGAAGTATATTTCTCATTCTTAGCTATTCAATAACTTGGTTTTCAACCGGAAGCGAAAGAAAAGAAGACTTAGATATAAAAAAATACACAAAATTATCTGCCCAGGAAGCAACGAGCTCTGGCGCGACAATTTTAAAGTGAGTCGGCAAAAACTCAAGATTTTAAGCGGACAAATTCTTACGCCAAATTCTCGGGGATTTACAACAAGACAAACCCCAATTTTAGTCGGGAAAAGAAGGATTTATTGCGCTAGCTTCTTCCTTCGCTGGGCGGAGCATACATAGATTTGGGAAGAATTATCCCCAACCGTCCGCTCTGATTCTCTCCACTGCAAAGAAAAGAAAGTCCGAGTTAATCCCCCACCGACCCAAGCTGGCCGCTTCAGGAGAGGACATAAAACGGTCTGCAGAAATGAGGAAGAGCGGCTGAAATAACTAGAAATCGGACCGGTTCACAAAATAAAAAATTGAGGAAGACTTTTCCGCTTTTAATTGGCAAAGGCTGGGACAGGCCGCTAAGGACAGGAGCTGGGAACTTTTTCCCGAAGCAGAGTTTTATGCAATGCCTCAAATAGATGGGAATTGTTAAATACACAGCAATAGTAGGGGCGAGGGGTGAGGGCCTCCTCCTAAATAAGATGGCAGATGCACTTGCGCCTGTCTGTCAGACTGTTCTATTCGAATTGTGGAAAATTGAGCAAGGGCAAGTACGGAAAACTATGATTTTTCATCTCACTGCTAAATGGTCGTCCCGAAATCTCACCAACTCAAAACTCCCCAATCCCAAAACACCCTATCTCAAAACTCTCGAATCCCGAAACTCCCAAATCACTAAACTCACAATCTCAAAACTCTCCAAACCCAAAAATCCTCAGTTACAAAACTCCCCACTTCCGAAACTCACAATCTCAACTCCCTTAACCCAAAAATCCTCAATCCCAAAACTTTAAAATCCCAAAACTTATCAATCCCAAAACCATTCCGAAAGATCTAAACACCAAAACTCCCTAATTCCCAAAATCCCGAAAGTCCCCAATCCCGGAAACTCCCCAATCCCGAAGCTCCCTCAATCCCGAACCTGCAAAATCCCGAAACTCCTCAATCCATCAACACCGAAACTCCTCAATCCTGAAACTCCCCAATCCCGAAAGTCCCCAATCCCGAAAGTCCCCAATCCCGAAAGTCTCCAATCCCGAAAGTCCCCAATCCCGAAAGTCCCCAATCCCGATACTCCTCAATCCCGAAACTCCTCAATCCCGAAACTCATTAATAACGAAACTCCTCAATCCTGAAACTCCCCAATCCCGAAAGTCCCCAATCCCTAAAGTCCCCAATCCTGAAACTCTCAATCCCAAAACTCCCCAATCCCGAAACTCCCCAATCCCGAAACTCCCTAATCCCGAAACTTCCGAATCCCGAAACTTATCAATCCCAAAACTCCCAAATCCCAAAACTCCCCAATCCCGAAACTCTCGAATCCCGAAACTCTCGAATCCCGAAACTCCCCAATCCCGAAACTTCCGAATCCCAAACTTATCAATCCCAAAACTCCCAAATCCTTAAACTTCCCATTCCCAAAACTCCCCAATTCTGAAACTCCCAAATGCCGAAAATCTAATTTATTATAAAAAATATTTTGTTCGTGAAACAATCCCTAAATTCAGGGAACAGTTCATTTGGATCAGCGCCCAAATTCTTGGAGATTTAAATTTTTTTCATTGAGTATTGATCTGGCCCCTAAGGCAGTCAAAATTATTGCCAACAATTGCTTCTGCATCATGCATCTAAATCACCAATCTTTGCCAGAAAGCACAATGGTGGAGAGGTGAGTTCAGCTGACATTGTCTGCAGTATCCGGCTGGCTGCACTGGTTGGCTCTGGTTGCGGATGTCTGCTCTGTTGCTTTTTTTACTGATTTTTCATTGTTCGGTTTTTTTCTGCGTCTTTTGTTTCTTTTTTTCTGTTGGAGCCTGTCCCGGCAGCACGGGGGTAAACAGTTTTTTACTTTTCTGCATCTACCCTGGGATCGAAGATGGGTTCTACTTTGGGATTTACGATTGAATCTGCTATAGGATCTGCCATGGGAATCCTTGCTCAAGGGAATCCTTACGATGAAATCCATAATAGGAACTGCGATGGGATCTCATATGGGATCTATAATGGGATCTACTATGAGATCTACTATGGAATCTGCTATGGGATCTACTATGGAATTTATTATGGGATCTACTATGAAATTTATTATGGGATCTACTATGAGATCTACTATAGGATCTACTTTGGGATCCACTATGGGATCTACTGTGGGATCTCCTTTGAGATCTGCTATGGAATTTACTATGGGATCTACTATGGGATCTCTTATGGGATCTACTATGGGAACTATTATGGGATCTACCATGGGATCTATTGTGGGATCTACTGGATCCACTATGGGATCTACTTTGTGATCCCCGAAGGGATCTACGGTTGATTTTACACTATGGGATCTGCTGGCGGCACGTACTGTCGACTGTACCATAGGATCAGAGTTGTTTTTTAAAATCCCATAATACACCTTCTCACGCATTAAAGGCAAAAACGCATGCAATGGGGAAAAAGCTGACCAAAGAAGATTCCGTTTCTTTGGAGTCAAACGAGAAATAAAAGATTTCTTTCACAATAAAAAACTACAAAATCTGGTGTGATTTGATTGTAGCAATTTGCTACGGTCTGCTAGGCAACAAAAATTATCCCATCGGGAATAAAATTCGTGAGTCATTTTCACACGCATGGAGGCTAAAACTGTCGTTATAGGTGTGGGGTCAACCAACATTTTTTTGCATCCGTGTGTGTGTCAATAAAGTAGCGTCATATTAGCAGCAATCAGCCAAGAAAGTAGCGAATCAAACAATTCTTTGTTTTAGCTAATATGCCTGCAACAACGGGGAGGATCATTAAATGGCTTCTGGTTCTGTGGGATTTTTTCTATCCCTAATAGATCCGTTTGGTGCCAGGAGGAAACTGGGGCTGAGACATTTCTAAGAAACCGCTCTGGTGTGTGTGTTTTTGTGTGTATGTGTGTGTGTTTTTGTGTGTGTGTTTGTGTGTGTTGTGTGTGTTGTGTGCGTGTGTTTGTGTTTGTGTGTGCGTGTGTGTGCGTGTGTGCGTGTGTTTGTGTTTGTTTGTGCGTGTGTTTTTTGTGTTTGTGTGTGTGCGTGTGTGTGTGCGTGTGTGTGTTTTTGTGTTTGTGTGTGTGTGTGTGTGTATGTGTGTGAGAGAGGTTAGAAAATGAGAGACGGACAAAAGGAGGGAAAATGTGGCGGGAATAAGCGAGAAAGGAGAAGATAAAAGAAAATGGAACATAGGGGCCCACAAGTTAGAAAAGATAGGTAGATATTAAATGAGGATCAAACGGAGAGATGGAAACGAAAATAGGAAATAAGCGAGACAAAGTCGGAGAAAAAAATTTAATTATCAGAGAAAATTTTATTGCTCATTTGACATGCGGCAATCATCAAAATTTTTATAAAATAATTGTAAAAGCCAGACAGGCAGTCGGGCAGGGCAGACAGAGTGAAATTGGCTGTCTAGACTCGCTAAATTCCTGCACTGGTTAACGTGACTTCTTAGTATTGCATTCACTGACAATGCCAAAAAAAATGATAGAACAAAGACTTGTATTGTTGTTACCAATGCAAAATTGTACTGCTCAGCTGACTCATAGCGCAGTTTTTTTATCAAAATGATGGCCAACTCTGTTGCGACTTGATTTTCCAGCTGCTTAAAATAGATTTCTACAATTTATCTTCGGAGAAAATTTTTTTAGCACAGCTAAAATTGGGGGAACAAAGACGCGCGGCTTGAGTTCCGTACAGTTTTGACAGCTCTTGATGCAAGAGTGGTGGAAGCTCTCTTTGTATTGTTGTTCCCACCTAGTGGGAGAAATCTGGGAAAAATCAACAAACTAACAGCCACCTTACCTAGTAGGCGACATCTTCATACCTTTGAAAAGTGGATAAGGTGGGTAGGAGGCGGAGAAGCAGTAAATAATTGATGGCGAGCAAGTGGAGACAAGGTTGAGCGAGAGTTTAGGCATGCAAGGGTGTCAATCAACAATCATTCAGTCTAGTGCTCCCAGTTTTCATGGAGTTTTAACAGGCCTGGGAGCTGGGAAAGAAAGCAACAGACCTCACCTGAAAAAAATTTTCGAACCGTTCTTTAGTTAACTTTACCTACTCTCTCACCTCTCTCCTTAAGGGCACTCTACTACCCTCGTCTCCTCCCAGTCTAATGGGACTCCACTACCCTCCTCTCCCCTAGAGCATCTATTATTACAACTTATCTTCCGCTTCCAGACACCAGTATCAGAATTCCATGCAACCACCCCTTTATACTTTACTTTCTTATTCTTCTCATGCCTGTCTACGAGAGCATTTCAAGATGCAGGCCCATCTAATCTGGAACTCAGACGGACTATAAAAAAACTATATAGAGTTACTGCCAGATTTGACAGCTAAGCAGGCCTGAGCTTGATGGGGAATTAAAAAAACTGCATGCCTGGATCCAACTGATGGACAGGGAGGGCATCAGCTTCATTTTGGTAAGGAAATATGTAATACGAGCTAATAATAACGATAGATTTCGTTATAATCTGAGAAGTATCATAATCACTAACGTCATTAGCAGAGTAATTAGGTTGGGGCTGTACTAGGGTATTCGCCTTAATCATCATAGTCTTTATTATGGGCCATGTCTTTGTCCATCATTCCTATATGTATATATACATGCACTAAAGAAAAATGTTATAAACTAGTGTTGCATAGAAAATATTTTGATTTTTTTAACAATAGCTCTCTGACACACGCGCATCCATTTGTCAAATCCACACACACGCAAACACACAAGACAGCCGCCCGGGGGGGGGGGTACGATTTTTTTATCATGGAAATTCATGAAATAAAAATAGCGGGCTGCTGTATCAGTTGCCTGCCCTGTCATTACGGGAACTACAACAATCAAGTTTTGTATGCCTCTTGCCCAGTCCCGCCGCAGAGAAAACTGCGCGCATCCCATCCGCTTGTGTTTTTTTTCCGCATATGTGAAACTGAGAAACGCTCTAACTTAGTTTGCGCCAGGCCTTTTAATAGTTAATTTTTCATATGCACAGCACAGCAGCTTTCATGTCTCTCTCTCTCTCCACCTATGTCTGTCATTGCTGAGTTCAGCAAGGCTCAGGAGTTCAGCGAGTCTTGTCGGCTGGGTGACGCGACTGGCAAAATTTATTATTAGCCAGACTGACAGACTGAGGATCCCGTTATGGAAAGTTGCTCAGCATGGCGTCTCCGGGATTTTTAGCTTTGAACTTGACGATGCGACACTGGGACCTGGTTGATTGGCTCTACGCCTGGCAGCCAATAGGAACACGCCGTTATAGCATTTGGAATCGCCAAGTTTTCTTCTTTTTTCTGATAAAACCGCCACTAGACTAAATGAAGAGAAAGACAAAATAGAAGGATAAGAAAAACATGCTTGCTAGTCTAAAACTAGAATTGGATAGAAATCATGCATGAAAGCGTTACCATGGCAACCAATATCCTGGCGACACTGCTGATCCCGTTGTCGGCCTTCGTGGCGCTGGCAGGCGGACAGCTGGCGGAGCCAATCCAACTGGAACTGCCGGACAATGTGGACTTCAACGCCAAAGTTGGCGACTTAATTAGCCTGGATCCCAGCCTGCCAAGGCCCGATCCCAGTCTGGGATTTCAAATTCATGCGCTGACAGCTGTGAATCCCCTGCTGGACGGCTATTTCGCTGTGGATGACCAGGGTGCGATTGTCACCAAGCGGAACATCGATCGGGACGAGCTGTGCTTGGCAGCCGCCTGCTGCGAGTCCGTCGTGTGCCGCCTAGACTTTAGCGTTGTCCTGGCAACGGGTGGGCGCGAGGCTCGCCGCAAGCTCGGCATCCTTCTACGGGACGAGAACGACAAGCGGCCGGTGTTTCCCAGTCTGACGCCGTTGGAGCTGCGCGAGGACGCGCCGGCGCCCGGCCCGACCGGACTGCGCCTGACGCCTGCCGAGGACGGCGACGGGCCGGGGAATCGCGTCCGCAACTACAGCCTGGCCGATCCCAGCGGCACCTTCGGTCTGGACGTTGTGACAGAGCGGTCGCCTCATAGCAACCAGAGCGTCCCGGTGCCCTACCTGACGTTGCTGAAGCCGCTAGACCGCGAGCTGGTGCCGCAGTACCAGGTCACCCTGGTGGCCACCGACGGCCTGCACTCGACCTCCGTGGTTGTCACTATCAGAGTCGGCGACGTCAACGACAACGCGCCCGTGTTTGACCGCCAACTGACCGAGTCGAGCTTCCCGGAGACCAAGCAGGCCGGGGAAAAGATCAGATCGCTAACTGCCACCGACGGAGACTCCGGGCCCAACGCCAACGTCAGCTTCGACATCGCCTCGGTGACTCCGGCCGGCCTCGCTCAGCACTTCCGCGTTGGTAGCGAGTCCGGTCTCTGGGGCCTCTTTCTCGCCCAGCAACTAGACTTCGAATCGCCGGGAAACCGCTCCGCCGAGATCCTGATCGTAGCCAGAGACCAGGGCTCGCCGCCGAGGTCCTCAACTGGCACCGTTCGCGTCTCGGTCACGGACGCCAACGACAACGGACCAAAGATCGACGAGCTGGCCAGGTACCATCTGGAGGAGCATCGGCCGCCCAGGGTCCTGGTGAAGACCCTGCAGGTGACGGACGCCGACCAGGTATCGGTTGGCCGGGTTGACTGTCGAATCGACTCGAACATGTTCCGCCTGGAGCTCAACGACAACGGCGCCAAGCCGGGCTCGCAGTCGGAGCGGCTGACCTACAGCCTCCTCAGCGCCACGTCATTCGACTACGAGATGACCCAGAAGGAATTCGTCACGGTCACCTGCATGGACAACGCTCTGCCTGAGCAGGTAAGCCGGAAGACCTACGAAGTGCCAATCATCGAGACCAACGACTTCGGGCCGGTGTTCCAGCAGCGGAACTACCACGTCAGCGTGCCGGAGGACCTGGCCGACGGTCTCACCGTCCAGACTGTACACGCGGTCGACCAGGATCGCGACAAATTCGGCGAAGTTCACTACGAATTGGACGGGGCCGGTGCGGCTAATTTTAGCATCGACTCCAGATCTGGCAGGATCGAAGTCCGCGGCAAGCTGGACCGCGAGACGGCCGACAGCCTGCGGTTCACCGTAGTTGCCAGGGACAGGGGCGGCAAGTCCGACACCGCCGCCGTTGTCGTGGTGCTGACTGACGTCAACGACTGCGCGCCGGAGTACGCCGGGCCGCCCGCCTTCCAGGTGGTGGAGAATTCCCCACCGGGCACGGTGCTCGGTCGCGTGGCATTCCGTGACGCCGACAGCGGCGCCAACGGCTCGGTGACCTTCGCCATGCTCAGCGACACGCACAACGTGGCCAACGAATTCCTCCGACTGTTCAGCAACGGCTCCCTAGTGGTTGCCAAGCCCATCGACCGGGAGACATTCGCCAAATTCTACGTTGAAATTGAAGCTCGCGACGGCGGTCGCGTCAGCCGCAGCTCCACCGCCACCGTTCAAGTTGACGTTGCCGACGTTAACGACTGCGCGCCGGCGTTGGAGCAGCCGTCGCCGAACAGTCTGGTTGGCATCGAGCAAACTATCGTGTACACCAACCTGCCGCTGGGCTCCCCGATCCTGACTGTACGCGCCGTTGACCGCGACCTCGGCAATAACGGCACGGTTGAGTACCGGCTTGGGGTCAGCAATTCCAGCGGCTTGTTCAGCATCGGCCTGGACTCCGGCCGACTGTCCTCGGCCTGGGATCCGGACTCGGCACCGCCGGCTCCCGGCCTGTACAGCGTGCTGGTGCTGATGCGCGACCGCGGCCAGCCGCGCCAGCTCAGCGGCCAGGGCGAGTTCCGGCTCCGGCTGACTCAACCGCCGGGAGGCCCCCTGGGCCGGCTGGGCTCCGCTGGCGTCAACGGGCTGGTGGCGCTGGTGGCCATCGTGGCCGGGACGGCGGTGCTGGCGACAGGGCTGCTGGTGGCCATCTGCCGGGTGCGTGCGAGCAGCAACAGCAGCGGCGGCGGCGGTGGCGGTGGCGGCGTAGGAGCTCGGCGTCGCCAGCTGGCGGGGCCTTCAACGGATGACGACGAGGAGGCCGGGTTGAAAGCGGCAGCGGCGGCGGCAGCGGCAGCCGGGTCGAACACGTCAGGCCACGACGCATCGGGGGCTTCGTCGACCTACTACGCCTGGCAGCATCCGGGATCTCCGCTCGGCTCGTTGCTAAGAGACGGAGCGGAGAAGCAGGTGAGTTAGGGAAGAATTTCGAGCGGACAAAAAACTTGGATTAAAAGAGGATAAAAACCAAAGCAGGATCGCACAAAATTAATCCACCAGCACTTTTAGGTCAGACACCAATTTTGTTTTCTGCTTCCCAACTTCTAGTCAGCGAAGCAAGCGCAAAATCAGCGCATCATAATTTATGAATTATCAGGTTAGCTGAAATTTTCAGACTGTTAAAAATCCCACTCTAATCAGCGGCTATGAAGGGAAGGGAAGAAAAACAAACCGGACACTGGGATTTTCGGACACGAGTACCTATGAACTAGAAATTGGAATGGTACCATTTATTTCTGCTGTTGTTGTAGCCGCGTCTCTCATTAATAGCCAAGATGCAGCTGGTAAATTCTTTCCTCATTATCGGTTGATGTTGCCACCCGCTGTTATCACACCGTCTCCCTCGCTATATCATCCAAGGTGACGAATCGAATCAATATGAAATCTCAGGCCTTCTGTGAGAAATATTGATTCCTAGCGTATGATCACAGAGTGTGAAATTTAACCAGGTGGCTTGAGGAGCTCATGCGGTATCATTACCAGCAAGACACATCAACAACGAAGGACTTCCCTCCCTTTTTTTCCTCTCTTCATCAAACGCCCAACCCAGCTTCATGCTGTTGCAAAATTCGAAATATGTAAATTTCTATCGCCTACTATTCACCAATTTTTTCTGAGAATTTTCTTCTGCCTACGCCCGGTCAATTTGGCTTGTTAAATCATCTCCTACTGAGTAGGGATGGCCTGCCTCGGCTGCCGTGGGGAGCGGGTTGCGCTCAAACTTTTTATTTATAGGCTGCCTATGGATGCCGGCTATTTTCTCTGTTATAACTGCAAAATAACAGCATACAGTAACAATGGCTAGATGAGGGGCGTTGACTGCATGAAAATGAGTATTACGCGCTGAGAGATGGGGGAACTCTTTGATGTGAGGCGCCATTGGAATGAGAAGCAGATGAGGAATGCGGGATACTGGGGGGGGGGGTCTCGGGTGGTGGGCAATAGAGAGGATGGTGACACAGGGGTAGGCTTGGCGGAACAGGAAGTCAGATTGGAATGAGGGGTGAAAGCAGGTTGCTAGCTGGACGGGGAGAAACCCACCCGAGACTTCTAAAATGATTTTTTCCCTCCAATTTCCAGCGCCCGTGTGTCTGTGTGGGCTTTGTCCCCGCTATATCGGGCTCCTGAATTGTGCCCCCGGGCGGTCTGGTCTGTTGGCTGGCCACAAACATCAATTATTTTTTTAATTTTTCCAAGATCAAGAAATTCTGTTCGCTTGAGGATTGAACAAAGCAGCATTTCAATTTTTTATTTTTAATAAAGACACACCAGGTAAAAGCAGCATCCACATTCAGTCTCCTATCTGGCTTCATCTGTCTAGCGATCGTGCTCAAACTCCGGGAGACCTCCTTCCTAAATCCTGACTCAGCCTGCGTCCCACTCGAAAAAAAGCTTTCCCAAAATTGTTTTTTGAGCGTAAGTTAGGTTGGTTAAGTAGGGGAAGCAGCGCTGAGGAGAAGCCCTTCAAGTTTGGGGTTTGGTCGGACGGAGCAAGAAAGCAGTCGTCGTTTTTATTGTTCTTTGCAGAAAGCTGGTGGTGGCTTAAAAAATTACAGAATTCAGAATTTCATTTGCAAAAATACAACGCAGACCAAATCCGGTCGCGAACCATTGAATTTTCCTGTTTTTCAATCGGCTGCTTCTTCTTCATTGAAGCCCCACCTGAAAAAAGCAAATATTATTTAGTTAAACTGCTGCTTCAGTAGGTCATGCTTCGCAACTAATGTGTAAAACTTAAATAAGAAATCATCAATCTAGACTGAGGCTTCACTAACGCAACACCTCACTAACGAGCACAAATCTCAATGTACGCAGGCCCACACTACTCTACACCGGTGTACATCTGCCCTGAATTTTTCATCCTGAGGCAAGTGTACACTCTGCGTGCCTTGGGGGGTTGGCCTTAATGGGCGTCACATTGTACATTGTACATTGAACACCCAACCCCCCGACTTGCACTCCGCGAGGAACCCCAGACATCGCTACGTATAGTCTATGGCCAAGCACAGTCAGCACAAAAAAGAAGCTGAATAAAGTAAATAAATATATATATAAACAGGAGGGGACTGTGTTGGCAGCCAGGTGACACTGCGCTAATGACTCCCCGCCGCCCCGTCAGCCCCGCAAAATCGATAAAAGCGGCAGCCCAAAGAATTGATTAAGTGGCGGACAACTGACAAAGATCTGCTTGATATTCTATTTCAGCCTCCCCCCGCATCCTAGCCTTGTCTCCAATTGCCTGCATCTTTCCGGCGGTAGCACAAAAGTTCCACGTCTTCTGCCTCGCTCTCTCTCTCTCTCTCTCTCTCTCTCTCGCTCATTTCAAGTGATGAAGCCAGATGAAGCCGGTGAATTGAATTTGACACACAGAAAGAGAGGGAGAAAGAGATGCCGGTTGTTAGGGGGGAGAAGCGTCAAAATTGACCGATCCATTAAAGCTGACACGCTGGCTGGTGGGGCCAAAGGGAGACGGATGGGGCTATTTTAATTGAGTGCAGGTGAGTTGATCCAGCTGGTGAGAGGTTAGACCGACTTGCCTATCAAATTGATGTCTTGGTTTCGGCAGGAGCAGAAATTTTTGTTAAAAATTGGCAACAAAAGCGGCGGAGAGGCGCAGTGATGTATCGCTAATGAGCATTTAGTTCAAAAGAAAATTTTTGGGCCTAAATGACTTTGGCGTTTACTTTGGCTGGATCATTAGTGACAGAAAGGGAATGATAGTTGAGTCAAATCATTGTCAAGTGGCTTAACAAAAAATTGGGACATTTATTGTTTTCAAATTGATTTGATGTTGGAAAGCTTGGCATTAGTTAGTCTTTTCTTTTAGAAAGAAGTTCATACAATTTCGAAGTTTGTTTGTGAAGTTTAAAAAAAGAAGTTTGGGGACGGAGAAATTTGGGGATGGAGAAGTTTAGGGATTGAGAAGTTTGGGGATTGAGACGTTTGGGGATTGAGAAGTTTTGGGATTAAGAAGTTTGAGGATTGAGAAGTTTGGGATTGAGAAGTTTGGGGATTGAGAAGTTTGGGGATTGAGAAGTTTCAGGATTGAGAAGTTTGGGGATTGAGAAGTTTGAGGATTAAGAAGTTTGAGGATTGAGAAGTTTGGGGATTGAGAAGTTTGAGGATTGAGAAGTTTGGGGATTGAGAAGTTTGGGGATTGAGAAGTTTCAGGATTAAGAAGTTTGAGGATTGAGAAGTTTGGGGATTGAGAAGTTTGGGGATTGAGAAGTTTGGGGATTGAGAAGTTTCAGGATTAAGAAGTTTGAGGATTGAGAAGTTTGGGGATTGAGAAGTTTCAGGATTAAGAAGTTTGAGGATTGAGAAGTTTGGGGATTGAGAAGTTTGGGGATTGAGAAGTTTTGGGATTAAGAAGTTTCAGGATTGAGAAGTTTGGGGATGCAGAAGTTTGGGGATTGAGAAGTTCGGGATGGAGAAGTTTGAGGATGAAGAAGTTTCAGGATTGAGAAGTTTCAGGATTGAGAAGTTTCAGGATTGAGAAGTTTGGGGGTGAAGAAGTTAGGGGATGGAGGAGTTTGGAGATGGAGCACTTTCGGGACTGAGACTCAGGATTGAGTATGGTAAAGTTGTGAAGTTGTAAAGCTAAAAATCCTTTTTGTGAATCTTCCACCATTAAACCACTTTCAATTGTTTTTTTCAGTTCAATTAAAAAATGTTGTATCTAAGGCAGTTATTCTCTCCAATTAATTATAATTGGCCAATTTGTATTTTTCGCACCTCCTCTCACTTGTGAGCCGCCATCTGAGCTCGTTCAGTTTTGAGCAGCGATTTTTCGAAACACAACAGAACACGAAACTTTGGAGCCCTCTCTGAATCTTGAGAGAGCCTCTCCAGCACTCAGTTCTTGTGTGACGCGGCGAGACAGGCACTTTGCCAAGTCTGACAGATCATTAGCGAGCTCGGCTCCCCAGAGCCCGGGACTCTCGCACTCAATTAATCCGCCTTGAAGTGGACTCACTACGTGCGCGGAGTGCCCATGGCAAGCGCTGAGAATGAGAACAAGCTCCAGCTACTTCTAGCCATCTAATTTACTGCTCGTATACTAAAAGTCAATACTCGCCCACATTGCTAATGAGCTCTTGGCACCTCCTTTAGTCACGTGACTGATTGGACCGACAATTTCACTTGACAATGAAAAAAATTGAAATAATTTTGGAACTCGCTAAAAAAGACCTATTCTCACGTGATGGTAATAGGACACCTGATTGCCATCAGACACTTAGATCTCCCAACACATGGGAGTAAAAATGAACTGAGACAAGGTCAGATCCCGAAATTCTACGACTATCTGATTTCTTAATAATGATTGCCTCTAGCCGACCTACTTAACGCTTAATCGAAGCGTGATTTTAAGTCCTCGCCTAATAAGTCTTGAGCAAGCCGAACCTGTAAAATATTGAAGCAAACCCACCGACAGATGAATAGATCCAGGCCCCCGGGGCTGGGAGTTGAACTCGAGTGAGATGTGGCTCGATCTTCCGTTAGATCTGCGGAATTAATATGAGTTTGAGGAGGAGGGATCTAGATTAAGATGCCAGCACGACAGGGAGTTCATTAGCGCACCAGTGGGTCTCTGATTTCTAGGAATAAAATTTTTTCGTATTGAGTAGTGCCTGCATGTGAAAGAGTAGGCATCAGATTCTTAGTGACTTGACGCCCTCTGTAGCTTATTCTCGGCGCTGTTTCCAGCTCATTCTCGGCGCTGTTTCTGGCTTATTCTCGGCGCTGTTTCTGGCTTATTCTCGGCACTGTTTCCAGCTTATTCTCGGCGCTGTTTCTGGCTTATTCTCGGCGCTGTTTCTGGCTTATTCTCGGCGCTGTTTCTGGCTTATTCTCGGCGCTGCTTCTGGCTTATTCTCGGCGCTGTTTCTGGCTTATTATCGGCGCTGTTTCTGGCTTATTCTCGGCGCTGCTTCTGGCTTATTCTCGGCGCTGTTTCTGGCTTATTCTCGGCGCTGTTTCTGGCTTATTCTCGGCGCTGTTTCCAGCTCATTCTCGGCGCTGTTTCTGGCTTATTCTCGGCACTGTTTCCAGCTTATTCTCGGCGCTGTTTCTGGCTTATTCTCGGCGCTGTTTCTGGCTTATTCTCGGCGCTGTTTCTGGCTTATTCTCGGCGCTGCTTCTGGCTTATTCTCGGCGCTGTTTCCAGCTCATTCTCGGCGCTGTTTCTGGCTTATTCTCGGCGCTGTTTCTGGCTTATTCTCGGCGCTGCTTCTGGCTTATTCTCGGCGCTGTTTCCAGCTCATTCTCGGCGCTGTTTCTGGCTTATTCTCGGCGCTGTTTCTGGCTTATTCTCGGCGCTGTTTCTGGCTTATTATCGGCGCTGTTTCTGGCTTATTCTCGGCGCTGCTTCTGGCTTATTCTCGGCGCTGTTTCTGGCTTATTCTCGGCGCTGTTTCCAGCTCATTCTCGGCGCTGTTTCTGGCTTATTCTCGGCGCTGTTTCTGGCTTATTCTCGGCGCTGTTTCTGGCTTATTCTCGGCGCTGTTTCTGGCTTATTATCGGCGCTGTTTCTGGCTTATTCTCGGCGCTGCTTCTGGCTTATTCTCGGCGCTGTTTCTGGCTTATTCTCGGCGCTGTTTCTGGCTTATTCTCGGCGCTGTTTCTGGCTTATTCTCGGCGCTGTTTCTGGCTTATTCTCGGCGCTGTTTCTGGCTTATTCTCGGCGCTGTTTCTGGCTTATTCTCGGCGCTGTTTCTGGCTTATTCTCGGCGCTGTTTCCAGCTCATTCTCGGCGCTGTTTCCAGCTCATTCTCGGCGCTGTTTCTGGATTATTCTCGGCACTGTTTCCAGCTTATTCTCGGCGCTGTTTCTGGCTTATTCTCGGCACTGTTTCCAGCTTATTCTCGGCGCTGTTTCTGGCTTATTCTCGGCGCTGTTTCTGGCTTATTCTCGGCGCTGTTTCTGGCTTATTCTCGGCGCTGCTTCTGGCTTATTCTCGGCGCTGCTTCTGGCTTATTCTCGGCGCTGTTTCTGGCTTATTCTCGGCGCTGTTTCTGGCTTATTCTCGGCGCTGTTTCCAGCTCATTCTCGGCGCTGTTTCTGGCTTATTCTCGGCGCTGCTTCTGGCTTATTCTCGGCGCTGTTTCCAGCTCATTCTCGGCGCTGCTTCTGGCTTATTCTCGGCGCTGTTTCTGGCTTATTCTCGGCGCTGTTTCTGGCTTATTCTCGGCGCTGTTTCTGGCTTATTCTCGGCGCTGTTTCTGGCTTATTCTCGGCGCTGTTTCCAGCTTATTCTCGGCGCTGTTTCTGGATTATTCTCGGCACTGTTTCCAGCTTATTCTCGGCGCTGTTTCTGGCTTATTCTCGGCACTGTTTCCAGCTTATTCTCGGCGCTGTTTCTGGCTTATTCTCGGCGCTGTTTCTGGCTTATTCTCGGCGCTGTTTCTGGCTTATTCTCGGCGCTGCTTCTGGCTTATTCTCGGCGCTGCTTCTGGCTTATTCTCGGCGCTGTTTCTGGCTTATTCTCGGCGCTGTTTCTGGCTTATTCTCGGCGCTGTTTCCAGCTCATTCTCGGCGCTGCTTCTGGCTTATTCTCGGCGCTGCTTCTGGCTTATTCTCGGCGCTGCTTCTGGCTTATTCTCGGCGCCTTCGGCATCTTTGCATTCAAGGCACAGCACTAAATAAAGCCAAACAATAAGATAGGAAAATTTATTAAAATCAGAATGCAACCAAATTGCCCAACGACCCCTAAAATACGGCAGGACAGCAAACTCACCAGAACAAGGCAGCGCAAAGCGGACTTTGAGATGCGCTGGCCTCGTAAATAAATACTCAGCATTCATAAGCTAGCTAGATCGGAGAGTGAAGCTGTATACAGAGGAAAAAGAATAAAATACAGAATCACTGACCCGTGCTGCAGCTGTGACAGGGGCCCAAACGAGGTTGGGGGAAGATGCGGCGCAGGCTGGCGGGAGTTTTCTCCCCTCCATCATCACCAGCAGCAGCAGCCGCAAGAGATTCCGCTCCAACAAACGGCATAGCTTGTTGAAGCGTAAAAAAGCGGCTTCTACCCCCGAGGTTTTTCTGCTGACAAATTAATCGCTTTAGAGTCAAATGGGAGAGCCAGAGGGTCAGTCAGGCAGTCAGTCAGTCAGTCAGATTAGCTAGTTTGACACCTTTCACTCAGCTTCTTCGACTGGGGCTGCTTTACTAATTATTGTATCACACTTGGCTGGTGCAGTTAAGCTGTTGCGTCATCTGTTAAGCTTCCAGTTGGATTTTGATCTCTCTCTCTTATGCAGCTGAAAACACGGAGAGGGAGAACATGGAGAGGGAGATCACGGAGTGGGAGAACACGGAGAGGGAGAACACGGAGTGGGAGAACACCGAGAGGGTGAACACCGAGAGGGAGAACACAGAGTGGGAGAACACGGAGTGTGAGAACACCGAGAGGGAGAACACAGAGTGTGAGAACACCGAGAGGTAGAACACGGAGAGGGAGAACACAGAGTGTGAGAACACCGAGAGGGAGAACACCGAGAGGGAGAACACGGAGTGTGAGAACACGGAGTGTGAGAACACCGAGAGGGAGAACACGGAGTGTGAGAACACCGAGAGGTAGAACACAGAGTGAGAGAACACGGAGTGTGAGAACACCGAGAGGGAGAACACGGAGTGTGAGAACACCGAGAGGTAGAACACGGAGAGGGAGAACACCGAGAGGGAGAACACAGAGTGTGAGAACACCGAGAGGTAGAACACGGAGAGGGAGAACACGGAGTGTGAGAACACCGAGAGGGAGAACACAGAGTGGGAGAACACGGAGTGTGAGAACACCGAGAGGGAGAACTCGGAGTGTGAGAACACCGAGAGGTAGAACACGGAGAGGGAGAACACGGAGAGGGAGAACACCGAGAGGTAGAACACGGAGAGGGAGAACACCGAGAGGGAGAACACAGAGTGGGAGAACACGGAGTGTGAGAACACCGAGAGGGAGAACACAGAGTGGGAGAACACGGAGTGTGAGAACACCGAGAGGTAGAAGACAGAGTGAGAGAACACGGAGTGTGAGAACACCGAGAGGGAGAACTCGGAGTGTGAGAACACCGAGAGGTAGAACACGGAGAGGGAGAACACGGAGAGGGAGAACACCGAGAGGTAGAACACAGAGTGGGAGAACACGGAGTGTGAGAACACCGAGAGGGAGAACACGGAGTGTGAGAACACCGAGAGGTAGAACACGGAGAGGGAGAACACGGAGTGTGAGAACACCGAGAGGTAGAACACAGAGTGGGAGAACACGGAGTGTGAGAACACCGAGAGGGAGAACACGGAGTGTGAGAACACCGAGAGGTAGAACACAGAGTGAGAGAACACGGAGTGTGAGAACACCGAGAGGGAGAACACGGAGTGTGAGAACACCGAGAGGTAGAACACGGAGAGGGAGAACACCGAGAGGGAGAACACAGAGTGGGAGAACACGGAGTGTGAGAACACCGAGAGGGAGAACACAGAGTGGGAGAACACGGAGTGTGAGAACACCGAGAGGGAGAACTCGGAGTGTGAGAACACCGAGAGGTAGAACACGGAGAGGGAGAACACCGAGAGGGAGAACACAGAGTGGGAGAACACGGAGTGTGAGAACACCGAGAGGGAGAACACAGAGTGGGAGAACACGGAGAGGGAGAACACGGAGAGGGAGAACATTGAGATTAAGGAGATGTGAGAAAAGAGAGCAAATGAAGGGCAAATAAGGACATAAAAATTACTTCTGTTACTTTATCTTTAGATTGCAAATAAACAAGCAACTTAAGCGTCAGTTAACTGAGCTTAAAAAGCGCGTGAAAAAATCTGCATTGCAAGCTATCTTTCCAATTACTAATTGTATCTACACACCACTTGTCTAAATCTCAAACTTCTGTCCAGCAGACACTCAGGCACAAGACTCTCTCAAGCACTCATCTGCTTTCCCTAGTCTGTCGTGTCTAAATCACTGCCGCTCAACACAGGACCTGCCTGAGGAAGGGCGGCCCACTTTGTGCCGTGCCAGCGGGACGCCGCCAGGCACGAGAATTTGTTTTTTTTCTCAACAAAAACCTTCAGAAGATTAGAGAGTAGAGAACCGGGGTGCTGGGGTCAGCCAGTATTTCCACCGCTCCCTTTCACTTATAGTATTGTTCAATGCAATCCTTCAGAGTGAAATATAATGGTTGAGAAGGTTTCGCGTCAAAAGCACCGCTGGGTACTCTACAGCATTCTTGAAATCCTCACAAAAAATTTGTATCGTGCGCACAATTTCGCATCCCTTTGTTAACTAGCGCTCCAAAAGTTTCCAATTCAAGACATGGCGCTTTACTTTGATGAGGAGTTTTTTCAACAATGAAAGAGAGTAAGTTTAGGAGAAGAATTATTTAGTGGTAGGAAAGAAAAAAAACATAGCTAGCTGAAAGTGGGTGAGGCATTTTTGCCACGAGAATACACCTGCAAATCCTACGGGACACTTCAAACTCCAGCCTATAATCCTCACTATATATATATTGTAAGTGGATAAAACCTCTTCACACTCAAGCGGCTAGGGTGACTCAAACATTTTTTTATTACTTTCGCGAAATCAATTAATAATCTCGATAATCTCTCCGCAGATGTACAGGCCTGTGTTTATCCCCGACTGCAACAGCTCCCTGCTGCTTCCCATGGATCAAATGGGCACCGCCTGCGTCAGGCATCACAACTGCGCGTCTCCAAGGGTGAGTCGAATTTATGACCTTAGTTATTGGATTAGTAGTCTATGACCGTTTTCTAAGTAGGATATGAGCGGTTCCTTAATAGTCGATGAGCGTTTTTCTAAGTAGGGAATGACCGGTTTCTGAATAATATTCTATTACCGTTTTCTAAGTAGGGAATGACCGGTTTCTAAATAATATTCTATGACCGTTTTCTAAGTAGGGAATGACCGGTTTCTAAATAATATTCTATGACCGTTTTCTAAGTAGGGAATGACCGGTTTCTGAATAATATTCTATTACCGTTTTCTAAGTAGGGAATGACAGGTTCCTGAATAGTCTATGACCGTTTTCTAAGTAGGGAATGACCGGTTTCTGAATAATATTTTATGACCGTTTTCTAAGTAGGGTATGACCAGTTTCTGAATAGTCTATGACTGTTTTATTGACTAGTAATCAAATGAATCATAATTGACTAGTGACAAGTTTGGTTTTGGCAAATTTCATAATAATCAAAATCATCAGAGCAGCCCCTTATAAGAGAGAAATTTACAATAAACAACACTTTTCAACGACAAGGAAAACATTCTAAACGAGTTCAGCCTGTCAATGAGACGCTCAAAATCATGCTTAAACTCTCGAGGCCCCAACAGAAAACAAAGCTACATTTAGTTTCGCTTGCTTGGAACATAAATAATTATACCAACAGGTGGTGGCATTGATGGCACAACATTGATGGCGCATCCGTTGCTTTGCGCTAGATCATGAAAAAAATTTCTATGCCTCCCAGAGACTGACTGACAGACAGGGAGAATAGAGCTCAAGCTCAAAACTCAGAAACCGAAAACAAAATCCATGGTCGGCTAAGCCGCTGCATCAATGTGTTTAGGCTGTGTTTAACTGCAGGTCTAGGTGCCGGGTGGGTATCCAACCGCTGGGCTGAGCATAATTTCTGAGCACCCATGGTCACGGATCGCCTGATTTGATAATGTCCTATCGGGAAGAAACAAAGAGTTGATAAAATAACCACATTTGGGAGAGAGGGGAAGAAAAAAATGGAGTGCAAGAGAAGGGAATACGTAGAGGATAGACAGGCGGATAGACAGAAGACAGGCAGACAGACAGACAGACAGACACTAAGACACTAAGACAGACAGACAGGCAGGCAGACACACCCCGGGGATTCAGAGCAGAGCCCACAGCGGCCCAGAGCAAACAAGTAAAATACGAGCAGATTGCATTCAGTGCGTGCCGCAGCCCGCCGGCGAAGCGCGGAGGACAATGCGGCGGTGTTTATAGCGTGATCATTGTTCGCTGTATCGTTTTTTCCTTTCCCCCTCTCTCTCTCTGAGTATATAGGCTCAGAGAGTTAAAGTTTTTTGTCGCCACAAAATATGCGAATAACTCCCACGGGGGGGAGGGAGGGGGCGTGGCAGCGGCTCCTGTCCCGCCCGCCTCACTCCGCTCCGCTCCGCACCCAAAATGCGGTGTCCCCTGTGGACTACCACTTTCTAAATTCTAAGCGGCACTCTCTTCTGTGTCTGAATGCAATGCCGTGCAAACAATTAAAACAATCGGCACTCATGTGTCTTCAACTTCTGTCCCAAAGGAACTGTATGAGCATTCGATCTAGTTGCTAGGGGGGGGCAAATTTCTGTAGCATTACTACAGCTGATGGTCTCTTTATTACTGGTTATAATTTCTCACTTAATTAACCAGCCTCGGCCTATATTGCTCAGCAACAGTATCTGTTCCTTTTCTTGTGCGCGTTTAAAGAAAATGCATAAAATGTTGTCATAATTTGATTACCCTAGCATAGAGACAAAGGGACTTTCATCCTGTTAGCCCTCAACATCCTTTTGTAAAGAAAACAAGCAACAGAGCTGATGCGAAAGTTCCCATTGCAGTTCGGTTCGTGTTAAAAAGGATGTCCTATCTTGATATCCTCATTAGCCCTAATAGTAAATAGTGAGTTATACAAAGCGCTATGAATGACTCCTGAGGGAGATACATGCTTAGATATTATCGCACACTTCGGGTGCTAAACAGGTTTATAAAGGCAGCTGGACACAGGAACAGGCTGAATACTCGTTTTTTGTCTGTTGGATCTTCTGCGTGTCGGTTGCGTAATCACTTGCCGTCGGGTCAGAGAGAGGGTGCAAGCGCTTTACCCCGCATGGCTCGTTCAGTTATTAGCGAACGGCATAATTCATAGCGACAGCTACAAGCGGCCTGGTAGTTGGATTGGCACGTTTTCTTTCATCTGCAACAGTCGGCACCTAATTTTTCTTATTTCTTTCCTTAACTATTCTCCCTTTTTTTCGGCAAGAAGGTGAGCATCAAGGTGCTGACAGGAGTCGGTAGAATCGGGTAGTTTTCTATTCCTACCTTTTAGTATGACCTCGTAAATTTTCAGATTCCTGATTTTCCTGTCAGATTTTCTGCGCACCCTCGGCTAAGAACACAAAAAATGCCGGTCATAAATAAATGCACTCGTACGCCTTATATACGAGCGTATGTTTTAAGAATTGTCCTGCGATGCAACAACCTTCCCTACTTATAAAATGAATCGTCTTAACTCACTCTCAGCTTGACTTCAAAGTGTACATCTGAGCTAAAAATATACAACAGGCTCAACTAGCACGCCAACCTGACTTCATAGTGTACACCTAAGCTAAAAATAGACAACATGCTTAACTAGCACGCCAACCTGACTTCACAGTGTACACCTAAGCTAAAAATAGACAACAGGCTCAACTAGCACGCCAACCTGACTTCACAGTGTACACCTAAGCTAAAAATAGACAACAGGCTCAACTAGCACGCCAACCTGACTTCACAGAGTACACCTAAGCTAAAAATAGACAATATGCTCAACTAGCACGCAAGCCTCCTTCCAAAATTTACGCTTTAATCAATAGAAAGCCCCTTCAATGTGCAATAAATGTGTATAAAATTTGAAATTCACTCTTTACACCTAGCCAAGAAATGCACAAAAAACTTGTTTTCTTTCAGCCCGGCCTGCAGGTGTATCCTAGCCACACCGAAGTGCCAATAGTCGGCCGCCACTACCAGCATCAGAATTTGCTGCATCAGCCGCTGCACGAGCGCCGCCGCTCAGACGAAGAGGACGCCCCCAGCGTGCACGACTCTGGCCGCGGCGGTTCAGTAGAAGATGTCAAAGCAGCTCAGCAGCAGCAGCAGCACCATCAAGCGCATCCACCAATGGGCACATTCACTGTGCCAACTTCCACAGCAGGCAGGAGTAGCGGGTCAGGGAGCGGCGGCAGCGGCCGGAGGCTTGTGCGACCACCGGACCCGACAACGTCAGCTGGTACGATGATCTAAACTGCTCCGGTCAACAGGCGCTTTCTTGACACTCGAATTTCGATCATTTTTGCTACTGATAATAAGTTAGCGATTAGCAATTGAACTATTAATACTTGGAAGTAATGATTTGGTATTGCAACGGGGGTCATTGTAAATATCTAGCCCGTGTACTTTTAACTACATAGTGTATGACGGTTATGATGCATAGGAAAATTTAATTGACACGTCATAGAAGCGCAGTTTATTTGTACACCCCTTAAAAACTATCAGATTTTAATTGTACAATCATTAATAGCTTCCAGAAAATAACTATAACTGTAGGTCCACTGTAGAAACTTGACTATTCTTTTATAATGCGTTCAGTGTATAATGTTTGAGTTTAACTTATGCCTCTATGGAGCTCGGACTTAAAAAAACATTGGAATTCACTGTAGCTAAGTAATGCACTTCAATAGTCTGTAATATATTGTACCCTTTTATAAACTTAGTAAGAGTAAATTGAAGTTCATTAGCGGACTCAATGGATAAATATACGTACACTTATGATTTTACTCTTTTATAAGCTCAGAGTTTCGGAGTTATTAAATTTGTTTGTGAACTTTTGCCAAACAAGCACAGTAGCAATAAAGCAAAGTCAAGTCGGTCTTCAGCTGATGCTGGTTCAACTAAGCTGCAGCAGTTATGAAATTCGAACTCCAAAAAGAGGACAGCACCCAAGGCCTGTCTCTGTCAATAAGGAAGTGGAGAAGTTGCGACTAGGTTTAGAAACAGGAAATGGACCAATATTTTGAGGTTCACACACACACACACACACACACACACACAATATCCCATCCTCCAGTCTCCTCCTCCATCCTCCATTCGCCATTGATTTCAAAATCGGCGCCACAGCTGTTAATGACCGCCTCGAGGCACAAGTCTCTCTCTCCACCACTTCCTCCAGCTTCAAGCAGCCACTCGAGCACCCATTCAATCGTGAGCCGCTCAAATCCAAATGCCATCAACGAGTTCAAACTCTTTTGGAATCTCGAATCTCAGTTCTAAACTATAGCAGAACCTGCACACACATGCTTCAGGGTTTTGCTGGGGTGTGTGAAACAGCCTTCCGTAATTGCGTTCGTAGATTGCTCGAGGCTTTCAAACATTGCTTTATGAAATAGCTGCTCAATTTGAATGATCTTCTTGGATTGATATACAAGCTCGATGTGTTTGCCTGCTTCGTCCGTTCGTGTTTTATCTATATAATAATAATAATTAATAATAATATTATATCTATTTATCTATATGAATAATGAAAGCTGTGTTCTCATCGGCTCCTCGTTTACAATCACGTCTTCTTTTTAACTAAACAGCAAGCAACCTTGCTGAAACCTTGTGAACCCCTCCCCTCAGATCCCTGTGTGTTTTCTTTATACAAAGAATGTGGGGTCAGACTAATAGACCAATATATATACATATCAGTCAAAGAGAATGCTTTGATTCCCGATGAGGCTTGATTACGCAATCCATTCGACGATTCCAGGGAACAAAGATTCGCTTATTTTATCAGGCTAGATGTGTTTATACGTTTAAAGGCTGGTTGAATGTAAGGTAAAAATCTCTGTTACTGAGTTTTTTAATCTGATCAATGGCTATTTGGTGATAATTGAAATGGAATTTTTTGTTGATCGCCGTGTCGAGAAAAATATATCGACCGACAAAAAATGATTGTCCCAGTCTATTTTTTTTAATTCAAACAGTCAAAGAAGAATTATATGATTGCTTAATACCGAAAATTGAGGTATCAAAGCTTTCAAGTATAGAATGATCTATAAGCCAGTGTGCTCAGCTGTGCCACAGGGTCTCAGCCAAGGTCAGTTCACTGAGTGACAGGACTCGAGGTCAGAGCTGGCGAAGAGACAGCTGCCAGCTCAATTAAACAATTGTGTGGCAACAGGTTGCTGTCAGTGTGGGGGCCGCGTCAAATTCACTTTCACTCACGCGAATCCGCCGCTACTGTCACTCTCGCTTTCATTTTACATAATAGAAAATTTGACGAGTTAAAAGGAAATTTTACACACGTCATTTTTTCTGGGGGGGGGGTGCCTTCTGTTCCCGGTTTGATCTAAATGGTTCCGAAAGGGGCCAGGGGTCAGATAAGAGATCTAACTAGACAGTGGCTTACTTGCTTTTGTACTGCGCCATGTGGTCTAAGTCAGGCAAGAGAAGGCTGTTCTTTAAACATTTACGACAGTATTTAATGCAAGAGGATTAAGAATAGACATCTCTCAGTGTCTGATCTGTTTGAGCAAAGTTTACGGAAGCCTGAAGATCGCTGCAGGAAGTGGATGATAATAAAAAGCAGTGCAAACACATCAGTGCGACTTCGAATAGCGCAATATAGAGATTTGAGGATGTTGAAAAATTGATCAAGATACGATTTCATCAGATCCAAAACTCCACTATAGAAGGCAGGAAGGACTTCCTGAATGATATTTTACTATGTGAGTTTAGAGACGAGTATATTAAATACAACACAGAGGGCTCAATAAGACACCACAGCTCTCAGTCAAACACAATTACAGCTCTCAGTCACACACAATCACAGCTCTCAGTCACACACAATCACAGCTCTCAGTCACACACAATCACAGCTCTCAGTTACACAATCACAGCTCTTAGTCGCACACAATCACAGCTCTTAGTCGCACACAATCACAGCTCTCAGTCACACACAATCACAGCTCTCAGTCACACACAATCACAGATCTCAGTCACACACAATCGCAGCTCTCAGTCACACACAATCACAGCTCTCAGTCACACACAATCACAGCTCTCAGTCACACACAATCACAGCTCTTAGTCGCACACAATCACAGCTCTCAGTCACACACAATCACAGCTCTCAGTTACACAATCACAGCTCTTAGTCACACACAATCACAGCTCTCAGTCACACACAATCACAGCTCTCAGTCACACACAATCACAGCTCTCAGTCACACACAATCACAGCTCTCAGTCACACACAATCACAGCTCTCAGTCACACACAATCACAGCTCTCAGTCACACACAATCACAGCTCTCAGTCACACACAATCACAGCTCTCAGTCACACACAATCACAGCTCTCGGTCACACACAATCACAGCTCTCAGTCACACACAATCACAGCTCTCAGTCACACACAATCACAGCTCTCAGTCACACACAATCACAGCTCTCAGTCACACACAATCACAGCTCTCAGTCACACACAATCACAGCTCTCAGTCACACACAATCACAGCTCTCAGTCACACAATCACAGCTCTCAGTCACACACAATCACAGCTCTCAGTCACACACAATCGCAACTCTCAATCACACACAATCACAGCTCTCAAGTCATGGCAAGACCTTACCTGGCTGCATGTAACAAGAGAGGCTGCAGCAAACTCACGACAAGGCAAACAATCGTAGCGGAAGTTGAATCCCTGTCCCGCCAAATTCTGAATCATCTACTCCACAGTCCGAGTATCGTTGTTTCCCTAAGCCCAGCCGTGAAATGGCAACGCGCTTTTCAGTTGCATAAAGCAATGGGCAAACAAGGCAAGACGCATTTCTTTGCTAGAAAATGTCACGAAAATGACCGCCCACTCTCCTACATCACGCGACTCCCGCTCAACTCTACAGAGCACACAATTTTGGGGGAAAAGATTTCCCTATTCGCAATTTGCTCCTCCCTCTTTCTTTGTCTGTGTCCAACAACAACAATAACAGAGCTATACTCTCGTTTTTCTTCTCTGGCTTTTTCGGGGGGGGGGGGGCACGTGTCCATCTGGGATTTGAAGGCGAACTGGACCGTCATGCGATATTAGCTATGGAAGCGATTATTTTTGGTTGAGCAAAGCTAAGATTGAGGGTGATTTCCAGCTCGTTCCTATACGAATACTACTGTCCCAAGGAGAGGAGTTGTAGCCTAGTGGCTAGGGCGCCTGCCTCATGACCGGAAGGTCGTGGGTTCGAGTCCCAGCCCTAGGAGACAATTTGTGCCCTTGAGCAAGGCACTTAATCCCGCATTGCTTCAGTCCACCCAGCTGAGATTGGGTACCAGATTGAGCTGGGTAAATTTAGTGTGGGTGTTGCGGCCCCTCCAGCCCGTCAGGCTGAAAGCTGTACACAGTCCTCGGATGCGCCTCGCAACTAGCTGCGGCTGTGCCTTGGGCTGTACATCTGATTGAAAGGTCGGGTGTCTAAATTTATTTTATTATTTATTTATAGTGTCCCAATATTTTAGAAAGATGGAAAGTGCCTCTGATTGATATATTAGTTATAATAATGTTGTTTCTCTCTCACACAATTTTCCAATTAAATAAGCAGTGTCGGCAAAAGATAAAAAGCTAGGTCGCATCGGACCCCCCGCTGTTAGCAAAGGGGCCCAGCCGAGTGAAGTCTTACAGAGGTTAGCCAACAGCAGGGGTGCCGCGTATTGTTCAAACAATATTAAATTTAATTGTCTGCATTGGTTGTTGACGCACAAAAAACTTACGAGAAATCAAAAGCATGGTAAAGTAAAAGCAGCAAAAATCTATTTGCCACAGCTAGGGAAAATTTGGCACCCAAGTGGCGGGGCGGAGCAAGCGGCTTGAAAGGTTCTTCTTTCAAGCCCCGCAAACAGCCCGCAGTCAGATAAACAAAATATAAGTTTAGTTGAGTTGCTTTCCACCCCGCCGATGACACTTCAAAGAGCGGCTGCCGGGTGCGGCGGCATAGATACGCCAACCTCCCCTCAGACGCCGCCAGCCGCTGCTGCAGCCGCCCGACAAACCAGGAAGAAACTTCCTTCAATAGGAGGAGGGGTTCGTCACACTCCGCCGCTTGCTCTTGACTGCAGCCGGTTTTGGCTTGAAGGGTCGGGAAAAAACACAATTGAAAGCGCGAGTGTGGAGAAGTGAGTTTCCAGAGCGGCCGCCTCCTCTTTCACACACACAGAGACCGTGACACTTCATTCACAGAATAGAGAAGACACAACAGAGCAGAGGGACCACCCGCTGAGCCGCGCAGCTCTTTACTCATCTCGGCAATAGTTGGGCAGGCCGCCGCTTCTTCCAGTTCTCCCTTTCAGTTGGAGCGGAGTCGGGAAAAGTGTTTTTTATCCCATTGTCTTGCACTCCAACTGCAGTTAGCTATTCAACTCTCTCTTCTCTCTGCCCCCTACCCCGCTCAACAATCGTTCCAAACCAACTTAGTTTTTTATGACTCTGTCTACAGCTGGCAACGAATTTTTTTGTCCTGCCAGACTAGAAATCCCGGTCTGGCACGCTTGTGTTTTAATTTTTTATACTGGGATAAATCACACAGATTTTAGGGTCAGTTTCCGCTGAAATCGAACAAAGAGAGAAAATTAGAATAGACTATGCAAGATTTTTCAGTTACAAAACAAAACAAACGTTTTCTAATATTAAAAGTTCAGCTGACACATCGTGCTCCCGGTGTCCATATCAATGTACATTGCACCCACCTCACGCCGGCTTGTCCAATCGCATCAACCCCACGCCGAATTGTACGCAGTGCGAAACTCACGCCTTATTTTTCCATTCCACACAAACGGTGATAATTATAGGCAACCCAGGCTAAACTATCGATATTTATACTCTTAGCACGCCTATATGCACCCACCTCACACCGGCTTGTCCAAGACATCAACCCTACGCCTCATTGTACGCAGTCCTAAACTCACGCCGTATTTTTTCCATTCCACTCAAACGGTGATAATTATAGGCAACCCTGGCTAAACTATCGATATGTACACCCGTAGCACGCCTATCACATAGTGCCGCAAGTAAATTAGACTTCGATTATATCGACAATAGCAACAATCTATTCCGATATAAAGAAATTAGAAGACAAAAAATCACATCAAAATGATGATTTCTTGTGTGTTTGTAAAAAAATAGGCCACTCGTGACGACGGACTGCTGCTGCAGAGACGCAAATTCGCAATATAATGCGGCTACAGGTTAACTCACTGCACTAAACTGGAATAAGGCTGAAATAATAATATTAAAATTATTGTTTATGTGCGCTTCTACAATAAATATTATAGATAGCCTGCGCTACTAAGTAAATAAGGGTTGAAGAAAAAAGGAAAAAAGCGCTAAGAAAAAGCCAAGACATAACTACTACAAGTAGACACTCAAAAACATCTTGAAGTACATAAATAGGCCAGTGTTAGTAGTGCTGTGAGTTCGCAGAGATCGCAGAAATCCATTAACAGATTTTTGAAAACTAAAATTCGTCAGCAGTTCATAAATAATTAATTAGGTGAGGCTTTTTTTAGACGGGACAATAGACATTTATAAATGCTGATGCTCCTTGATAACAAATTGATAAATAAATAATTGAAAATTAAATATTAGATAAATACTTGAAACACAAACAAGAAACGCAACTTTTTTGACCGTAAAGGCAGCGAGATAAGTCTTGTGAGTACAGCAAAAAACGTTACGATTACGCAAAAGTTTTATTCCGAAAACCAAGAAAATTAATAAAAGGTTTTTGCATTCCTTCTCCAAAGCACCGAAAATAGAAAGAAAGAAACAAACAAAGTTAACACAAGACTCATAATAACTTAGGCTTGAGTTTCTTTTCTTGGCGGAAGCAATCGGAAATGAAATTCTGATTGGTGTCAATCAATAAAATTAAAGATTGAGTAATTTTATGCAAGTAAATGAAAAGGCGATACTTTGTGAGTTTTTTTGAAGATAAGAAGATAAGCATTTTAATGATATAGGATATGGATAGAAACAAATGTTTTGTGATTCACAATTAAATAGAGCCACATGATACAACTGCATTGTGAGTCACACTGTGAACCCCATTGCGAGTCACACTGTAAACCCCATTGCGAGTCACACTGTGAACCCCATTGCGAGTCACACTGTAAACCCCATTGTGAGTCACACTGTGAACCCCATTGCGAGTCACACTGTAAACCCCATTGTGAGTCACACTGTGAACCCCATTGTGAGTCACACTAATTCCCTAGCCGAGCCACACCACGATCAAATGTAGAGAAGAACATATAGTTTATTAAATCAAAATACCGATAACAAAAAATAGCCTTGAAGTGATAAGCTCATAAGAGCAATAAAAAATTACAGAGAATTAAAGAAAAACATGAAAAATGGCAGCATTCAGCGTAGCCTAGGATTGAAAAAAGAGAATCCCAAGGTTTAGAGAAAACTCACTGGGTATAAAACTAAATGGAGGGCTGCAAAGTGCAGACAGTGCGAAGATGATAAATTGCGCGCTACACACCAGCTACATACTACTAAGCTACTAACAGTACTAGCGTAAAACATAAGTAGAAAGAAAATTAATTGTGGCAAATTCGAACCAATTTTTTCTCAAATCAATAGACGATTTTAAAAGCATCGGTGTGGCACTCAAAACTTAACTACTCTTAGTAGTAGTAGCTCTAGCTAAATATCTAGCCTATAGCGCTTGTCTACTATTTGTTGTTATTCAAAATAAAACAAAATTGTTTCTATAATAAAGGAGAGCCTTGAAATTCATTCGGTCAAACAGCCGCCATTTTCAGCTGGAGGCTCAGCGTGCAGCTGCGTGGAGGACACGGCAAATCGGCCGACATTCTTGGTGCCGCCGACGACTGTTGCCGGCGCCGCTGGGATGACCTGGGATGGAGCGGCGGCGTTGGAGGCGGCGGCGGCGGCGGCGGCGGCTGTTGACGAGGCTGGGGCGCTGACCGACGATAAGGAAATTCGACGAGGGAATACTGCGGGCAGGATAAGCCGTTGTTTTAGGGATAAGCAATTCTTGAGGGATTTTAAATTCGTGAGTTTGAGCTACTCCTGAGGGATTTGAGCTATTCCTGAGGGATTAGAGCTGCTCCTGATGTATTTGAGCTACTCTTGAAGGATTTGAGCTACTGCTGGGGAATTTAAGGCTACTCTTGAGGGATTTGAGCTACTCTTGAGGGATTTGAGCTACTCTTGAGGGATTGGAGCTACTCCTGAGGGATTTGAGCTACTACTGGGGGATTTGAGCTACTCCTGAGGGATTTGAGATATTTCTAAGGAATTTGAGCTACTCCTGAAGGATTTGAGATATTTCTGAGGCATTTGAGCTACTCTTGAAGGATTTGAGCTACTCCTGGGGGATTTGAGCTACTCCTGAGGGATTTGAGCTACTACTAAGGGATTCGAGCTACTCCTGAAGGATTTGAGCTGCTCCTGAAGGATTTGAGCAACTACTGAGGGATTTGAGCAACTACTGAGAGATTTGAGCTACTACTGGGGGATTTGAGCTACTCCTGAAGGATTTGAGCTACTCCTGAAGGATTTGAGATATTTCTGAGGCATTTGAGCTACTCTTGAAGGATTTGAGCTACTCCTGGGGGATTTGAGCTACTCCTGGGGGATTTGAGCTACTCCTGGGGGATTTGAGCTACTCCTGAGGGATTTGAGCTACTCCTGGGGGATTTGAGCTACTCCTGAGGGATTTGAGCTACTCCTGGGGGATTTGAGCTACTCCTGAGGGATTTGAGCTACTCCTGAAGGACTTAAGCTACTCATGAGGGATTTCGAGATGGCTCAGTTTAGCTATATCAAGATCGCAAATACAAAATCCCTAACAAATTGCAACCGCATGAAACAAACCGGAAGGACTGGACGGCGGACTGTGAGAAGGCTGAGACAAGTCAATGCACCGACTTCTGATTGCCGCTTCGGCCTGTTCAGCGCCGCCAACACTGGACTCGTCGTTATTGTCGGCGCCGGCAGCAGCCGCCGCTCTGGCCGCCGTCTGCAACAGCGCGAGCACCTCGGCCAATGTGGCATCCGGCCCGGAGCGACAGCTGGCGACGAGGATTTTGCGCTGGTCGCCGCTGCCGCCGCCGCCGGCGCCGCCGCCGCTCGGGCACAGCAAGACGCAGCGGCCTGCGGCCAAATCGGGCAGCGGTATGCGGCGCCCGTCCGGCAGCAGCAGCTCCGCACCGGGCGTCGCCGACGGCTCGACAGCTGGCAAGTCCGCCTCAGCGACATCCGCGGCAGCAGCGGCGCCGGTCGAATCGGAGGCGGAGGAGTCGGCGACAAACTCGTCCACGTTGGGCCGCCTTCCGCCGCGGCCGAGGCTGTTGTGAGGAGTCGGCGGGGGCGCCGCCACCAGGGCTTGCATTGGGGACTTCTGCTGCAGGTTGGTGAAGGAGATGGGGATGCAATGCTGACGTCATCTGGTAGTTGTTTAATTAGATTCATGACCAACCCCACAATCAGCCATGACCAACCCCACAATCAGCCATGACCAACCCCACAATCAGTCATGACCAACCCCACAATCAGCCGTGACCAACCCCACAATCAGCCATGACCAACCCCACAATCAGCCATGACCAACCCCACAATCAGCAATGACCAACCACAAAATCACCCATGACCAACCCCACAATCAGCCATGACCAACCCCACAATCAGTCATGACCAACCACAAAATCACCCATGACCAACCCTACAATCAGCCATGACCAACCCCACAATCAGCAATGACCAACCACAAAATCACCCATGACCAACCCCAAAATCGCCCATGACCAACCCCACAATCAGCCATGACCAACCCCAAAATCAGTCATGACCAACCCTACAATCAGTCATGACCAACCCCAAAATCAATCATGACCAACCCAAAATCGCCCGTGACCAAACCGCTAACCGGATTCGCAACTTCAACAAGGCCGAGGCCATCGATGAAACCTTCGCCGACGCCGAGGCCACTGCCGCTGCCGGCGACGCCGTTCTGAAACGCCTCGGCCGTGGCCTTGTCCACCACGATAGTCAAAGCGGCTGAAGGCGAAGCAGCCAGCGACGGCAGCTGTTGAGCCAGATCTGGCGCCGCTGTAATAGTGTTTGGCAACGATTGCGACACAGTTGCCATAGCAACGGCTGGCAGGAGATTCGACGCAGTCGACGACGGGACGAGAGCGGCCGCGGCACCAGTGAGAAGGCTTTGAACGATGTCGACGGATTGAGGAGCAGCCGCTGGCTGCTGCATCTCCGATAATGACGATGAAGATGAGGATGGCGGAAGCTGGACGGGCGGCTGCAGCTGATCATGCTGCTGGTGCTGCTGTTGATGTTGCTCAACAGCCGACAAAATCAAAGCCTTGGAGATGGAACTGGCCGGCGACAACGAAGCCGAAGCCAACGGAGTCACCGTGGCCGTGTTGCCGTCTTCGTCGGCCTCAGCGCGCTGTTGAGCGTCCAGCCTCTCCTCCCAGATGCTGTTGTAATCGTCGCGCGCTTTTAGGACGCGCCGTTTGGCCTCGGCCCAGCGTCGGGCCTGAAGGCCGAGGCGAACTATTGGAGAGACGTCGTTCTCCGACTCGGGTTCCGGATCTGATTGGCGCAGCTTCTCCATGAAGTGATTCCACACGCCGGCCAGAACCTGGACAGCGAATTATTTTGTGGGATTCAAAAGATTGGGATTCTTTTCTACTGGGGTTTTTCTGATTGGCTACTGAAAACTACTAAGTGCTCTGACTGTCTAGTGATATTTGTGAAGCACTTTCATTGGCTAGAAATAGGTGTGAAGCATTCTGATTGGCTAGAAATAGGTGTGAAGCGCTCTGATTGGCCAGGAATAGGTGTGAAGCGCTCTGATTGGCTAGGAATAGGTGTGAAGCACTCTGATTGGCTAGGAATGGGTGTGAAGCACTCTGATTGGCTAGGAATAGGTGTGAAGCACTCTGATTGGCTAGGAATAGGTCTGAAGCACTCTGATTGGCTAGGAGTAGGTGTGAAGCACTCTGATTGGCTAGGAGTAGGTGTGAAGCACTCTGATTGGCTAGGAGTAGGTGTGAAGCACTCTGATTGGATTGCACTACAAACACTATTGCAAACCTTTTTCCTATAGTAGTTCAGCTGATGCCGAACGCCGGCCATTTTCTGACGAAGACGACGCTGATGATCGCTGACGCTGCCGGCTGGCGCACCGGCGGCTGCTGCGGCGGCTCCGCCAGCGTCCGATTCGGCGTACTCAGCAAACGAGTTGACCACATTCTCTAGATCCTCGTCGATGAAACAATCTAGTTGAAATTCGAATCCAATGCCGGGAAGGATTTTCATTTGCTGTTGCAGCTGTCGATCGTTCACTACTAGACGGAATTCGGCCACGTGAAAAAACTTGCTTGGATCGCCTTTGTATTCAACGGAAGGCGTGGCGCTGCTGAATATGCCGGCATTGGTCGCGGCCGATGATTCGTCCCGACTGCCCGGCTCCTGGGCGGACACCTTCTTGGGCTGCTCCTGATGTACAGTTGAAGGAGAGGGATGAACGATTCTAAATTAAGAGATTGGGTGATAGCTAAGGTGCACATTCGTTGGCTCGTAGCTACATTGCTTTTTTACCGGATTGGTTGATAGCTTAGCTCGTTCCTGATTGGCTGGTATTTAAGTTTTTTTCTGATTGGCTAATAGTTAAGCTCCTTTCTGGTTGGCTAATAGTTACCTTCATTCTGATTGGCCAATAGCTAAGCTCTTTCTGATTGGCCGATAGCTAAACTTTTTTAAATTGGCTGATAACTTAGATCTTGTCTGATTGGCTGATAGCTAAGCTCCCCTCTAATTGGCTGATAGAAAAGCTTCATTCTGATTGGCTGATAGCTAAGCTCTTTTTAATTGGCCAATAGCTGAGATCTTGTCTAATTGGCTGATATCTAAGCTCCCCTCTAATTAGCTGATACCTAAGCTCCCCTCTAATTGGCTGATACTAAAGCTTCTTTCTGATTGGCTAATAGCTAAGCTCCCCTCTAATTAGCTGATTGAAAGGCTTCTTTCTGATTGGCTAATAGCTAAGCTCCCCTCTAATTGGCTGATTGAAAGGCTTCTTTCTGATTGGCTGATAGCTAAGCTCCCCTCTAATTGGCTGATACTAAAGCTTCTTTCTGATTGGCTAATGGCTAAGCTCCCCTCTAATTAGCTGATTGAAAGGCTTCTTTCTGATTGGCTAATAGCTAAGCTCCCCTCTAATTGGCTGATTGAAAGGCTTCTTTCTGATTGGCTGATAGCTAAGCTCCCCTCTAATTGGCTGATAGAAAAGCTTCTTTCTGATTGGCTACTAGCTAAGCTCCCCTCTAATTGGCTGATACTAAAGCTTCTTTCTGATTGGCTAATAGCTAAGCTCCCCTCTAATTGGCTGATAGAAAAGCTTCTTTCTGATTGGCTGATAGCTAAGTTCTCCTCTAATTGGCTGATAGAAAAGCTTCTTTCTGATTGGCTAATAGCCAAGCTTAGAGACACAATAGCAAATAATAAACACAAACCTACCCCGGACAGATTAGCCTCCGAACTATCCGCATCGGCCCATTTTTCTGTCTGCGACAGCCCAACCAGTTGGACTTGAATTGGCACCGGTTTCAAATTGAAAATCTGCAGCGACAGAAGTTCCTCGGCAGTTGGCCGAAAATCCGGCAGAGGATTTGTACAAGTGAAAAAGATATCACGAATCTCGGGATTTTCAATGCTGAAAATTTTTTTAATTTAACAATCGTATAAGACTCCATTCTTACATTCAAATTATTATATCCCATTTGAATGACAGCACTCACCGAGTCAGCACCTGCGGCGGCGTATTACTAGCAATCCGTTCCCACACGTCTAAAAAATTCTGACACTCCTGATACGGTATGCTATTGGTGACCATTTCTACAATAAGTATGCCGAATGCGAATATGTCAACTTTCTCGTCGTAGCGTTCCTGCAGCATCTCGGGCGCCATGTAGCCCAGAGTGCCTAGCATAGTTTTCCTAGTCTGAGTTTTGGCCGTGGCTAAGCCGAAATCGCCCAGCTTAATATTGTAATATTCGTCCGGGTTTTCGCCGTCAGCTATGAACACGTTCTCCGGCTTCAGGTCTCGATGGATTACCGGCGGTTTCATCCTTTAATAGTGTAGGAGGTGGTTGGGAAGCAATGTTCTGCAGCAGATCTTCCACTTTGAACTATTAGGAATACTAGTCACAGATCTCTGTGAGACTAGAAAGAATCTTTCAGTGCCTAGTGAGATTAACTATGTCATTTTTTAATTGAGACAATATTTATAGATCTCACTCCTTTAAACCAGAACTTTTAAGAGATACGTCCCTTGTGATTAAGGCACTGCCCAGAGATATCTCCAGTCTCATTGAAAAACTACATAGAAATCTCTCCCCTCTGATTGAGACAATACCCAGAGATCTCTCCCTTCTGATTAAGACACTACATGGAGATCTCTCCCTTCTCATTGAGACACTACCCAGAGATCTCTCCCTTCTCATTGAGACACTACCCAGAGATCTCTCCCTTCTCATTGAGACACTACCCAGAAATATCTCCCTTCTCATTGAGACACTACCCAGAAATATCTCCCTTCTCATTGAGACACTACCCAGAGACCTCTCTTTTCTGATAGACACTACCTAGAGATCTCTCCCTTTTGATTGAGACACTACCTAGAGATGTCTCCCTTCTCATTGAGACACTACCTAGAGATGTCTCCCATCTCATTGAGACACTACCCAGAGACCTCTCTTTTCTGATAGACACTACCTAGAGATCTCTCCCTTTTGATTGAGACACTACCTAGAGATCTCTCCCTTCTCATTGAGACACTACCTAGAGATGTCTCCCATCTCATTGAGACACTACCTAGAGATATCTCCCTTCTCATTGAGTCACTACCCAGAGATCCCTCCTTCTGATTGAGACACTACCCAGAGATCTCTCCCTTCTCATTGAAACACTACCCAGAGATCTCTCCTTCTAATTGAGACACTACCTAGAGATGTCTCCCTTCTGATTGAGACACTACCTAGAGATCCCTCCCTCTCATTGAGACCCTACCCAGAGATCTCTCCCTTCTCATTGAAACACTACCCAGAGATCTCTCCTTCTAATTGAGACACTACCTAGAGATCTCTCCCTTCTGATTGAGACACTACCTAGAGATCCCTCCCTCTCATTGAGACCCTACCCAGAGATCTCTCCCTTCTCATTGAAACACTACCCAGAGATCTCTCCTTCTCATTGAGACTCTACCCAGTTATCTCTCCTTCTCATTGAGACACTACTTAGAGATCTCTCCCTTCTGATTGAGACACTATCTAGAGATATCTCCCTTCTCATTGAGACACTACCCAGAGATCTCTCCCTTCTCATTGAGATACTACCCAGAGATCTCTCCCTTCTCATTGAGACACTACCCAGAGATCTCTCCCTTCTCATTAAGACACTACCCAGACATGAGCTCACTTGTGGTGCATGTGGCGCAGTCCCTCGAGTATCTGCTGCATCCAGGACTGAAATACATTAAAATCCACCACAGCCTCGCGAGTCTGCTCGTTATAAAATGTTTTCATCTTTTCACGCAGAGTTCCCTCGCTCATGAACTCGGTGACGATCACCGTAGCCTTCACTTTCTCGCCTTTATCGCCATTTTCGTCCAACTCGAAATAGCAGTCGAGCAGATCGTAATAGCGAACGATGTTCGGGTGCTCGCATTTGATCATCATCTCCACCTGGGATCAGGCGGATCCGGGTACGCGATGTGTAAGGTAGGTCAGATAAATGGGTCAAGCTACATTATAAATGGGTCAAGCCAAATGGATCAAGCTACATGGGTCAAGCTAAATGGGTCAAGCTACATAGGTCAATCTGCATAGGTCAAGCACTTAAGCTACATAGGTCAAGCTACATGGGTCAAGCTAAATTGGTCAAGCTACATAGGTCAATCTGGATAGGTCAAGCACTTAAGCTACATAGGTCAAGCTACATGTGTCAAGCTAAATGGGTCAAGCTACATAGGTCAATCTGCATAGGTCAAGCACTTAAGCTACATAGGTCAAGCTAAATGGGTCAAGCTACATAGGTCAATCTGCATAGGTCAAGCACTTAAGCTACATAGGTCAAGCACTTAAGCTACATAGGTCAAGCTAAATGTGTCAAGCTAAATGGGTCAAGCTACATAGTTCAGACTACATGGGTCAAGCTAAATGGGTTAAGCTACATGGGTCAAGCTAAATGGGTCAAGCTACATGGGTCAAGCTACATGGGTCAAGCTACATGGGTCAAGCTAAATGGGTCAAGCTACATAGTTCAGACTACATGGGTCAAGCTAAATGGGTCAAGCTACATAGTTCAGACTACATGGGTCAAGCTAAATGGGTTAAGCTACATGGGTAAAGCTAAATGGGTCAAGCTACATGGGTCAAGCTACATGGGTCAAGCTACATGGGTCAAGCTAAATGGGTCAAGCTACATAGTTCAGACTACATGGGTCAAGCTAAATGGGTCAAGCTACATAGTTCAGACTACATGGGTCAAGCTAAATGGGTTAAGCTACATGGGTAAAGCTAAATGGGTCAAGCTACATGGGTCAAGCTACATGGGTCAAGCTACATGGGTCAAGCTACATGGGTCAAGCTAAATGGGTCAAGCTACATAGTTCAGACTACATGGGTCAAGCTAAATGGGTTAAGCTACATGGGTAAAGCTAAATGGGTCAAGCTACATAGTTCAGACTACATGGGTCAAGCTAATGGGTCAAGCACTTAAGCTACATAGGTCAATCTACATGGGTCAAGCTACATAGGTCAAGCTGCATGGATCAAGTAGTTCAAACTGGGTTCTATTTGGTCAAGTGAGTCAATCTAAGTGAGTTAAATCGGGTCAAGCATTAGCCACAACATAAACGCTCACCTCCTTGCGAACCTGCTCCCTTTCGGCTGGCCTGTCCTTGCCAACGTGGAACTTGAGCTCGCACCAGGCAATGGGCCGGCCCTGCTCCCTGTCGTAGCCCCGGTAGACCCGCTTGTAGGCGCCCTCGCCACATTTGATATTGTGCTTGATCCATCGGCCGCACGGGCTAACGGCGATGCCGCGCTGTTTCAACTGCAGCTCCATCTGATGGCGGCGCCACATCTGCTCCTCGCGCTTTCGCTCCCGTTCTTTGGCTTTTTCTTCGCGCGATTTAGCCGCCTTCTTGATTATCTCGCGATCCTTGTCGGATTGAGTCGGCGCCGCCGATGATGAAATTGTCGAATTGGCGCTTGCCGACGCTGCTGCTGCTGCTGTTGTTGTTGCTGTTGATGCAGAGGATGTGACTGTAGATGCTGGAGCTGGGGAAGCGGCCGCAACAGCAGCTGAGGCGGAAGCGGCATCGTGTCCGTTGACCAGCTCGGACTTAACGACAGCGGCGGCAATTTTGTCGTCAACAACAACTGCCGATTGTCGACAGTCCGACGCGGCGGCAACTACAGCGGCGAAAGTTGCGGGCGTCGGTGGCGGCGGCTGAGGCGGCGTAGCAACAGAATCCGGTCTCTGCGAAGCGTTCAGTTCGTCAGTTTCTAAGCGCTGCGGCGGCGGAGGCTGCTGGCCGTCAACTTGCTGCCTTGGCTGCTGCTGCTGCTGCTGCTGTTGCCGTTGTTCGATCGTTTTGTCTTTCCGCTTTTGCGCTTCGGTACAATCAATGTTCTCGCTGAATATTCTGCGGCGCCTTCTGAATAGGGGAAATGGGATTCAGGAACTGACAGGTGGGTCCTGGTAGGGCTGATAAACTGCTTGCTGACTCTATTCTAGGTACTAGAGCTAAGCACTGAGTCTAACTCGAGGTCAAGCATTGGGTCAAGTATTGGGTCAAGCCTTGGGTCAAGTATTGGGTCAACCATTGGGTCAAGCCTTGGGTCAAGTATTAAGTGAAGCATTGGGTCAAGCCTTGGGTCAAGTATTGAGTGAAGCATTGGGTCAAGCCTTGGGTCAAGCCTTGGGTCAAGTATTGGGTTAAGCATTGGGTCAAGCCTTGGGTCAAGTATTGAGTGAAGCATTGGGTCAAGCCTTGGGTCAAGCCTTGGGTCAAGTATTGAGTTAAGCATTGGGTCAAGCCTTGGGTCAAGTATTGAGTGAAGCATTGGGTCAAGCCTTGGGTCAAGTATTGAGTTAAGCATTGGGTCAAGCCTTGGGTCAAGTATTGAGTGAAGCATTGGGTCAAGCCTTGGGTCAAGCCTTGGGTCAAGTATTGAGTTAAGCATTGGGTCAAGCCTTGGGTCAAGTATTGAGTAAAGCATTGGGTCAAGCCTTGGGTCAAGCCTTGGGTCAAGTATTGAGTTAAGCATTGGGTCAAGCCTTGGGTCAAGTATTGAGTGAAGCATTGGGTCAAGCCTTGGGTCAAGCCTTGGGTCAAGTATTGAGTTAAGCATTGGGTCAAGCCTTGGGTCAAGTATTGAGTGAAGCATTGGGTCAAGCCTTGGGTCAAGTATTGGGTCAACCATTGGGTCAAGCCTTGGGTCAAGTATTGAGTGAAGCATTGGGTCAAGCCTTGGGTCAAGTATTGGGTCAAGTATTAAGTGAAGCATTGGGTCAAGCCTTGGGTCAAGCCTTGGGTCAAGTATTGAGTTAAGCATTGGGTCAAGCCTTGGGTCAAGCATTGGGTCAAGCCTTGGGTCAAGTATTGGGTCAAGTATTGGGTCAAGTATTGGGTCAAGTATTGGGTCAAGTATTGGGTCAAGCATTGGGTCAAGTATTGGGTCAAGTATTGGGTCAAGTATTGGGTCAAGTATTGGGTCAAGTATTGGGTCAAGTATTGGGTCAAGCATTGGGTCAAGTATTGGGTCAAGTATTGGGTCAAGTATTGGGTCAAGCATTGGGTCAAGTATTGGGTCAAGTATTGGGTCAAGTATTGGGTCAAGTATTGGGTCAAGTATTGGGTCAAGTATTGGGTCAAGTATTGGGTCAAGTATTGGGTCAAGTATTGGGTCAAGCATTGGGTCAAGTATTGGGTCAAGTATTGGGTCAAGTATTGGGTCAAGTATTGGGTCAAGTATTGGGTCAAGTATTGGGTCAAGTATTGGGTCAACCATTGGGTCAAGCCTTGGGTCAAGTATTAAGTGAAGCATTGGGTCAAGCCTTGGGTCAAGTATTGAGTGAAGCATTGGGTCAAGCCTTGGGTCAAGTATTGAGTGAAGCATTGGGTCAAGCCTTGGGTCAAGTATTGGGTCAAGTATTAAGTGAAGCATTGGGTCAAGCCTTGGGTCAAGCCTTGGGTCAAGTATTGAGTTAAGCATTGGGTCAAGCCTTGGGTCAAGCATTGGGTCAAGCCTTGGGTCAAGCATTGGGTCAAGCCTTGGGTCAAGTATTGGGTCAAGTATTGGGTCAAGTATTGGGTCAAGTATTGGGTCAAGTATTGGGTCAAGTATTGGTCAAGTATTGGGTCAAGCATTGGGTCAAGTATTGGTCAAGTATTGGGTCAAGCATTGGGTCAAGTATTGGGTCAAGTATTGGGTCAAGTATTGGGTCAAGTATTGGTAAAGTATTGGGTCAAGCATTGGGTCAAGTATTGGTCAAGTATTGGGTCAAGCATTGGGTCAAGTATTGGGTCAAGTATTGGGTCAAGTATTGGGTCAAGTATTGGGTCAAGCATTGGGTCAAGTATTGGTCAAGTATTGGGTCAAGCATTGGGTCAAGTATTGGGTCAAGTATTGGTCAAGTATTGGGTCAAGCATTGGGTCAAGTATTGAGTGAAGCATTGGGTTTGTTTCAAACCCTAAGCCAAGCCATTGGTGCTCAGTTTTCTTAGACACGAAATCGCATCTAGCTACTCACTCAGCAGCAGCAATTCCGGCCGTCAGGCGCTGTTGCAGGCCGTTGTCGACAGCCCCGAGCTGATCGTATTGGCTGAGCACTGTCTCTCTAATTGAAACCCGTTGCATCTTTCTAGCCCGAGTAACCGCCGGTCTACTAGCGGCGCCTCTGTAGGGGGCCCCAAGCGGGCTCAGACTGCTGCTGTTGCTGCCATCAGCTTTGCCCAACTGGGTCCCAACAGCATCGGCGCTTTCATCCAACGATTCCATAGATCTGGCGTAGCACAGATGCACTTCGCCGATGCTTGAGGAACCAGTGGAAGTCTCGACGACCGATTGCCTTAACCGGACAGGCTCTTGAATCTCTGGTAGAGTCCGCGGCGGCGGCAACGGCGGCTGGCCGTCATCTTCGGCTTTGACCGAGCTATCTACCGTGAGACGTGTAGAAGACTGAAATGATTATTTTACAGCTGAGATTGGGCAACACAAACTTTCTCTCCCTGTACAGTGTACACTAGATGCTCTCTCCCTGCCAATGTACATTTAATTCTCTCTCTCTCCTGCCACTGTACATTTGATACTCTCTCCCCTACCATTGTACATTTGATACTCTCTCCCTGCCACTGTACATTTGATACTCTCTCTCCTCCCACTGTACAATAGATACTCTCTCCCCTGCCACTGTAGATTTGATACTCTCTCTCCTGCTATTGTACATTTGATACTCTCACTCTCCTGCTACAGTACATTCGATACTCCAACTGCTACTGATTTTTGTACATTTGAATTACCTGAGAGTTAGTCTTAAACAATGCTAGAAAAAATGAAAAACAATGCGTTACTTTTTTAATCTAAATAAAACAGCTACTATCGCAGAGCTTTACGGGTTTATTACAGTTTATTATTATGCAAATTTAATGATTTAAACACTTTAAAACAACTAAAAACGAGAGCTTTAACTGGGCTACCCTTATGCAAACAATAAAAACCATTTTCTTGCACACAACAGCAAAGTCTATGTAAATAAACTAAAACTCACATTCTGAATAATAAATGGCGTAAAACAATAAAAAATTATTCCAGGACATAATTCACAACAAAAGATAACAAAAAAGTAAAAAAGTGAAAACCTCTATCTATCTATCTATCTCTATAGCTATATTAAAAACTGGGCAAAAAGATAATAAAAAGCTGTGGAAACTTAAAGGAATTGTGCCGTTGGAATAAATAATATTTATAAATCATAAATAAAGTGTACATCTATGAAATCTAGACGGAGAAAAATAAGATAATTATCATTTTTAATGCATGTTTAAAAGTTAACACGCAAGAACAAAAGCAAATAAGTGCAATGAAATAAATCACACTAATTTTTTCGCAGAGATTAATTTTTTGTAAACTTAAAAACCTTAGTAGAATAGCAGGCAGATTGACGGGAGACACATTAGAAACATGCTTTCACAGATTAATACTTATAAAAAGTACGTATCACATGCTACTAAGCCAACGAACTAATAGTGGTACCATTAATAGAAATAATACTTTTCATAAAGCTGTGTGCACTAGGACTAACTGACTAAAGTACTAATAAACCAATTTTATTGTGCATTTATGATAAGCCAAAATTGAAAATCCGAAACTCAATCAAATTCACGACTTGACGGCTTGTTGGCTCTGCGAGCCGCCAGCCTTGCCGCCGCCGCCGCTGCCGCCTCCGCCGGAACCTTCGGCCTTGGCTTTGTCTTCTATCTGCTTGCCGAGGTACTCCCTAGTGAATTTTAAATTAGCTAATTATCTGGTGACGAATGGGCACTACTGTAAAAACGCTGAATATAAAAAAATGTACGAATTATAATAAAAAATCTGACAAAATAGATGACTGACACAACTAGATGACAGCCGGATCTCCTTGACAACAGCCAGAACCCCCTGACAACAGCCAGAGAACTCCCTGACAACAGCCAGAACACCCTGACAACAGCCAGAACCCCCTGACAACAGCCAGAGAACCCCCTGACAACAGCCAGAACACCCTGACAACAGCCAGAGAACCCCCTGACAACAGCCAGAGAACCCCCTGACAACAGCCAGAGAACCCCCTGACAACAGCCATAACACCCTGACAACAGCCAGAACCCCCTGACAACAGCCAGAACACCCTGACAACAGCCAGAACACCCTGACAACAGCCAGAGAACCCCCTGACAACAGCCAGAGAACCCCCTGACAACAGCCAGAGAACCCCCTGACAACAGCCAGAACACCCTGACAACAGCCAGAAACCCCCTGACAACAGCCAAAAAACCATCTAACAATGACAAAAGTCAGCAAAAAAGCTGCCAGCATCACTTAAGCAATTGATATATCTATAAACTCACCGACTTAATATAAATGAAGACAAGGATACAAGCAACTCACCAGTTGTGTACCATAATTTTTTGCACGGCAATCAGAGCATTGTAGCGCACATTCGGATCGTCGCTGGTAAGCATTTTCATCACCAGTTCTTTGGCGCCAAGCTGCTCAATTACTCTGAGTTTAAGGTGGAGGGATTCCTCATGATAAGATTAGAGAATTAGACTCTTAATGGAGTGTCAGGGTGAGATGGGAGAATGAGACTTCTCAGGGTGAGATGGGAGAATGAGACTTTTAATGGAGTGTCAGGGTGAGATGGGAGAATGAGACTTCTCAGGGTGAGATGGGAGAATGAGACTTCTCATGTTGAGATGGGAGAATGAGACTTTAAATGGAGTCTCAGGGTGAGATGGGAGAATGAGACTTCTCAGGGTGAGATGGGAGAATGAGACTTCTCAGGGTGAGATGGGAGAATGAGACTTTTAATGGAGTGTCAGGGTGAGATGGGAGAATGAGACTTCTCAGGGTGAGATGGGAGAATGAGACTTCTCAGGGTGAGATGGGAGAATGAGACTTATCAGAGTGACATGAGAGAATGAGACTTTCAATAAAAATTAGAATGACTCACGTCTTTCCCCTTGGATAATGTCGCACATACTCTCCAATGTCGTGAGCGGCAACGCACAACACCAGAGAATCCTTGCTAGTCTCCAGCAGGCGAACCAGAATCTTCAACAATTCGTAATTGCGCTCGTTCAATCTGGTGGCATTCTCGCGCCAGAATCGTTCGGACTTGTGAACGGGGCTCCACTCTAAGCGACCGGCTTTCAGCTCGCTGGCGTACTCGTCAAACGAGCTCAGATCCTGGATTGAGGTGCTCAGCCGGTCCAGCAGGAATTGCAAGTCGTCCTCGTGCTCGGGATCGTCGTATTTCTTCTGTACCAGAAGCTCCACCTGCGGGAATGGACAGGTCTGAACTGACAGCATCTGTAGGTAGTGGACAGGTCTTAAACTAATTAAGGAAACCGCTCTGAGCTGAAGGAAGCTGCAAAAGTTCTAAGCACAAGCAAACAATAAAACAGCCTCGCACCTGCTTGAGCACTTTGCAGTGCACCATGGACAGGGCGCTCTCCCTAACCACAAGCGAATCGGTTGGCTTCTCCAGCAGGTGACGAAAGAATGCGCAGACAATACGATTCACTTTCTCTTTCTCGGATTCGCACAGTACGTCAGCGCAGATTGGAATCAAATTGTACCTGGCCGATGGACGAGAGAGAGAATCAGAGACGAATCACAGCAGTCATTGACACTAGCTTAGAAACCAGCTGTGAATAACAATAAAAAAATTCCTGTCTCACTTTTTCATCCGCATAACAATGTCCGCATCGAAGCTCAGACACCAAAGGCAGAACACCAGCTGGTACTGGATCTGGTAGTTCACCTTAGTTGACAGCACGCTAGCTAAAGTTGCGATGCCGTCAATGTCGGAGAATGCCTGCCTATAGGGCCCGACTCTAAGCATCATTTGGAGGCAGCGGGCCACCGTTTGGATGTACTCGTTTGACTGGTGGGGAACAATTAAGGACGAGACAGCTTTCCAAGTTTTATTGATATTATTAGAAAATAAAGACCTTGAGATAAGATGGAAGGGAAGAGAAAGATACTGGGGATCAGATGGAGGGGGAGAGAAAGGTACTGGGGATCAGATGGAGGAGGAGAGAAAGATACTGGGGATCAGATGGAGGGGGAGAGAAAGGTACTGGGGATCAGATGGAAGGGAAGAGAAAGATACTGGGGATCAGATGGAGGAGGAGAGAAAGATACTGGGGATCAGATGGAGGAGAGAATGGTACTGGGGATCAGATGGAAGGGAAGAGAAAGATACTGGGGATCAGATGGAGGGGGAGAGAAAGGTACTGGGGATCAGATGGAGGGGGAGAGAAAGGTACTGGGGATCAGATGGAGGGGGAGAGAAAGATACTGGGGATCAGATGGAGGGGGAGAGAAAGGTACTGGGGATCAGATGGAGGAGGAGAGAAAGATACTGGGGATCAGATGGAGGAGAGAATGGTACTGGGGATCAGATGGAAGGGAAGAGAAAGATACTGGGGATCAGATGGAGGGGGAGAGAAAGGTACTGGGGATCAGATGGAGGAGGAGAGAAAGATACTGGGGATCAGATGGAGGGGGAGAGAAAGGTAGTGGGGATCAGATGGAGGGGGAGAGAAAGATACTGGGGATCAGATGGAGGGGGAGAGAAAGGTACTGGGGATCAGATGGAGGAGGAGAGAAAGATACTGGGGATCAGATGGAGGGGGAGAGAATGGTACTGGGGATCAGATGGAAGGGAAGAGAAAGATACTGGGGATCAGATGGAGGGGGAGAGAAAGGTACTGGGGATCAGATGGAGGAGGAGAGAAAGATACTGGGGATCAGATGGAGGGGGAGAGAAAGGTACTGGGGATCAGATGGAGGGGGAGAGAAAGATACTGGGGATCAGATGGAGGGGGAGAGAAAGGTACTGGGGATCAGATGGAGGAGGAGAGAAGGATACTGGGGATCAGATGGAGGGGGAGAGAAAGATACTGGGGATCAGATGGAGGGGGAGAGAAAGGTACTGGGGATCAGATGGAGGAGGAGAGAAAGATACTGGGGATCAGATAGAGGGGAAGATAGAGACGGTGGGATCAAATGGAGGGGAAGAGAAAGATACAGGATCAGATGGAGAGGAAGGAAAAGACAATGGGATCAGTTTGATGGGAAGAGAAAGACACAGGGATCAAATGGAGAGGAAGGAAAAGACACTGGGGATCACATAGAGAAAAGAAAGACATCTATAAGGGAAATCAAGCGAAACAGAAGAGAAAAACGCAGCAGAGAAATAGCCTCACAGGCAGCCGGAGCTGCTCCCTAAGCCAGGACAGATAGTGCAGCAGCTCGTTGTGCTCCATCAGCTGGCTGCCCCAGCAGGCAAACTTAGCGATAATCCTGGACGCCTGATTAACAATGAAGCCGTCCTGCCTGTGCAGCATAGAAAAGAATGGCACCCACACGCTCTCCCGGCGCCGCTGGGAATAAGCTTTAAACAGATCAACGCGCTGCTTCTCCTCCTGGAGCAGGTCGTCAAGCAGAGTCAGAATGTACTGCACAGTCTGGTCCTTGGATATGCGGGCTAGCAGTGCCAGGATTGTGCGGGCAAACTCGTTGGCGTTTTCATCGATTAGCGCCTTGCGCTGCTCCGGCTGGCTGGCGCGGGACTCCAGTTTAACTATGAAATCGTAGTCGGCCTGCTCTATCATCTGGCCTCTGTCCGGGGGGAGGGGGCAGTGGAAGGCGGCTTGCTTAGTGAGTTAGCATATTTTGGTGCGCTGTCTCTAACCATATAGGTGCTTTCATTTATCTGTCCCTTTGTCTGACTACCCTCTTGGCAACTTACTGCAGATAGGACTGCCAGTTAACTCGATTAGCTCGAACTTCATTGGCCTTCTGCTGCAATAGGCTAGTGGCTGCATACATGCCTACAAGTTATAAGAAAGTAAAATATGAGCTACAACTGAATTTATAGGTGCTTTACAGTTTTGTGAAGTTTTGTGAAAAATTATTTATTTATATTTCTAAATGGAAACATATTTAAATATGTATAGAATACCTTTTATAATACCTAAAAAAGATAATGAATTGAATATTGTATAAGGCTTACAATTAGCATATTTTATAAGAAAATCATTACAAAACTTACTTAAAATTGATTTATTAAGTTAATTGAAAATATAATGCATATGAATTTTGAAGACTTCAACCTAATCTAAATTGATCAAAATGCATCATAAAATCAATCAAAATATTAGTCAAAATTTACAATTGAAAATAAAAAGAAAATATTCAAAAACTTAAATAGTTTTTGTTTTGACAGATATACATTTTTTGTTTATTACAGATAAAATAATGATTACAGGAACAATATATTTTATCTTTACAAAATAATACATGCTATGCAAAATTGATAAATTAAACTGATTATCATTGGACTAAATTTAAACTATTGTCAGTATTGATTTAAAATTTATTTTATTTTATATAGAAACTTGATTAAACTGAATTAGATTTAACTTATTTGATACTTACAATATGCATTAAAAAACTTGAATTAATTTTCAAAACAAAATTTGATTTACTAATAGGTAATCAAAATTGAGTTATTTTGTAGTTAATATATTTTCAATGGAGGAATGATAATTTCTAATAAGAACTTAGATTACAGCTATAGTGGATTACTAAACAATTATATTATTTTTCAAGCCTAAAACACAAATAAATAGTAAAATATGTTTATTTGTTCAACTCTACAATAAAAAACATAAACCAGTTACATTCAAATCATCAATCTAAGAAAACTAATGGAGTTAATATCAGTTACAATTCAAAACAAAGCATTGAATTGAAATAATTAAAATTAATTAAGCAACTTATTTATGAACTTACCGATTTTATCTATATCCTCAATATGACCACTGCGGAAAATATTAGAAACATTTGAGCATCGCTCTGAAACATCTTGAGTTAGCTGAGAATAGGACATTTTGTTTAGATCCCGGCTTTTTAACGATAAAGTGTATAAAAAGGGTCAATAGTTTAAGAATGATGCTTAACAACTAAAAGTATAATTTGAACATAAGAAGACGTAAAAACAATTTATTGAATGCAAAAAATACTTCTAGGATAAATTTTGCAGTTTTTAAACTAAAATCCTTCCTAATATGGGTTACGGGAACTATTGTTGTTGGTTGGTGCTTACTGCTTTTTGTTGACAAATGTTTTCATAGAAAAGGCTATGTTTAATTTTTTACGAAAAATGCTAGTAAAACAAGTTTTGTTAAAGAACATTTTTTAAATATATTTACTAGTCAAAAATAGTTCATTTTTATTATAAGAATGTATTGCCACTAACCGCCGCTGACCATATTCGTAAATTGGTTGTTCGTTTTGTGCCTAAAAAATAGGCAGAAGCTAATGTTCTATGATAAATTTTTATTGTTAGCGTTGCTTTTCTGTTAGGCTATAATTAAAAATAGACAAATAAACTATAATTTTTGCTATAATTTTAGGATAGCATCATCATGTTATCGAAAATGGCTTCCTGAAATTTGACCGCCCGGGCACGTCTTACATGTTTGTGATAACTTAGGCTTGCGTGTTAGGGTCGCGGTGAGTGGTGGGTGCGGTTAGCTAATTGATTCTGTGCGTTTCTCTCTCTCTCTCTCCTTTGCGCGGTCGGCCTTTCTGTATTGTACTCGTCGTGCGTACTTGCTATGCGTGTACAAAGGTGAGAGTTAGTTGTGATTGCGAAATCAATACTATAAAATAAAGCTGGTTTGGCTGCTCAGAGGTTAAGCGATCGTTGTCTCTAAAATCAGTCTTGGCTTGACTTTATTTCAATGTTGTTGACCAATTGTTTGACTTAACCGCCAGGAACTCCAAGAAGTTCAGACCCCAGCCCGCTACGCGCTGGAATTAAGTTGGAATTTCTTTAAATGAAATCTTTGACCCGTAGTGATTTTCTCGTGTCTAGGATGCCAATTCAATCGGTTATGGCATCTGGTCTCCCTTAATGACGTCCAGGTTGTGAGAAATAGTTACGATTTTCATCCCCTAGTTTCTATCAGAAAAACCCGGCAAACAAGTGTAAACAATGCAAATTTTTGAGCACTGCTTTATGACGACATACATGTACATGTAGCGTAACTTTAAGTGGTCCTGAAGATGCTTAAATTAACATTATTTCAATGTATATATAATTTCTTTTTAAAAAATAATTACTTTGCTGAATTCTAAAATCAATGAGCCAACTCTTTAGCAGTTTTGGTTCCGTGCATTCGATGCATTCTGCGTGTACAAAGGGGATGTGACCTTAAGCGTCAGAATTGAGCTCGAAGCATTCCGTGTCCATTTCTCTATGCTAATCCCTTCATTTGGAGCCAAATAGCTCCCGTTGTGACAGAAACCTGACCACCTTAGCGTATGGGGATTTCTGTGGGGAGGAATGGGATAAATTGGGATTTCGTGTGAACTTAGGGCTCTAGAATGGAGCTTGAAGCATTCAGTGTCCATTTCTCTATGCTAATCCCCATTCATTTGGAACCAAATAGCTCCGGTTGTGACAGAAACCAAAACACTAAGAAGCCACCCTTCACTGCCCGTCTGCGATCTACAATATAAGCAAAGCCGGCTCACAAGACATCCCCATTTATCCCATTCCTTGCCACAGAAATCCCCATACGCTAAGGTGGTCAGGTTTCTGTCACAACGGGAGCTATTTGGCTCCAAATGAAGGGATTAGCATAGAGAAATGGACACTGAATGCTTCGAGCTCAATTCTGACGCTTAAGGTCACATCCCCTTTTAACTGAACGGCATTCTATGTGCAAATGTAAAATTTTCTTTTTCAAGTTGAACGACATGTCGATCATAATTTCCTACTTTCGTTCATAGTTGTCTTAGACGTTTATCAGAATATAAGTACTGTACATGTACTGCAGGTAGAAAATTACCCTATTAAGATTATTTTGAAAAAATCAATGAAAACTGTTTGATTGAAATGAATTTAATTTATCATTATTGCGTCTAAGGATAGGAGAAGTTTATTTTTAAATTGGTTAGTTCAGGAAAAATATTTTTGCTTGTACTATCCAAAATGATCTTAAAAAGAATTGAAGAGAAAAAAAAGGAGTTGAAATTCATTTCTTTCTTGGAAAATAGCGATCAAAGCTATCATAGCAACTGTGGAGATCGAATGCTCAACGCGTGCTTCGGCCCAGCAGGCTACCAAGGCCGAGTGCCGAAGCAGGCCACCGGGTGGAAGACGCCCCAGCAAGGGCCGTAGCGCCGCTTCAGGGGCAGCTGCAGGTTCTGCAGGACGCGTTGAAGCAAATTCCGATTCGTCTGCGGCTGCTGCGGCTCGCGGCCAAGCTGAAATGCAGGATTTAGGCGGATAGGGAAGTGATGAGTGCAAGGCGCTGATTCAGTCAGCTGGACTTCTTCTCACCCATTTCAGACCCGCAGCCTCAGTCGGCAGGGTGGCTGCGAGCATCGACGAGGCGACCGTCAGGCAAAACAGCGCGAAGAAGAAGCTCGGCATCGTTTAAGTGGCTTTTCGGTAGATTTTCAATCGTGCAAAAAGACGCTTCCTACTCGGGCAGATCCGCCGTCAGACGGCGCCGCTTTTATGGACGCGAGGATCAAAAGGAACCGGCGACACCCACGGGAAATTATCGTTGGAAAAAGACCGTTTCTTTGAAAAATTAGTCGGATATAAAAAAGGCGTCTTTTTTGTTCGCGTTGCTTGAAGAAAGGGAGAGAAACCAGATCGGGATGAGGGTCCATTTTACATCACGTTTTTCATATAGGCAAAAAAATATTTTTTATGTTAAAAAATAACGCCGAATGCTAACAATGCCAATCTTACCATAGAACTTACAACACTTTCGAGAAACCCCCCCCCCCCCTAATCTCCAGAAAGTAGGCAGTGAAGAATGTTAGCAGCCGTTAGGGGTTCACAGACGCTAGCTTAAGACTGTCCCCAGTTCGCCGCTCGCACTCCCATACGCAGAACGATATACGGTTTTCAAGGTGCTGATCGCACCATGGTGCAACGATTGCGAGCGACTGAGGCAACCAACCTGTCAGTATAGCTGTTGCTGAGAGACCTATAGCTGGTCGAAAACATTAGGGCTTACGAGTGATGGGGCTTAAGCTAACAAGCTACTTAAAGGTCCTACTTGTCGTTAAGTAGCGTGAACAGCATATAGCTGAAGAATTTTGCCTCAAATCGAAAATAAACAGTTTTCACACAATCTGTAAGTTTTGGACGATAATTCTAAACAGCAGAGATAAGAAACAGTAAGAGACAGAGACAGACTGACAGACAGACGGAAAGAGACAGACAAATAGACAGACACCACACAAGTCAAACCACAAATTTGTCTAATAGATTTCGCAAAAACATCAGCTTCAAACCGAAAGAAGAAGCAGGGTAAAGCAGAAAGTTGTTTTGCATACTACGGTTGAGAGGAGAAGAAAGCTTCTACGAGTATAGGGATAAAAATGAGAGGCGAAGGAAGTCAGGCAGTGAGCAGTTCTGTTGCTAATCAAACGCCTAATCGGGTTACCCTTTCACTCTGGCAGGCCGAAAAGTCCCCCAGCACCTGCCGCAGCCAGCCCTGACCTGCTTCATGCTTGGCTGATTTTGCTGCTGAAGAAGACAACAGAAGCGCTCGTATATTTGCCCTATATATGACTGAAGGCAAAATAGCCAACTTGCGAGTTGGGCGTTGTCACGGCAACGGGCTTAGAAAAAAAGATTACTTTCGTATCGATCATTCGTTTTCTCATTTTCGGACTTTTATGAAAAAAAACTCCTAGAGTCAGTTTGCCCAATCCTGCTCGTCAAAAATCCCATCTACCTGTCACCTTCCCCGCGGCCTTTCGTCCCCTTCCTTATCCCATCAGCTGAATTCTTCCTATTTATTATTCTCTCTAGCCACGTAGGCAGTCAGTTGAACTTGCGTTCGTAATTTTTCTCCTTGCCTGCAATTCATTCAGGTCGACTTTTACCGAGCTAAGGATTATTGGAGAAGCTCGACAGAAATAGTGCGAGTAAGAACTATTTATTATTATTATTAATTAATCTGGCTTAGTGGGAGTTGGGAGCTGGATAATGGGAGCTGGAATTTCACCATAACAATTGAGGTTCGTTTATTGCGTAACATAACTATTTACACAGTAATATAAACTCGTGTCTTGTTGCAATAGTTACAACTATATATAGTTTGGTTGCTATGGGGAAACATATACATACATACTATCTCCTATAACTACAATGTAGGATTTTTCTGTTGTTACTAGTGAGATTAAAAGGTGTGTTTAGTATGCAACCATGCTGACTTGTCTTTGTCATAGTGTAGATGTTTTGTAACCATGGAGACAAATTCTCTCACCTCGTTGTCATGGTAACTGTGTTTTGTAAATATAGAGTCTAATTTATCCTCTGGTCACCATGGCAATTGTGCTTTGTTGTTGTTTAGGCAAATCTGTTGCCTTCTTGTAATCCTACTCGTAGGTAAACTAATTAAGGGAACTTTTATTTGAGACTTTGGTTGCTATAGCGACGAGCATTGACCCCGCCGCCGCCCAGCCACGCTGCCAATGGCCTCAGTCAGCCCGGTCACCACGGTGGAACAATTCGGCGCCGATCTGCGCTCGTTGAACCGCTGCCTGGCGCAGTGCAAACTGCTGCTCCGCCAGCTGGGTACCCAGGCCGACAGTCGGCGACTCCGCGACGAGCTTCAATCGCTGCTGCTCGACCGCCTGCTAGCCGGCCTGCACGCGGCCAGAGACGCCGTCCTGCCCGTCATGCAGAGCCGTCGCGGCGACAACGAAGACGACCCGGCCTGGCGCGACTGGGAGGCCCGGTACGCCACGCTGGTGCAGACCGCCGAGTCGGCGATTGAGAACGCCGACAAGACGGCGGCGCTGGTGGCCAGAGCGCGGCCGGGCCAGCCGCCGGTGCTGACTGGCGTCGTCGAGGCCTTTCGAATCGGCGGCCGGCGATCGATACTCGGCCTGGGCGGCGGCGGCGGCGTCGGTGGCAGCAGCCGCGGCAGTTCTTTGCGCTCGTCACGTCGCGGCTCCGTGTCCAGGGCGTCGCTGGCCAATCCGGACGTTGACTCGGCCGCCGCGGCGTCGGTTTCGTCAGCGGCATCGTCGGTTGGAACCGCCGCCGCCCAGGAGGCCGCATCATCAGCCGGCGTCGAGGAGGCTCTGGCGGAGCTTCGTCGCGAGACGGCCTCGGCGCGCCAGCTAGTCGACCAGCTGCAGTCGGCGGTCAGCCTGGCGCACTGGACGGTGCAGCACAGCCTGGAACTGGACTCGCTGTCCGCCGGCGGGCTGGACGACGCTGACGGCGGCGGCGGCGACGAGGCCGACCAGGATGCGGATCCGGCGGGCGCGGCACGGAGGAATTCAAAACGGTTAAGCTTAGCTGACAGCGGCAGCAGCGGCCTGGGCGCCTGCGTCTGGTGCAAGTGACGGCTACCAGTTCAGTGTGCGACAATTGCTGGCTTCCCACTGCTGTTCAGCTTGGCCACTTCCGGCCCTTCAGTTTCCTGTCTGTCTATCTCTCCACATGTTGATCTATTCACAGGGCCCCGAGAGTTTACATCGGAAACAAAAGCTGATGGAAACACCAGTTTGTCACATTTCTTCTTTTACATAACTGGCATACATTTTGAATGCTCGCGCACAGTGTAAACGCAATACTTTTGAACCTTTACACAATCATCCAATGAACCAATCTAATATAGAAAGCACCCTGAACATTATTTACATAGTTTTTCTGACTTGTCTTATCTGCGAGAAATTTTAAACTTTCCGTCCCGTACTTCAGCTTTATTCTAAAGTCTTTAGATTTTTTATAGCCCTGCGCTTAAAGCAAACTGACTATATGGACCTAATCTACGAGGGGTCGCTTTCACTATCCCGAAATTTCACTTCCTCGAAAACTCAAATAGCAGCGACATAGCTAGATTTTCGAGGAAGTGAAATTTCGAGATAGTTATACCCGCCCTCTACGAGCATAATATTTCTGAACACAATTTACTTTTGACTCTAGGATATAAATTATTATGTTGATTGTAGACATGCACCTACTGTACATGGTCAGGAAAAACCATATCAATCGATATTGACCTAATGCTTATCTTTTTTTCACAACTTTCCGTCTAACTGACGTTTAAGTTCCGCGCCTATGGTGACCCTGATGGTAAACAAATACTGTGCCCAGGCACACGATCACAAACAGGTGTACATCTACCCTGCCTTTCTCAAGGTCTCAAGGTCGGACAATGTACACTGTGTGAATTGGGGTTGGCTATCATGGGGGGTACATTGAACCCGCCTCGGCCTGCTCTTCACGGAAAGCCCCAAATTAATGACCCCGCTGGGCGTGGGTACTCGCTAAACAACTGCGCTTAGCCCTACTGTAATTAATGTGAATAAAACTTTTAATTTAATTTTAAGACCAATTAGAAAAACTGACGAAGTAAAATGTGAAAAAAATACTAAAACATCAAGGAGAGAATGACAAGTGCAGTGAGGCGCACTTCCCAATTAAACGCAGCTCTTTAATCTAGATTCCAGCGCTCGAATTTCAGTGCGTGTTCAAGTGCCTAATTGATGGTAATTAAACCGGTTCACTTAAGAGTCGGCAAGGGGTTTGCCTCAAATTATACAGAGGGTGATAGGAGATAGAAGAGTCACCGAAAATGAACTTTTAGTAAAGTGCAAGTTTTAATTTGTAATGAGTGTTTTTGCATCGAGGCCAGAAAATTGAGCTTCATTAGGTGGTAATAATATGCTCGTAAAATCAGATTTTATTAAAATTGATTACAGATGAGTTGTTGCTCTGAAAAACCAGATTGTCAATATCGTTTAGCCATTAGACGGGTGAACATCATTGAGCAGGAAGCAGTCACGGAAGCCGCTAGCCAAGCTAAACCAATGCTATTAATTCCGAATTTCCGACCCACCGTTGCGTGCCGTCTTCCTCTTGTCCGATGGGCACTCTAATTAATTCACCCTTCTTTTGCGCGTTGCTTGCTCCCGACACTGCTCAGATACGGACTGACAGATGGAGAGATTTTAGTTGGCGGAGATGAAGCCGAGCAGCTGAATATTGAGGCATAAAAGTCGATTTTTTTATCTTCTTAACTGACCGCGCGGCTTCGGGATTTTGAAAAGATTAAATCCCGTCTTATTCAGCCAGCCTTCCCAACTTATTTGCTGCATTAATTAAAATAGAAATTGTTCATTCTGGACTTTCTTGTCAATGCTCTTTCTTTGCTCCCTAAGGAACATAGTTCATGGGAATAACTTTCGTGTGAATGCCGAATTTTTATTTATTGTAACAAACCAATTGATCTTAAGTTTTATAATGTAGTTCATTTCAGCTACAAAGTTCTTTAAGATCAACAGAGAAGACACACAGATAGACACTAAGATCAACAGAAAAGATACACAGATAGACACTAAGATCACAGAGAAGATACACAGAAAGACACTAAGATCAACAGAAAAGATACACAGATAGACACTAAGATCAACAGAAAAGATACACAGATAGACACTAAGATCACAGAGAAGATACACAGAAAGACACTAAGATCAACAGAAAAGATACACAGATAGACACTAAGATCAACATAAAAGATACACAGATAGACACTAAGATCACAGAGAAGATACACAGAAAGACACTAAGATCAACAGAAAAGATACACAGATAGACACTAAGATCAACAGAAAAGATACACAGATAGACACTAAGATCACAGAGAAGATACACAGAAAGACACTAAGATCAACAGAAAAGATACACAGATAGACACTAAGATCAACAGAAAAGATACACAGATAGACACTAAGATCAACAGAAAAGATACACAGATAGACACTAAGATCAACAGAAAAGATACACAGAAAGACACTAAGATCACAGAGAAGATACACAGAAAGACACTAAGATCAACAGAAAAGATACACAGATAGACACTAAGATCAACAGAAAAGATACACAGATAGACACTAAGATCAACAGAAAAGATACACAGATAGACACTAAGATCAACAGAAAAGATACACAGATAGACACTAAGATCACAGAGAAGATACACAGAAAGACACTAAGATAACAGAAAAGATACACAGATACACAGACAGACAGACAAACAAAAGCTCATAGGCTCATTTGCAGAAGGAACAAATCGAGTCTTCAAAAACCTAGCAATTTATACATTTACTATTAAATAAGGTGAAGCTAGTTTGAAAAATTTCTCTTGTGCTCAGGCAGTTATTCAATGATACAAAGTTTTATATTTAACTCTATCTAGAAGAGAACTGTCTTTAGCGTTTAAAACTTTGATTAGCGCCCAAAGGCAGTGCAAAGTTTAAACGCTAAAATAGTTATTTTAGGTAAAAAACAACCCGTGCCTAGTACAATTACGAGTAATAATAACAAGCCAAACGTCAAGGTCCGTGCATTTCATAGGCAGAGTCAACGAAAGGCAAAAGTAAGCGGAAAGCAATTTTAGAAAATAAAGAAACAAACTATTAGTTAATTTTAATTAAAAAATAATAAGTATAGAAGAAAAATGTTGAGCAGCACAAAGCCAATAATTAATTAATATTATTTTACTGGTAAGCAAACAGCAACAATATCACGCAAACATGGAAAAATTCAAAGCTAAAAACACAGACACGTGGATGGGTGTTGGCCAGCAGACAGAACACATGCCTTAGTATTTTTAGGGATCTGTGGACAAATTGATACATCTAGCAACTTTAGGCACATAATTGAGAGAGAGAGAGGCAAATTGTGGTTTTCCACAGACGCATATCTGAAGCTAATTTGCAGCAAGCTATAACCACACCTAAGAGGACGTAATTCCAACAAAATGTACCGATATGTATCGAAATATTAAGTAGCTCGCACTGCAAATCAACTATATCAAAAATCAAAAGCACCAAATTTTAATAGATTTGCACAGACATAACTACTAAAAATCCCGATTGGCTAAGTAGACCAATTGGAATGGAGCAAGATTAATTTAAGACAGCGTTACAATAAAAAATCTAAAAAAATGTCTGTTTTGCACACTACTACTATCCAGAATGAGTAGTAGCGTGGTGACTTAAGAAATTTTAATTTTGATCGCCTATAATTTTTCTTTGTCACTGCCATTTAGCATAGTCAAACAAGCGGATAACAATGCACGCCTTGTAAAAAAAACATTGTAAAAGACAAGTAACGTAATAAAAAACACAAAAAAGCAAAAGACTGCCTGTGCCTGTCTTTTTTTAATTTAGTTGGCCAGAAAAAAACCGCGTAAAAAATCAAACACTCGACTACATAATACGCTCGTATAGTGAAAACCGCGCATCAAAATATGATTATTAATAAGCTGCAAATAGCAGGCAACCAGGCGGAATAAGACAATTAATCTCCGTTTAAACTTAACAAATAGTTAGTAGGTAGATCATTAGCAAAAAAGCATAATTCATACACAGATTCTGCGCACCCTTAATTCCCAGCCTAAGCTGTCTGTCTGTCTTAGTGTCTACCTACCGTTCCGTCTTTTTACTTGTCACTCTGTTTGTCTGCATATGACAGTATAAGTGCCTGTCTTTTTTGCTATTCTGTGGGTCCGCCTATTTTTCCGCGTCTGTCTGTCTGTCTGTCTATCTGTTCGTCTGTCTGTCTGTGTGTCTGTCTGTCTGTCTGTCTGTCTATCTGTTCGTCTGTCTGTCTGTGTGTCTGTATGTCTGTCTGTTTGCCTATCTGTCTACCTGTGTGTCTGTATGTCTGTCTGTCTGTTTGCCTATCTGTCTACCTGTGTGTCTGTATGTCTGTCTGTCTGTTTGCCTATCTGTCTGTCTGTCTGTTTGCCTATCTGTCTACCTGTGTGTCAGTATGTCTGTCTGTCTGTTTGCCTATCTGTCTACCTGTGTGTCAGTATGTCTGTCTGTCTGTTTGCCTATCTGTCTACCTGTGTGTCTGTATGTCTGTCTGTCTATCTGTCTGTCTGTTTGCCTATCTATCTGTCTGCCTGTCTGTCTGTCTGTCTGTCGGTTTGTCTGTCTGTCCGAGAGTCCACCTGTCAGCAAGTATTTAAATCAATATTTTAGTGCTCATATTTTAAGTAACTGTTTGAACATTCAAATGCCTATAAGGGCGCGTCAAACAATTTTAGATTAAAGCCTTCTGGATGTACATGATATTCCTTAAAATTTTAGGCAATCAACGTTAACTAGGGCAAAAAAAATCGTTACCTTCAACTGCTTAGTGTAAGATTAAGCATCTGTCTTTATAGCTATTTCACCAATGCAGCCCTTCCTAAATGTCAAAGAAATCATTTCCTCGGCAACCCGGCACCGTAGGACTTTAAAAAGTGCACCAACTTATTGATCTCCGATTCGGAATGATGGCAATTCATTGACAGGCGAATGGACGGCTCCGATTGGCCGGGATCTTGGGCCACGTAGCGAGCAACGGTTAACAACAGGCCGGCATCGCTAGCGGCCGAGCAGGCGGCCTCCAAGGCTGCCAGGCTGTTCCCAATGCCCGGATGAAGACGCAGGTGTTTGATGGGGGATTTCGGCACGCCTTCAACAGTCCACAGGTCGGCTAGTTCGGCAAGCAGCCGGTCGTGCAGCTGCTCGCTAACGGTATTCAATCGTCGAGTTCGTTCGCCGCGCATCTCGTCAAGCATGGCTAGGGCCTCGGAGGCGGCGGCGGCCAGCATGGGAGGCAGGCTGGCTGAGAAACAGTAGCCAAGGCCGCTGAGGCGCTGGTGGTCAACCACGTATCTGCGGGTTGGGCAGGGGTTGCAGTTGGGTGTTCGAGTTAGCTGCTTATAGCTAGTCTGATGCGGCTGTTAAAGGTAAAAAGTAGCAGCTACTGCTGTTAAAGCACGCCGTCTGTTATACAGAATATTACAGCTATTACTACAGACTGTCACAGACTATTGCAGAATGATACAGCCATTGATACAGAGTGTTACAGACTATGACACCTACAGTAATACAGAATGATACAGCCATTGATACAGGCATTACTACAGAGTGTTACAGACTATGACACTTACTGTAATACAGAATGATACAGCAATTACTACAGACTGTCACAGATACTGTAATACAGAATGATACAGGCATTACTACAGTGTCACAGACTATCACACCTACTGTAATACAGAATGATACAGCAATTACTACAGACTGTCACAGATACTATAATACAGAATAATACAGCCATTGGTACCGAGTGTTACAGCTACAACAAGAATATCATAGCCTGATTGTTTTTACTGACTTACTGCTACAGACAGACTGTACAGGTCACCGATCCAGCCTAAAAAAAGTACTGTTACAGACTTAAGAAACTCAGTCTCACTTAGTGCCCACAACGAAACCGCCCTGAGTAGCCAAAGCATTCTCAATGCCAGCCGCAATCAGGTCGATGTCCTGCACGCTGACGTCGGCCTCCTCGCAGACTCCGCGGCCAGTGGCGCCTAGCGTGCCCAGACTGGCGCTCTCCTCCAAGAACAGGCGCACCTTGTATTTGTACTTTAGACGGACCAGTTCGGCTAGCGGACAAATATCGCCGCAATTAACGTAAAGGCCTTCAACTACTATGAATTTTCGGGTGACGCGGGCCTTCTTCGGGTCGCGACGATCGTGCTCAGCCTGGCGCTGGAGCAGCTCCTCCAGATGGGCCGTGTCGTTGTGCCGGAATCTGATTATTTTACTGCGCGAGGCTTCCAGGCCTGTGGTGGTTGCCGGGCGAGATGAGACACATGGAAACTGTGCGCTGCTAGCTTTCAGAATCAGATTTCTCACTATCTGACTGTCTCGATTTAATGTAATACTGATAGAATCTCATGGTTCTTCTCATATCATATCTCAGTCTATCTAATCTCAGTCTTGAGTGTCTCACCCTCCTGTCTCAGTCTTGAGTGTCTCACCCTCCTGTCTCAGTCTTGAGTGTCTCACCCTCCCGTCTCAGTCTTGAGTGTCTCACCCTTCTGTCTCAGTCTTGAGTGTCTCACCCTTCTGTCTCAGTCTTGAGTGTCTCACCCTTCTGTCTCAGTCTTGAGTGTCTCACCCTCCCGTCTCAGTCTTGAGTGTCTCACCCTTCTGTCTCAGTCTTGAGTGTCTCACCCTTCTGTCTCAGTCTTGAGTGTCTCACCCTTCTGTCTCAGTCTTGAGTGTCTCACCCTTCTGTCTCAGTCTTGAGTGTCTCACCCTCCCGTCTCAGTCTTGATTATCTCACCCTCCCGTCTCAGTCTTGAGTGTCTCACCCTCCCGTCACAGTCTTGATTATCTCACCCTCCCGTCACAGTCTTGATTATCTCACCCTTCTGTTTCAGTATTGATTGTCTCACCCTTCTGTTTCAGTATTGATTGTCTCACCCTTCTGTTTCAGTATTGATTGTCTCACCCTTCTGTTTCAGTATTGATTGTCTCACTCTTCTGACCAAATCTTATACGTTTTTTAATATTCCGATTACTCAATTACTTAGGCAGAACTAGAATCTAACCTTGCTGAATAGCGAAGCAGCATCTCTCGTCGGCAAAGATAATATCGTGCCGTTTAGCATAGGAGGGAATAGCAGACGCTATGGTAGAGAATCCGTAGGAATACAGCACGGCCTCTTCGCAATCGAAAAACTTGGCCAGCTGTTCCTCGAGCTGCAGGTGGACGTCCATTGTGCCGTAGAAGCCGCGCGGGCCGCAGCTGCCAACGCCGTAGTGACGCAGGCTGGCTAGGGCGCGATCGCGGATCCGGGCCTCGCCGATAAAGTCTAAGAAATTGCCAGTGGCAAAGTTCACCAGAGTGCGACCGTCCGAGTACGTCACGCTGCGGCCAATCTGACGCGGGTAAGCGATTTGAGGGGAGTTGGTTGCTGGCGGCGCGGATTGGTTGAGCAAAATAAGGCACACGAAAAGGCGAATGCGATTGCAAAGTTTGACAAACAGACAGAGGTTTAATAAGACAGATGAATAGACACAGGCAGTAACTAGGATAAACTGAAAGACAAGGTCACTAAGACACCGAAAGTCATTATGATTGGCAGACGAACAGAGAGCCACAGACAGAAATACAGACTGATACGGAAAAAGACAAACCGACAGACAGACAGACAGACAGACAGACAGACAGACAGACAGTCAGACAGACAGACAGACACACAGACAGACAGACAGAGACACAGACAGACAGACAGACAGAGACACAGACAGACAGACAGACAGACGGAGACACAGACAGACAGACAGACAGACAGACAGAGACACAGACAGACAGACAGACAGACAGACAGACACAGACAGATAGACAGACAGACAGACAGACAGTCAGACAGACAGACAGACAGACAGACAGACAGAGACACAGACAGACAGACAGACAGACACAGACAGACAGACAGACAGACAGACAGACACAGACAGACAGACAGACAGACAGACACACAGACACAGACAGACAGACAGACAGACAGACAGACAGACAGACACACAGACACAGACAGACAGACAGACAGACAGACACAGACAGACACACAGACAGACAGACAGACACAGTCAGTCAGTCAGACAGACAGACAGACACAGACAGACAGACAGACAGACAGACAGACAGACAGACAGACAGACACAGACAGACAGACAGACAGACACACAGACACAGACAGACAGACAGACACAGACAGACAGACAGACACAGACAGACAGACAAGCAGACAGTCACCGAAGAAGTAGACATGCGGACGCAGGTAGTTTTTAAAAGCAGACACACACACAGACAGATAACCAGACAGGCCAGCTAGGAGCACAAGCACACAGCTGCTTCTCACCTGAGAAGTGGCGCACCGTTGATAGCTGGCTAGCAGGGCCTCGTCAGCCGGCAGGTCGCCACTAACCAGCGGCTCGGGCTGCCACTCGGCAATGAGCTGGTCCTCCTCGGCTTTGCTCAACCGGTCGCCGCCTCCGCCGCGCCGTTTCGACGGCAGAAACGAACGCTGGAAGAGCAGGCCGACAATGAATAAAACCAGGCAGCCTTCGAATACGAGATGATAGGTTGGCGCGCTATAGATGGCTTCGATTAGGTCGGAAAATTCCCATGTGACGTCCGCTTCGGCCATGGATATCAACATTTTTGGCTAGTTGATGGTGGAATAACGATCTCGAAGCAAGAAGTTATTAATTAGACTGCAAAATAATCCAATATTTTTCTGACGGTTTGCACAGTGGGGGTGTTGGTACATTGTGTCTGAAGGAATGTACAATCGAGTATGAGTATTGTTGGGGAGTGTACATAGGGGTAGGAGTGTCCAATGGAATGTACACTAAGGTATGAGTGTTTTTTGGGAGTGTGTACATTGGGGCAGTGGTGTCAGATGGAATGTACACTAAGGTATGAGTGTTTAGGGGAGCATGTACATTGGGGCAGGAGTGTCAGATGGAATGTACAGTGTGGAAGGAGGCGGATAGAATGTACAATAGGGTATGAGAGACTGACTTATTAGAACTAAGTAAACGCTAAATAAGAAAAAAAAAACACATTGAACAGCTTTTTCTGTCATTTATTTTATCAAACCATATTAAAGAACAAATCTTGCGGTTAGTGATTTAACAAAATAAAGTGGCGAAAACTTTCTTTTAAGACAGCGCCAAAAAATAGTAGTAAAAGTTGGTGGAAAAGCAAAATGTGTGCCGATTGATTTTGCTAACATAATTATTAGCAGTCGCAAAATTTACCGGTTAATTAAGATGCGAGTAAATGCAAACTTTTTAATTTTTTGCAGAGTTATGTAACGATCGAATAGGAAATCAATGTAACTTTAGGAGCAAATGAATAGAAATGATCATTAACAAAAAAAAGAAGAGAATCAGAGAGAGTAAGGATAATAATAGATAAAAGTTAGAGAAGGGGATTAGAGGAGGGTAGGGAGAATCAGGGAAAGTGGGGGAGAGGATCAAGGAGGGCAGGGAGAATCAGGGAAAAGTGGGGGAGAGAGGGGTAGGGAGAATCAGGGAAGTGGGGGAAGGGGATCAATGAGAATAGGCAGACTATGGGAAAAAGGCGAAATGATCAGACAGGACTGTAAAATAATAAATTTTATTTCAATTGATTGTTTAGTTTAACAAATTTAAGGAAGCAAATGTCAAATGTCAAAGCAACAGCCACGAACATTACGTATAGACTAACTACTAACAGTAGTTCAGTTGTTATCATCATTATTGTTGCCATAACGGCGCTGCAGTTCAATATCGCGCAGCTGTTCCAGGGTGAGCAGTGACACGCCAAGCTGGTCCTGTCTAGTAAACGGTTGAGCCATCTGTTTGAGAAATCGGCGAGACATTTGCACGGCCTCGTCTATGGAGAGATTTAGCACGGCGTCGCTTAGATTCTCCTGTGAATAAGATTGAGCATCGTTCAGGGTGATATAATTTGGAGTTCAAAACATAAGCAGAGCGGCTTCTATTCGCAAAATATTGCTTCTGAATTGTAAAAATGAAATTGAAAATTAACGCTAGTGAAAAAATATTTTTTCCTAGCAGAAATTGCTTATCTAATCTTTCATTGCATTCTGCAATTGAACTTCCTATGCGATTTGAAAAAAAGAGTTTGTTAGGACAAGCAGGTCTACTTTAGTGAATTTCAATTAATCAAAGCTACACCATTTATGTGTCAAAATTCCATAGTCCGATTGAAATCACGCAATCAAAAAATAAAAAAATATGGTTCATAATTTTTTGTAGTACAAAGGTCAAGTATCAGATCGACAGATTTAACAGAAAATGGAGTTATAGTTTGTTAACTAAATAAAGTACTATTCAATTTTTTGTACTACAGAAAATTCAGACAAGAGAAAACGTGCATTTATTAAAGCCAATATTCAGAGAGGTTCTACAGAAGGTTTTGTAAATAAACGAAAGCAGTGATTTTGGGGTCGAGAACGATCTCAACAAAACTCTGTGAGACGGTTGTTGAAAACGTGTACATTTAGGGTAGAGAAGGTTGTTGAGAACGTGTACATTTGGGTTAGAGAGGGTTGTTGGTAACGTGTAAATTTGGGGTAGAGAGGGTTGTTGAGAACCTGTACATTTGGGTTAGAGAGGGTTGTTGGTAACGTGTAAATTTGGGGTAGAGAGGGTTGTTGAAAACCTGTACATTTGGGGTAGAGAGGGTTGTTGAGAACCTGTACATTTGGGGTAGAGAGGGTTGTTGAGAACCTGTACATTTGGGGTAGAGAGGGTTGTTGAGAACCTGTACATTTGGGGTAGAGAGGGTTGTTGAGAACCTGTACATTTGGGGTAGAGAGGGTTGTTGGTAACGTGTAAATTTGGGGTAGAGAGGGTTGTTGAAAACCTGTACATTTGGGGTAGAGAGGGTTGTTGAGAACCTGTACATTTGGGGTAGAGAGGGTTGTTGAGAACCTGTACATTTGGGGTAGAGAGGGTTGTTGAGAACCTGTACATTTGGGGTAGAGAGGGTTGTTGAGAACCTGTACATTTGGGGTAGAGAGGGTTGTTGAGAACCTGTACATTTGGGGTAGAGAGGGTTGTTGGTAACGTGTACATTTGGGGTAGAGGATTGATAAGAATGTGTAAATTTGGGGTAGAGAAGATTGTCAAGAATGTGTAAATTTGGGGTAGAGAAGATTGTTGATAAAGTGTACATTGGGGTAGAAAGGATTGTTGAGCACGTGTACATTTGGGGTAGAGATAAGTTTTTGTACATAGGTGTAGAAAATTTAAGCAGCTGACCAAGGCCCTATGATCAAAAAACCCTCCCTCATACCTGAATCCATCTCGGCAGCTTTGTCCGCTTGTCGGCTCTCGCGAATCGCTTATCGGCAAACAGCATAATGCCATAATCGGTCTTGCCGCGAAGAGCCCGTCCAACGCATTGGGCTGCATGTCGCATCGCGTCGAATGTAAGAAAATCGTTCTCCCTAATGTGAAAATGCTCGCGCAAATAGTCTAGACGAGTTTTTAAAATGCGACTCTGCGTGTACACGTAGGGCACGCCAAACATAATGACGCAACGGCCCAGGTGATGATCGAAATCGATACCTTCGGACACTTTGCCTCGCGCTACAGACAATAGAATAGCACCGCGACCGTTCTCGCAGGCTCGTTGATAATTGTACAGAGCGATACTAGTTTCCTGGGCGTCCTGCGTTTCTATAAAAACTAGCTTGTACTTTTGCACTTGGTCAATAATTTTCTGCTCGTACCAGGCCGCGAATATAGTCTCTAGGTAGAGATAGCTGGGAAAGAAGCAGACAAGGCCGTCGGGAACAACGCGGGCCATCTCTAATAGGAGGCTGCCGTAGTTTCGCATAACAGCCGGATCCTCGCGACTCTCGTATCGAGATGTGATTGTCACCTAGGGCAAAATTAATTAATGCTCTTAAAGAATACGAATAGCGTTCGGAATCTAATCGAATCGGGATATTTGGAATGATTCAAACTAAAAATAATAAATAAATCATATCAAATCCCAAAGATGGGAATGAAATCCCAATAAAGTACAACTGAGCTTCCCAAAAACAAATTCCCTCCCACAATCTTACCTGATCGTTGCCCTTAGCAACAATCATAGGACAGATGCACTGCCTAGCCAGAGTGACAGTAAAGGACACCATATTAACTGGCCGGAAGTCCAGTATACGCGGATACATCTCCAACGGGGACAAGGTGCCGGATGTGACTAGAACAGTTTGAAAGCGGGCGAACACGGGTCTGACAGCGATGCTGGCGTCCATGCAGGTCAGGTGCATAATCGGATTAATAACTGTTGGCGCCCGATCGTCGAATGGTTCAACTAAGAAGCAGAATCCGCGCAGATAAGTGGCCAAGAGGGTGGCCAGATTGGCCACGCGAAACAGGCTGCCCAACTCGGGCGATTCGGCGACCTCCAGCGTAGCCAGAAGGCTGCGCAATCGTTCGTGACAGAACCTGAGCGGCTTCCTGTCTAAGCAGACTCGTTCGGCGCAGTCGCGCAAAAAAGCGGCCGGACTCTCCGATACGACGTGCGCTACTCGCAGGCGAAGCTTCAAATATTCTAAGAAACGGCGAAGAAATGCTAGAAAGTGTTCCGCTGTGCGGATGTTGCCCGGGACAGCTTCACGCAGGACCTGAGGACGGGAGATTTGGCGTGAATGGAAGCTGCAGCATGCATGTAGAAATAAGTGACACTGACAGACAAATGACTGACACAGACAGACAAATGACTGACACAGACAGAAATGACTGACGCAGACAGAGAAATGACCGACACAGACAGAGAAATGACTGACACAGACAGAAATGACTGACACAGACAGAAATGACTGACACAGACACACAAATGACTGACACAGACAGAGAAATGACTGACACAGACAGAAATGACTGACGCAGACAGAGAAATGACCGACACAGACAGAAATGACTGACGCAGACAGAAATGACTGACACAGACAGAAATGACTGACACAGACACACAAATGACTGACACAGACAGAGAAATGACTGACACAGACAGAGAAATGACTGACACAGACAGAGAAATGACTGACACAGACAGAAATGACTGACGCAGACAGAGAAATGACTGACACAGACAGAAATGACTGACACAGACAGAAATGACTGACACAGACAGAAATGACTGACACAGACAGAAATGACTGACAGCAGACAGAGAAATGACTGACACAGACAGAAATGACTGACACAGACAGAAATGACTGACACAGACAGAGAAATGACTGACACAGACAGAAATGACTGACACAGACAGAAATGACTGACACAGAAAGGTAAAAAATTTCAACGGTTAACAAAATGCCGAAAGTCACACCTGATCCGGCAGCACAGGATTAGCCAGTATGAGGTCGGTATCCCTAGCCGACTGGGCCTCCCTCAAATTCTTGACCAACCGGTTGTACTCTTCCTGCAGTTTAGCCGCATCCTGTTGTTTAATTTCGCGCACCCGATTCTGCAAACTATTAAGGCCTAACTGGGCTCGGTCTAGCGAACGCCGACTCAAGGTGACGCTCATTGACTCGATGCAGACGTTGTCAATATTGTGGGCCTCGTCAAATACAACAATGCTAGATTTGGGCAGCTGTTTAGACACTAATTCAGATATTTTCGGATCCAACAGATAGTGATAACTGTATACGATGATGCTGGCCGTTGACATTGAATAGCGAGCAAAGAAGTAAGGGCATAGGCCTTTGCGTCGACCGTAGGCCTAAATAGTTTGGGAAAAAAATAATTCAAGTATGCAAACAGACATATATAGTCCCCTACTATTAAAGTTTTCTATAAAATTCGTAGACTAAGTAATGAGGTTTTTAAAAAAATTCGATAAAATTAGAATCTATGACAACTCTTGCCGACTACCAGATTTAGAAATTCTACGTGCATTGCTAATTAGATGACGAGGCATTGTCTGCTGCAATTAAAGTCATAGTTACTCTCGCTGTTTACTTTTAATTCCCAAATTAGATTTTTTGAACTAATAAGATGACGAGGCATTGTTTGCTGCAATTTAAGTCATAGTTGCTCCCACTGTTTACTTTTTTTCCTAAATTAGATTTTTTGTACCCATAAGATGACGAAGCATTGTTGGCTGCATAAAAAGTCATAGCTGCTCCTGCTGTTTACTTTTTTCCCTAAATTAGATTTTTGTACTAATAAGATGACGAGGCATTGTCTTTTGCAATTAAGGTCATAGTTGCTCCCGCTGTTTACTTTCGTTTCCTAAATTTGATTTTTTGTACTAATAAGATGACGAGGCATTGTCTGTGACAATTTAAGTCATAGTTGCTCCCGCTGTTTACTTGTTTTCCTAAATTAGATTTTTTGTACTAATAAGATGACGAGGCACTCTCCTTTTCAACTAAGGTTATGGGTTGAAAACAATCATAAAAATCAAACACTAACCTTTAAATCATCGAGATTATAAACCCCGGGCGGCAGTAGAAATTCGCGTCCGTGAGCGTCAAATTCTTCGTAGTATCGGCAACCCGGCGGCGCCGAGTCTGGATCAGCGCCGGAGCTAATAGTGTGGCGCCTACGATCGCGAACAAAACTGGCTGTCAATTGGTGACAGGCGCTGTCTATAGATTTACCATCGCCAGCGTTGCCTTCCAGCACGTCGGCATTGACGCAGAGATTTTTACGCGAGCTGAGCGCCATACCGGTCAGATTCAGTGTGACGCCATTCTTAGCGTAATAATTGAATAGAGTTTTCATTTCTTCAACAACTTTCTCCAATTCTGGCACAGTACGCGAGCAGTACACTAGTTTGCTAACGTGGTCCGGCGAGTGATGCAGATAGGCTACGGCCAGAGACAAAATTGTGATGGTTTTGCCTGTACCGGACGGCATCTCCAGTACGCAGTGGCCCTGAGGGAGAGGCAACCACAAGCACTAGCCACTAGCTTATTTATGCTTGCGTCACTAGCCATTCTTGTACAGTGTCAGCAGTAATCCAGTCTGTTATTGTGCATCACTAGTCATTCTTGTACAGCACTTAAGCCAGTGTGCCATTCTTGTGCATCACTAAATGACAATTCTTTGACAGCATCAAAACCAATTTAGACTTCATTGCTACACACAATTAACCATAGTTAACATTAAAATTATTTTATAACTGGCAAAAGAATTTGTCAATTTTATATACAATAATCTTTTTGTGAAAACAAGTAGAATAATTATTATTTAAAATTTTAAAGATAAGAATGAACTTTTATACAAACCTTAGCATCAATGCTTCTCTTGAATTCAACCATATATGAGTATTGCTCAGGGTAGATGTACTCATATGGAAATAGGACAGGTAGGCCATCAACATTTAACCTGTAGGATAGAGTAGTTGAGATTGTTTGCTTATTTTGTTTAAAATATATAAATTCTATTTTATATACAAAGATGATCTTTTTTAGTTTAAAAAGGTTATATTTTATAAAAGCAAAAAACTGCTCAAAGCATATGAAAAATTTTGTATATTTATATATATTGACTACACTTTAACTAATGAGATAACTTATAGGGAATAGGATTTTACTTTAAGTTATACAATTAATGACTTTTAAAGGCTGAAATTGAACCAAAGACTTAGATAACTACCTAGCTTATACAAGTTAAAATAACTTATTTTATAAAAAATAACATTACTAGGACAAAAAATTTGTTGTGCATAGCTAAAACAATTGAAACTATGTTTATTTTTATGTAGTAGGGATGCTATAGTTAGCAATATAATAAAAGACCTCTAAATTGGGACTTTTGACAAATTGCAGCCCAATCCCTAAAATTGTACCTTGAAGTTAAGGACATGATACATTTTTGGATCCTGTGCCCAGCAAAAAATAATGTTGCATGGGTTTTCTATTATTTTATTGCTGACCCCAAAGTTGTTGCAGAGCTCTATTTCTAATACCAAAATTACACTATACTTCCTTTCTCTATTCTTAGAATACTCTCATTAGACAGCCCTATTTATTAGAAACACCTTCTGCTCATTTGGTAGTATCCTAGGTAGTGATTTACAGGGCCAAGTGGCTTACCCAGTCCAAAAACAGGCATTCCCCAGATTAGAGGGTCGCAGCCTGGATTCTATCTACCTCTCTCCAATAGGGTACTTTCTCACTTCTCAGTGGTATTCTCTCACAGTTAATTTCCCCTTTCTCTGCTTTTGCAGGTATTTCCTACTTGCTTCCTATCTCCTGCTTTCAATTATTTCTCGATCCGAACAGTATTCACTGTGCCTACAGGTTTTGTTTCCCTAGGAATGAACAACTCAAAGTCTGCTTTTGCAAATTTCTTCTTTTACTCCCAACTGGGGCACTTGAAGGTCTTTAAAACGCATCAAATGGTTGGCTCTCCTCTGCCAAATTTGCGTGCATTGATACTCTACTGACTAACTTTTGTTATAAATGCAATTATTTATTTTTTGGACTAGATTAAAACAAAATTAGCACATTTAAACAAATTAAACACATTTAAATAAATTTTTAGTGGTAAAACAAATTTATGATTTCTTAGAAAACTAATATTGCTGATAGTGATAGCAAAAATAGGCATAATAGACAATAAAATTGAGCCTGGCATAATAAACCTAGATTGAAAAGATATTTTATAAAAAAATCCAAGATAAACTGATAAGATTTAGTACAATTGATTTCAAGTGCTTATTGACATAGTTCAGATTACTTATGTAGTTTAATGTAGCCATTTGTAGCCAGGTCTATATAAAATTTTGATAAGTAATGAGTAATGACATAATAATTAAATTGCCATAAGAGAAGTTTCTAATATAAGGACTCAAAAATTATCACCTTTTTAATAATTTTTTCTTTTTGTATAAAATTTATTTGAATACAATTTTAGCATATGGATCAATTAACAATTTGGTTATATTACTTAGCATTGTTCTTATTATAAGCCCTAATTATTCTTAATGTGATAGTTTTTTAATAATTAAATAATTCATTATAGCAGAGGGCTATCCTAGACTTAGTATAAATAGGACTATAATTCCCTATATACTTTACTAGTTTATGATATCAAATAATTTATAGCAAAAAAAAGAATTTTTAGTATTCTTGACTGTTTACTCTTAGCTTTGTAGATCAGTTTTCACTGTAGATAATATAGCTAATTATTATAAGTTGGTTGAACTAGTAGATTGCAAGTACAAGTCATTTAATAATTAAATAAGTGCAAGTAAAATTTTAAGCATTTTCTTACTTCATTTTGAATGTTGCAATCTTTCAGCAGTTGCTGTGCTTAGATTTAGTCTTAGATTAGTTGAACCGATCAAAATTCTCCTCAAAATTGTACTCGATGCTACAAATTAGCTTAACTAGCTTCAGATGCCAATAAACGTAACATAGGCCCTAGGCAGAATTACAGTGTAAAGTACGGCAGCTGTGTGGCCCTATTGAGTCACTAAGTCACACAGTTTCAGAAATTTGCTTTTAAAAAGTCTGTTTGACTCCGTTTGAAAGTTTTTGAAATATGAGAGTACGTTAAAGAGTCTTCTTGAAGGGCAGTATAAAATTCAAAAACATTTTGAGCATTCGTCCTAACTAGGGGGCCAAAAATGCTTATTTGTGTTTTTTAATCTTTAATATTTGATTTAATAATAAACCGAAGAGATTCGGGCTTTAACAGCTCATTAATCGAAGCTATTTTAATAACCTAATTTTTCCTTCTTTTAAGCCCAAAAATAACCGATTTCATCACTTTGCTTCAAAAAATGAACCAAACTGAAATAAATTGTTGATGCGAATAGCTTTTGAGTGATATTGGATACATCAGTGAACATCAACTAATTCGATTTAACGAAAATATATAGATTTTTATGTTTTCTTAGGTCATTTGGTTTTTCGAGCCCCATCAGATAATAACTAGCCAGGGTGTCCGACTAATGACACCGGACAACCGGAAAATCCTGTTTGGTTCGAGTCCCACCAACTTCTTGGGACAATTGCTGTCAGAGTTGAAAAATCTAGAACAATGTCTTGCGGACAGCCATCATGACTGTGACGCAGTAGCTAGTCAAACCTGGATGGGCAGTGCGGCGCTGCATGATGGGCTTATCAAAAGATAGGTCCTGGATCGGTACTTGTACTGGTAAAATCCATCGTCAAGCTAATTTTAGGTCTAGTTGTCTTGGTAACTGCATGTACGAGCTTATATGCAAGTAAGGAGACTATATCGACATTAACTAATTGCATTGTAGCACCTAGGGGGCTTTTTAAGGGAGGGATAAATGAGCATAAGTTTGGTGGGCCAGGAATGTATAGTAATTCTATACCGTGCGAAGTATAGAAGTACATGTAGGGGGTAGACTAACATGAGAAGACACGCGTGAATTGCATAAACCTCTAGGAGTCGCTTTTGTTACTCTAGAAGTCCTCGGTGAATTATAGGAATAAATTAAAGAGGAAAATAACGGTTCCTAATGAGCTACATGCACGCTTGTTGGTGACAATTACATGTTAGTGGGGAAGATTTTTGCTGTAGAGAATGAGAAAAAGTAAGTAATGCCGAATTTTGGCTCATAATTATTTGTAAATGTTTGTGCAAATGAAGTGAAAACGAGAAGGGAAGGGAGAGAGGAAGGGAAGAGAAAGAGAAAGGAGACAGAAGTCCCTGGAGGCTGCGGTAGTGGAAGCCTGAGAGAGTCAGAGAGTCAGAAGGACAAAGGTCAGAGGGAATCGAGGAAAAATCTCCCGTTTGATGTACTCGTAATTATCCCCTTTCTCGAGCTATAGATTTCCTTGGAAGTTTGTCAAACATTTCCTTAGAAGTTTGAAGTATCCCAAATGCTTGAATTTCAATGCCGTTTCAAGAGTACATCCACTACAAGTACTCGCCCGCACTATACTACTGACCTACATGTTAGTAGTAATGCATGAGTTTCATGCATGCGAGCCTATGCTGATATTCCAACTGTTCAAAAGGTAAAATTGATTCGGATTTAAACTCAACACAGCTTTGTAGCTTGAGAAGGTCTACAATTGAAAATCAGGCTCCCAAAAATAAACATAAAGACAGCTTTTTGGAACACATACGGACAAAAAGTTCAAATCAAATTATTGATACAATGGACTCATGCTAATCGATCATATACATCAATTGATAAACGCAATTTGGTGCATCTTAAAAAATCAAGCGGGTGAGCACATTTATGTAAAAAATTTCCCAGTTCAATACAATTCTACAACTATATACCCGATGGAGAAAAATGGCTTTAGCAATTATTGGACTTTTTTCTAGATGATAGTATTGAATAAAACTTTTCAAATGACAACAAAACGAAGAGGTAAGTGCGATAGAACCTAAAACTAAATCATAAACTCACAACGAAAACTTCAATCCATTTGAAATGAGATTGGCTAGTATAGTGCCGTTCTGGCTTTGCGGGTTGAGCCATGCTGTGCTTCTCGACTTTTTGTGATTAATTCCACCCTGGATAGACGGTTAAAGGGCCAAATTCTTTACTTTCTACTAATGTGAGTAGACAACTCGGGAAATTTTAGTACAAATTATCTATCAGACAAAGCCGTCTTCGTATTTAAAGTTGGAACTGTCTCCGGATTCTGAGGAGCCGCAGGATTGTCTTATTACTGTTGCCTGCAGACTTTTCACCGCTTGCCCCTGCTTCTGCTGCTGCTGTTGCTGCTGAAGAACTGGCGACGGAGATCGCCTATGCGGCTCCATTATTGCTGCAGTTGTTGTCTGCTTCTGTTTCTGCTGCTGCTGCTGCGACGCTGACTGACAAGTATTGACAGTCTTCAAGCCGAACTGGTCGCCTCGCAGCTCAGCCTCGTCGCTGTCCTCCGCACAGCTGATGTCGCCAACTGAGGCCGCGCTGAGGCTGAAAAATGCTCGATCATTCTCAATCACCGCGTTGCCGCAGGCGTCGTCACCGGGTCGGTACAGCTGCGACGGTAATCGCGTTGTTGAGCACGAGTCGATGGAGGCGGCCTCCTCTGCGAATGCAAATCGAGTATAGGTGGGAAGAGATTATTTTTCAAAACAATTAATCAATGAGAGATTTAGCGAAGAATTAAAAACGCACTCACTGTGATTAGCATTCGTGTAGCTTCCGCCGCTACTGGACGGCTGTTTCTTATAATGGTTAGAGTTCATAGTCAGCTTGCGCACGTTCTTCTCCGGCTGGAAGAATATAATGTACAGCTTTGGCGTGAACAGGCACACCAGGGCCACAGAGGCTGACAGCGAGATGCTGACACACTGTGTCGTTATTTGCACCTGCAAATAAGAAACCGAGTTTAATTACCAGCGTAATTCCGTTATATTTCATCCTGGATAGATAACTGGTTTGACTTTGTCTGGCTTAAGCATGTGTACATTGGAGTATTAGGTTATGCATGTGTACATTTATAATAAATGGTGCATGCGTACATTCATGAATTAACTAGATTTTATCCAAGGACACCTTAAGTAGAAGGACGGGAAACTTCGTTTCTTAGAAAGTTTTTAGATTCCAATCTTCGCGAAAAAATACACTACGGAGATAGGAAATTTTCAGTTTTTCGACATAAAATAAAAAATTGCGCTCGATTGGAAGCAGATGCAAATCTCATCTTTGGATATGTGGTTCCTGCCTTCTTACTCTATCGAACTACGTACATCTTAATTTGTGAAAAAAAATATTTTCCTATTCTTTTATTCATATTAGTTCACTTTCCTAAAAAAACAAATAAATTACAACTAGCCAATCCAGAGAGAATCAGACATTGACATGTGACTGGACCAGCAAATTATCCAAAATACTGATTGATAGAAAAGTTGTTTGAATAAAACAGACTTGGTTACAAGAGGATGAGAACCTGCGCAGCATGTAAAATACCACCAATTTAATTGAAATTATGATTTTCGACTATGTTTTTAAGGGAAATAATTTAAAGATTAATATAAAAGATTAAGATTAAATAAGGAAATGCATATTTCAATAGAGTAAGGAGGCAGGAAACACATATCAAAAGATGAGATCAGCATCTGCTTCCAATCGAGCGTAATCTTTAATTTTATAGTCGAAAATCCACAAATCTCCTATCTCCGTAGTGTATTTTTTCGCGAAGATTAGACTCCAAAAACTTTCCAAGAAACGAAGTGTCCCGTCCTTCTACTTAAGGTGTCCTTGAATTTATCTCTTGTAAATACGTACATTGAATGTATATAGTCTTAAAATAAATCAAAGAAGTATCCCTAGCCACTTTATTACGAACCTCGAATGACGAATGCGTGCCATAGTAGAGCGGCACAAATGCAAGCCAAATGATGCACGTAGTGTACATTGTGAAGCCAATAAACTTGGATTCGTTGAAATTCTCCGGAATTCGACGAGTTTTGATTGCGTAATAGGTGCAAACCATGATCAGGATTACATTGTAGAAAAGCGACACTAGAAATGATTTGTCATCGATGTTACAACGCAGTATTGCCTCCAAGCGTTGCGGATGATGAATCCTAGTGCCCGGATGACTCAGCACCAGCCAGATCAACGTGCTAGCCAGCTGTACACTGATCAGAGCTCCGCCAATCAGCAGCTGCGACCGTGGCGAAATAAACGGCGGCCGTTTGGCGCTGCGACTTGCCGCGTCGAATATTCTGGCGATGCGATTGGTCTTGGCTAGCAGCGAGGCGTAGATGACGGCGAAGCCCAGGCCGATGCCGATGCGCTGCAGGGCGCAGGTGAATGCGCTCGGCTTAGTGATGAGCAGGAATGTCATCATGTAGCAGATTAGGCAGCCGGTCAATAGCAGGTAGCTCAGCTCCCGGCCGGATGCCTTCACTAGCGGCGTCTCGTTGTAGCGCACGAATGTGATGATGACAAAACTGGTGGCCATGATGCCCGCCGCGCTCAGGATTATCGGGACAATGGCGTACCAGCTGCTCCACTGCATGTATTGAATCTGTCATGGGGAGAATAAGTGAGTTAGGGAGTGAGTGAGTAATCTCTTAAGTTAGTTTACGAGTTCATGACTTCGTGAGTCATTAGTTTATTCGTTCTTTAGTTTCATTGAACCTATTGAGTTCATGAGTTAATGAGTTGACGATTGAGTTCATGAGTCAGTTAATGAGTTTGTGAGTGAGTTCATGAGTTAATGAGTTGACGATTGAGTTCATGAGTCAGTTAATGAGTTTGTGAGTGAGTTCATGAGTTAATGAGTTGACGATTCAGTTCATGAGCTCGTGAGTTCATGAGTTCATGAGTTCGTGAGTTCCTGAGTTCCTGAGTTCATAAGTTCGCGGGTTCCTGAGTTCATGAGTTCGTGAGTTCGAGAGTTCGTGAGTTCGTGAGTTCGTGAGTTCGTGAGTTCGTGAATCAGTTCACGAGTTCGGAAGGGAGTTCGTGAGTTTGTGAGCAAGTTCACCAGTTCACGATTGAGCGGGTGGGTGAGTTAAAGGTTGAGTGAGTGAGTAAGTGGGCAAGGGAGAAAGTTCATCAGTTCGTGAGTTCATGAGTGAGAACCAATATTTTGGACGAGTAACTGATAAAAAAATTGCACTGATTTAAAAAAGTGCAAATCATTCTTGCAAAAATAGTAAGCATGACTCTTACATCGATTGTTGCAATCATAATCATCAATACAAGCATAGAACCATCCTATAAATAGTTATCTAAGTTAAAAAATTTAGCAACAACCTATCAAAGGCGTCATGCGGAGAATGTGTGAAAGCAGCCCCGTTGTTTCCTTGATTTTGCTTGGCGAAAGCAAGTGTAAAGAACGAAGCAGGAAAGTCAGATCTGCCATAGCAGATAGCCGAATCCCAAAATCCCAGCCAAAGTGGAACTGACAGGCCGCCTGCAGTGCCAAAGAGTTGCCGAACTCGTCATCCGCTTTTCAATCCCCTCCCCAGAGGTTAAAAAGATTTTCCACCCTTGTCAGCTGGGTGGTCTGTCAAAGTTTTTTTTGGCCGCTAGCCCGAACCAAGATTTGTCCATAGACGTCGATAGATACAAATTCATGGACTGGAATCCCAGTAGCTAGGAAAAGTTTCAAAAGGTCGGACTCAATGCCTCAAGGTCCAGTGATTTCATTCAATTAAATCAGTTAGGATTGATCAGGAGTACGCAATCCTTAGATTGCCACTAGCATACCATTAGTATTTAAAATCTTGCTCCAGTCCATTGCTAATCAGAGAGGTCCTTGACAACTTCAAGACACATCCTGCAGCAGAAATGGCGCGTTGAAAAGTGACGGTATGCACTTTTTTCTCTCAACCCTCTCAGGCATGATGGGACTTGGCTAAATTTTTCCAATATCTCCGATGATTTTTGACGCTACAAAAATCTGACCTCAACTCTCGTCAAGTCCCCTAGCATAACGAAGGAATTTTCCCCACTCACATTTGGGAAAAGCAAGGCTTGTTAAGTTAACTGGAACTGCGAACAGCTGCTCAAATCCAGGTGGGATTAGTGCTTGATGAGGGGAATCATTTCCCTGTGCGCAGAGATGGACGTTTGACCCCGTAAAATCGAAGTCTTCTAGGCTTTAATAGCCAAAGCAGACGGCAGCAATATTGAGCAATGTCTCCAATTAGTAGTGGAACAGACTGAGAAATAATTTTACCGAACTGGCTTTTCAGCGATCGAGTGCTGCTACTCTTTGCAGACAGCTGATTTCAACGCCGCTAGTCCATAGAGTTTTTTTTTCTTAAATTAAGATTGGGAAAAATAATAATTAAATTTGCCAGGATTAGTCCCTTATTTGGCTAATGGTTAAGCCAGCTTCAAGCAACTGGAGGAAAAAATTATATTTGCATCTGGACATTAAATTAGTTCCATTAGACTAATAAATGAATATATTCAAGGACTTTTGAAACAGGAGGAGTTGTAGCCGGAGTTGTAGCCTAGTGCCTAGGGCGCCTGCCTCATGACCGGAAGGTCGTGGGTTCGAGTCCCGGCCCTAGGAGACAATTTTTGCCCTTGAGCAAGGCACTTAATCCCGAATTGTTTCAGTCCACCCAGCTGAGAATGGGTACCAGTTTGAGCTGGGTAAATTTAGTGTGGGTGTTGCGGCTTCTCCAGCCCGTCAGGCTGAGCAGCTGTACACAGCCCTCTGATGCGCCGCGCAACTAGCTGCGGCTGTGCCGTGGGCTGTACATCGGATCGAAAGATCGGGTGTCTAAATTTATTATTTATATTATTTATTAGAAACATATTGTTGCCAGCTACCTGGACCACAAAATCAGAAACCAACAGAGTAACCTTTGTTAAGCAGCAACCTACTCTCCTAACAAATTAGCCTTTTATTATCAAAAAAGAAGCATAAAATTATTTCTAGTCAGTATGCGGAGACATTCATCCTGTTCCGTATCAGTTTACATCATTAGGGTTTAGTTGAGTCCGATTATTCCCATATTCTTCGCTACCCCCTTCGCTAATACGATGGAGTACAATAAATAAAATCCACCAGTGTGACTCCCCGTAGCACCCTTAAGTGCATCAAATCAAGTGCATCCAAGACTGGAGAAATTTTTGGCAACAGAAAAAAAACTAAGAGTAAAAAAATGTTGCTTTTCTGTTAGCCTTTAGAGGAGGCTGCATTACTTATTTATGACTTGAGAAATCTGCTTAATTGAGCGCGCACTGCACAGCATAGTGCATTTTGGGAATACCATTTGGATGGCTTAATTTGAACCACGTTGGGATGTCAAATCGATGGGAATTATTTAGTAGAGGAGAGATAGATGAAGTCAAGTTTATCACTGGATTGATTTGCGAATTTCGATCCATATTGGATGAGCTGCAATTATTTTTGGCGCGAGATTTGAGAGAGAATCCTACTGTCAATGTTCTCCATTCTCACAAAATACAATTGTCGTTAAATCCCATTTTGTCACTAAATCCCATTTTGTCACTAAATCCCTTTTTGTCACTGAATCCTATTTTGTCACTAAATCCCTTTTTTCACTAAATCCCATTTTTTCACTAAATCCAATTTTGTCACTAAATCCCATTTTGTCACTAAATCCCCATTTTTTCACTTATCCCATTTTGTCACTCGATCCTATTTTGTCACTAAATCCCATTTTGGTACTGAATAAATTTTTTTCACTAAGTCCCATCTCGATACTTAATCCCACTTTGGAATTAACGCTCGTAAATGCCATCTTATTGCTGTCATTAATCCTGTCATTATGTCCTATCGTCACTGAAAACCCATCAAACAGTCTCACTGGGTCCCGGTCAGCATTTTTACCCCTCATCCTCAAAGGAATCCCAAAGAAATCCCAGAGGAATCCCATCGGTCTCACATGCAGCGGCACGCAGGCCGTCCTATCCGCCGTTGGCCCCTCATCCTCGCCGCAGTCGATGCAGTCGTCCTTGGCGTCGTTGGTGCGCTGGTGCGGCTGACAGTCCGCGCAGGTCCAGCAGCACTTGTCCTTGTTGGCGCCGCCTTTGTTCGAGTACATCTTCTTCTGCCCGATTGAGCACTCTTCGCTGCAACGCGAGATCGGCACGTCGAGGTAGCCGCCGCTCCAGAAGATCTCGCGAGTCCAAGCCAGGCCGGTGCCTTTCCGCCACTCGCCAACGGGCACATAGTCCATGTGCTTGGACTCGCGGTCCTGTCTGTAGTTGTAGATCTTGTAAGTGCCAATGCCGTCCCCGGACTTGGTGAATTGCACCTTTCGGTTGGCTGAATCTGTCGGAAATTGTTTTCCTAGCATGATTATTATCATTGTCAAAATTGTCATCGTTGTCGTCATTTTCATTATTGTAACGCTCCTCATAATCATTCCAGTCATTTTCGTAGTTATAATATGATTATCTCATTTGTGGCATTTTTATCATTGTTATCATCATTGCCGACTATTAGAGCTCTGACTAATGATACATAAGCTATAACATTTCACTATTGATAAGCTTATTTTGTCAAGGCCAGCCAAATTTTAAGCCATTCTTTTATCCAAGTCCATCTGTTCTTAGCATACAAAATCTAAAGAAAGCGTGTCTTGCAACGGTTGCAGGCAATTACAAAGTGCAAATTCTGTTTATGTATAATAAGTCCCGTTACAGTGTGCTCTCGAAAATTTGCCTGATTTTTTAGTCACTCGTATTCCTTATTATTGGGATTCTTATATTTTCTTACTAAGTGATTTTTCTTACTTTTTTTTAATTTCAATTTTGAAACAAAAAAAATATTTTAAGTTAAGGTTAAAAGAAATCTATAATCAAGATATTTTTAGTCTGTGTTTACTGAAATTCAAAGTACTAAGTCATAGCGTAATTGGAACATTTAAGAAATCTCTACCCCTCTACTGTACTCTAGTGTACATTCGACACTTAACAATTTGCAATAAGGGTGCTATCTGTACATTATTCCAACACAATTCTAACCTCCCCCGCAATCAGTTAGATGTACATTTCGAGCCTAACTTTCAGTCAAACATGTACGAGCGTGCATTCACTATTCAAACACGGGAATTGTATTGTACATGGAACGAAAAACAAATTAAGTTAATGCTTTTTTTAATTCATTTGATTTTTAGTGCTAACAGAAAATAGAATAAAAAGCCTTCAGAAATTTCCCGGCTTCAGCTGGAATTCAAATATTGTTTAAAAGAAGCAAGACTAAAAATTTTTAAATGCAAGCTACATCCCCGGTCTCAAATGCTAATCCCCATCACCCATAACTTCTTTGCCTCTCTTCCCCCCCCCCAAGAAAAAACTCAATCTATATGAAGAGGACTCAAGCAGGCCTCTAGGCTTAGCTAATTGAGTAAAAAGCAAAGCAGCATCCATAGCTAGTTCATGATGCGGAGGGACAGACAGACAGAATCCTTCGTAACTAGAGAGCCGTGAAGTATAGGGTTTTTTAAGCCACTCAAATCCGTGTTTTTCGGCTTGCTGGGGGCCCTGCCTACTTATAGGCAGCTCAGTTGTTGGGGTAAACAGTGCGGATCGATGACTACTGGACTTTAGACGATCTTCCATGCGGCCCCCACCCACTCGCTACACACGCGGCCCGCCAACAAGAGCGGACATCCGCGCATAACACCACTCGCATGAAGAGGATTTTTTTCTCCAATTTTTTTTCCTCTTTTTTTCTGTGTCGGTCTCCCATCCCCTCGTCCCCGCCCTCACCCGAGCGAGCTAGAGGAAACAGAGCGATAGACACAGAAGGGTTGAGGTTTATTTTTGGTACTCGTTGGGTCACTATTATATTATAGAATCGGCAGCATTGGGGATTCCGTCTAGATGGTGGCCAACACTTGAAATCGATCCATGTGCGAGGGAGCAGGGTGGCCAGAATTTTTACAATAATTGCAATCTTTGCTCTCTCCCGCCAAAAAAAGAAAAAGATTTGATTTGCTTCCGCGCGGAGGCGGGGACGCTTACCCGATTCCCACTTTAGGAACAGGCTTGCGATTAAGCACTTAGGCCCCTCTGATCCATGATCGAATCATCTGACTGGGATGCTGGACAGAGTGTTCAAACCATTGACGAGCTTGTTTCATGAGTGTTTATGGTGGGGAACGAGCTTGTTTCATGGGGGTTTGTGGTGGGGACGAACTTGTTTCATGAGGGTTTATGCTTGGGATAAACTTGTTTCGTGAGGGTTTATGTTTGGGATGAACTTGTTTCATGAAGGTTTATGCTTGGGATGAATTTGTTTCATGAGGGTTTATGCTTGGGATACACTTGTTTCATGAATGTTTATGCTTGGGATGAACTTGTTTCATGAGTGTTGATGGTGGGGGACGAGCTTGTTTCATGGAGGTTTTTGGTGGGGACGAGCTTGTTTCATAAGGGACGAGCTTGTTTCATAAGGGACGAGCTTGTTTCATAAGGGACGAGCTTGTTTCATAAGGGACGAGCTTGTTTCATAAGGGACGAGCTTGTTTCATAAGGGACGAGCTTGTTTCATAAGGGACGAGCTTGTTTCATAAGGGACGAGCTTGTTTCATAAGGGACGAGCTTGTTTCATAAGGGACGAGCTTGTTTCATAAGGGACGAGCTTGTTTCATGGGGGTTTATGGTGGGGTAGAACTTGTTTCATGAGGGTTTATGCTTGGGATGAACTTGTTTCATGAGGGTTTATGCTTGGGATAAACTTGTTTCATGAGAGTTTATAGTTGGGGACGAACTTACTTCGTTTATGCTTGAACACAGAGGCGACGTTTTTACTGTTTGAACTGATAGTGTACGGAAAACCCTTTCATCCGCACTTATTAAAAAAGTCGAAGTCTATTAAAAAATCTATTGTAGCACTTTGGAGTGCAATACCTTTGCACTTTGCCTAGTTGACGTCATTTCTTCAACAACCGGCGGAAGACAGCGAAACAAAAATCCCTAACTCTTGAGTACAAACAAATACTGTTACGCAAGCACACGTTCACAGTCGAGTGTACATTTTCCCTGACTTTCTTGTGTTGAAGGATTGTACATAAGCACTGTGTGCCTTGGGGTGCTGCCCCGACTTAATTAGCGTACATAGTCCCCACCTCCCTCCCACCAACCCCAGCCGCATGCAACATCAAATTAATTTTATTTCTTAATTATTTATAATGCCAACGAAATCGCACCTGGCCTTTTTCCGCGGCTAAATTTCTTAAAGTCGAAACTCTGGGGGAAAAAAGTTCAATATCAGGCAAGAAATGCTGTTTTTTTCCTTCGTATCCACTTTTTATTGAGACGGCTGCAATTTTGGCTGGCCGTAATTAAGGCCAAAAAAACAGTCTCTTCGTCTTCTCTGCAATCTTAATGGCACGACTCACTTTGCCTGAAAACAATCTGCAGTCTCAATCTTTACTAAGGATGCTCATTAATCCTCCAATAAAGAGCGATCGTTATATTTTCCAGAAAGAAAAAAAGCGTCCCCAGCAGCAGGAAGATAATATTTCGTAAACGTTATTTTTCGCCCGAAAGCCATCATTCAGCCCTGAGTTGCCTGCCACCGCTGCGGGCGATAAGAGCTAATCCGATCGGTTTGCGCTTAGCAACTAAAACACTGGCTTAACAGTGTGATACTCTTGAGAAAATACTTTGTGTTTAAAGACAATTTGAATTGTAAAATTTGATTCCGATTGGAACCGAGGACCACCGCGAAAACTTAAAATTCTTGAAAATTTTTTAAAGCCTGATTTTCAATCATTGTAATTAAAGTTTTCAACGCTCCGTGGGATTTCATTACTAGTTAATATCCATAGATTTTTTCCCTAAAGGCCCATGATAGGCCAACTGAAACGAGACTGCAGAAAAAAACTATTGCATTTACTTTTTTTCAGCCGTGGACCATCATCATCCATCAGGGAAAAGAATGGAAAAACAGGATGGGAAAACTGTAGAAATGGAATGACAAAGAGGGAAGGAGAGGTTGTGCCGACTCCCTAGATACATTCTATCTTGTTTCAGGCTTTTTTGTGACAAGCCTTTGACCAGATTCTGTATGCTAACCATTGCTAACAAATGAAGCACTTTACAACTGACAAATTGTTTCACATTTCTTCATTTTTATGAATACTATATAGCTTCTATCTCTTTATCGTTTACCACAATGATTAAAAATAGTGATGATAATAATCAAGCAGGATCATGGGCTTAATGGCGCAACACCTTTGGAGAAATTCTTAATCTCTTAATATCTGATAGCACAATTTTTACTTTAAGCGCACACACCCCAATCCCTCTCATTCTTATCGTCAGGCAATGTAGACTCTGCGCGGATGCATGGAGTGGGGTGGGCCTTTTACGGGCGTACATTGAACGCCAACCCCCGGGCGTGCACTCCGCGAGAAACCTTCTAAAGGTTGTTCTCTCAATCATGCAATATGTACCCTAAATATGGCCAACAACATTCAAATTTTTTTTAATTTATGGAATAAAGGATATTTCAGGAACCATTCGATAAGCTCCGATATCTTCGCAGCAGTTAAAGTACAACAACTGACAGCTCGAGACTTCAGACTTGATAGATAATTCTCGCAGACCAAGGCCGGGGACTTTCTAACAATCGGCAATTGAGCGAAAAGCAGCCTCGAGTTGCCCCTGCTGATCGAATTAAGGCAGGCTTGAAGGAGTCCGCCAAGTGGAGACTGGGGCGCAACTTTGAGTGCTTATCCTTGCCCGAGAGTAAGCCAAGGGAGGGGGCTTTGATACGCCAGACGGGGGGACCCTTCGAACCGAAAGCTGTCACGTGTGTGCTCGCGGGTCCGGCAATTCAAATCATTGGAATCGCTTGAATTGCCGCCTGACGACTGTGCGACTGCCGGCTCTCCCTTCCCCATCAATTCGCTCCGGTTTTATTTTCATCCCATTTAAAGAAAAAAGTCGGATTGTCTGTCCAAAGCCAACTTTGGAACAAGTGAAACGAATAGAATTCAACTCACTATCTGCTATAGTTCCACTTCACTTACTTTTCGTAACACGGGAAAATTAAAGAAAATTTATCTTCCTAGCTACTCCTAGTCCTCCTCCATCTCGTCCTCTTGTCCTGCGACCCCCCTCCCCCAAAAAAAAATAACTTGCCCAACTCCTGGTGTCAAAACCTGCCAGCCAGCCATATTGGCTCAAGGATCAATGAATTGACGGAGGTGCCACTTAGGTCGATATGTCAAATTAAGCGCCTTATTCAACCCCCCCCTCCGTGGGCAAATTCTGCCTGCTCCCAATGAGGAACTATGGGATAATTATGCTTTAGATAATAGAAAAGGTCGATTACTTGTCGATTAGAGAAAAAAGTTGGGATAATAGTTCAACTTTACGTTGAGGAAATTAACTGGAAGTGTTATAATCTTGAGCATAATGGAGCACTAAGCTAATAATGTACTCGTAACTCTTGCCGCATAGCCTAGTAAAAAAAGCAACAAAAATTGCGCTCAGTCGAATGTGTGAGCGATCAATTTTCAAAATCGATGATCCCCAAGAGCAGCTGGCAGTGAATTCAAACCCCAACTGCTAAATCGCTCTCGTCCATCTCCTCTGCGAAGCTGAAATTTCATGCCAATGTGAGGATTAAACGGCGAGTACGATTCCCTCCGCTGCATATACTCGTAAGAGTCCTAAGTGTCTCTCGCACACTTCTATGGCCCGTTGGTTGTTAATGGAGAGATAGTGCACTCAAAAGCCGTGCGGTCTAGCCAATAATAAAGAGAAGTCATCAGCGCAGACAATTTTACCATAGACAAAACGAAATTAGCGTGCAGCAATGAGGCAATAAAGCACGTATGGAGCGTGCAGCAACGCCCATGGCACGAGTGCGCGTTAGCGCACGAGTGTCTATGGGCGTTGCTGTCACGTTCCATCCGTGCTTTATTTACATTGTTTGTTTGGCCGTGCAGCAACGCTCAGTGACAACAGTGGCGTAGAATGTCTATGGTAGAGAGTGAAATCGAAATAGTTTTATTGCCGTGCAACAATCCCAAGACAGGAATAAGTTTAGTGTCTATGGTAGAGAGCAGAACTGAAGGGATTTTGGGGCATGCAACAAGATGTCTTTGGCCAGAACCTAAAATTGATAGTTGGAGTGAGAGCACCGGAGAACTTCAGAGAGCAAAGGATCTGGTTTTGTCAATTGACGCTGCCCAGGATGACTACAACGCGGCTGTTGAATTGGGAAGCCTTTCCCAACGGCGAGATTTCGGGCCTTTCTGACGCTGAGATCGAGTTCTATTTGGATGACTTCGACTTGGAGAAAGCTGGTGATGATTTGGATTCTACGATTGTTGAACGCCTGTTGGCTCTGGAACAATCCGTTGACGACCTGGAGAGAGAATGTGCAGTTGCTAGTTCAGAGAGCCAAGAAAGACGTGCCGTGAAGAGACTCGATGATTTCATTACGAAGAATGAAGGAGTTGTGACCGACATTTCAACCTGCGGACCTGATGAGTTGGCTCGTGTATTGCGTCTGTTCTATGGAACACTGCGTACGGCTACTGGAACCTGCTATTCTCCGGCTAGTCTGGTGTGCATTCGAGCAGGACTCTACCGATACTTTATTCGAACACGCGGGTTCAACATAATCACCGAGAAGAACTTCTACAACGCGAATGCAACTCTGAAGGCATTGGCGAGGAAGTTTGTGAATGACGGTGGAAGGACCAAGCCTTTCGAAGCTGAGTGTAACCACGAGTTTGTTTTTCTGTGTGTTTTTCCATCGTTAACTTTCAAATATACGTTTGTGATTCTACCGTGCAGCAATGGTATTGCTGCATGGTATTGCTGCATGGTATTGCTGCATGGTATTGCTGCATGGTATTGTTGCATGGTATTGCTGCATGGTATTGTTGCATGGTATTGTTGCATGGTATTGTTGCATGGTATTGCTGCATGGTATTGTTGCATGGTATTGTTGCATGGTATTGTTGCACGGCCAACTAACAAACAATGCAATTATCCCGCACGCTAATTTTAACTAGGGTGACAATTGCATTACTGCACGCAAATTTTGTTTTGTCTATGGTAAATTATCATTATTTCGTCTCTCTTGTTGGCTAGACCATTTGACAATGCTTAAGTTTTATGCGCTTAAGGTGAGATGCGAACAATCCAACAAAATTGGTCAAGTTGAACAGTCCATTGACAAAGCTGTACAAATAATTATCAAGGACCACTAGAAGCCACTTTTGTTAGTCTACTCTATAGAAGTCCTTGATAATTATGCGTCTTCAAGTGCAATGAAAGTTTTTTTAAAAGCCACTTGTTCAATTTTTTAAAGAACGACACCACCTTTCTTCTTTTGGTCCAATGCTGAGCGATTAAAATGGCGTATAATGGTGTGTTCATTTAACACGCCACCCCACCCAGGCAGCTATAGCAGGAATTAGTACATCATAAAATTAGATTTGCCCTTTCCGCAAAATCAGTTATAAGAGTTTTTGGCAACGCCTCTTCACAGTGTCTGTTAGGATTAAATGTTCACTCATTCGGGAGTTTTCATTCATCCGTTAAGTGAATGGTTGCCTAGGCATTTTTTAAAAGTGTATTATATACCCCATAGTTACCCGTTGCAAAGGACTTAACAGCATTGAATGCCTTACCCTTCAATACACTGGTTTCATTAAACGTTTTTTTCAAACTCAGATTCACTCACAGCTACTAAAGACATTTTCATCAAGGCCGATCATTTTAATGCTCAGCAGGGAACAGAACCGGAACACCGACCGACACCCCCCGCCACCTGCCCTCTTCTCCCCCTCCTCTCTACTCCTACAATAAGCGGTGAGTGGGACTCAAGCAAGTGGCTGAAAGAAGTTTGGAAACTGGCTAGTCACCTTTATTAAGAGGATTGAAGAGAGAGAGAGAGAAAGAGAGTTAGCCCGAAGAGCTGAAGGGGTGCTGGTGGACAGGTTTGCGCTGTTGAGGCTGAACTGAGGAGGAGGCCAGTAGCCGCTTAGAATAATTCATTCCTTGGCAAACTTGAGAGGTGACTGTGAAATATTAAAACTAAAAATGCATAGGAGTGGGGGCGGGCGGGCACCGGCTGTTGGAAGGCCGACCAGAAAGTGCAAAGTCTGTTTTCCACTCAACTCAACCTCTCCCTCGCTCTCTCTCTCTCTCTCTCTCTCTCTCTCTCTCTCTCTTCTCTTTTTGCTTCTCTCGTTTCTATCCAAAACGCAACATTTTTCTTGGGCTAATGACCAAGCGAGGCAAAAAAGTTCTTGAGAGGCTCCAGGCCGCATAAATAACACTAAAATATTCCGAATTTTTTAGAATTGCTCTGCTTTTATTTCTATTGAGCAGTTTCACTCCTATACATAGAAACCCCGATCGACACCTCTCGGGTTGTATTGAGGAGTTTCACTCCTACATAGAAACCCCGATTGACACCTCTCGGGTTGTATTGAGGAGTTTCACTCCTACATATAAACCCCGATTGACACCTCTCGGGTTGTATTGAGGAGTTTCACTCCTACATAGAAACCCCGATTGACACCTCTCGGGTTGTATTGAGCAATTTCACTCCTATACATAGAAGCCCCGATTGACACCTCTCGGGTTGTATTGAGCAGTTTCACTCCTATACATAGAAGCCCCGATTGACACCTCTCGGGTTGTATTGAGCAGTTTCACTCCTATACATAGAAACCCCGATCGACACCTCTCGGGTTGTATTGAGGAGTTTCACTCCTACATAGAAACTCCGATTGACACCTCTCGGGTTGTATTGAGCAATTTCACTCCTATACATAGAAGCCCCGATTGACACCTCTCGGGTTGTATTGAGCAATTTCACTCCTATACATAGAAGCCCCGATTGACACCTCTCGGGTTGTATTGAGCAGTTTCACTCCTATACATAGAAGCCCCGATTGACACCTCTCGGGTTGTATTGAGGAGTTTCACTCCTACATAGAAACCCCGATTGACACCTCTCGGGTTGTATTGAGCAGTTTCACTCCTATACATAGAAGCCCCGATTGACACCTCTCGGTTTCACTACTATATAGAAGCCCCGATTGACACCTCTCGGTTTCACTCCTATATAGAAGCCCCGACTGACACCTCTCGGGTTGTATTGAGGAGTTTCACTCCTACATATAAACCCCGATTGACACCTCTCGGGTTGTATTGAGCAGTTTCACTCCTATACATAGAAGCCCCGATTGACACCTCTCGGGTTGTATTGAGCAATTTCACTCCTATACATAGAAGCCCCGATTGACACCTCTCGGGTTGTATTGAGCAGTTTCACTCCTATACATAGAAGCCCTGATTGACACCTCTCGGGTTGTATTGAGCAGTTTCACTCCTATACATAGAAGCCCTGATTGACACCTCTCGGGTTGTATTGAGCAATTTCACTCCTATACATAGAAGCCCTGATTGACACCTCTCGGGTTGTATTGAGCAGTTTCACTCCTATAAATAGAAGCCCCGATTGACACCTCTCGGGTTCACTCCTATATAGAAGCCCCGATTGACACCTCTCGGTTTCACTCCTATATAGAAGCCCCGATTGACACCTCTCGGTTTCACTCCTATATAGAAGCCCCGATTGACACCTCTCGGTTTCACTCCTATATAGAAGCCCCGATTGACACCTCTCGGTTTCACTCCTATATAGAAGCTCCGACTGACACCTCTGGGGTTGTATTGAGAAGTTTCACTCCTATATAGAAACCCCGATTGACACCTCTCGAGGAGAGTGAACTATAAGACATAAAAAGATTATATTACATAAAGAAAGCAAATTGAATTACATGAAGAATCGATTTCTCACCAACAAAAAAGTTGCTCTCGTTGATGAGTATATTGTAGAACTCTTTCCCAGGAAAGTTGGTGATGTTTCTGACGCAGGAGTCAAACAAACCGCTGGCTTTTGTGTCAGCAGACGCCGGCTGCTCCTGACACACCAGCCGTTTCACCTTGTCAAGACCGTGGGCAAAGGTGTACACGGCGTCGTACACAAACTGAACTTTGGGCTCCTGTTTAAAATTGGACACGTGAGACCATTCGCAGGCCTTCTGAGTCCCGTTCGGCTCGCTAATCCGTGCACCAGCAGTTGTCGTCGCCGTAGCCTGACAGTCAAACTTCAACTGGCGGTACTCGTCAAAGAATGGATTGACAAACTGAATGCCGCTGATGCTGGTGGTTCTGGGCGCGTCCTGCCTCAGCCCGGTGTAATAGTCATTGAATCCGGGTATCTCGCCAGTAGCTATCTCCAAGGTGAGCGCACCCTTGGCCTCCAGACTGTTGTTGGCCACTGGCACGTGACTTTTGCCCCAACCGTCAGCCGAGATCCAAACGAAATGATTGCTGATGTTTGCGCGACGAACAGCGTCTAAAAACTTCTCCGTGTGGTCCTCCCTGGTGAACATGACCACCACGCGGGCGCGCTTCTGGCTGTACAGCTTGTCGACTATGGCGTCCAGCTCCTCTTTGCCCGGCTCCAGGCTGATGAACAGTCTCTCGGCTATGCACACGTTCAGCTTGTCGATTTCGGATTCGAAGCTTTGAATACCGCCCTCGCCGTAGTCGCCTTTGCTGAACACCGTCGCCACGAATGTCCAGTTGAAGTAGCCGACGATATCGGCGAGGGCTTTGGCCTGCTCGGTGTCCGGCGGCAGGGTTCTGGCGAAGTATTCGTATCGAGCTTTGTCGCTAAGCGCCGCGGAAGTTGACGCGTAGCTGATCTGCGGTATGGCGAACAGGCGCAACAAGTTGGCCACCTGGACGCTCACCTGGCTGTAGGCGCCGCCCACAACGCCGCGAATTGGTTTCTTAGAATGACGCCGATCGGTAGATCGAATAGCTGGCAGCCGGGTGCCATTCGGGTATTCGCACACAAATCCACCGTCGAGTTCGTGTGTCAGCGAGTTTTTAACGAATTCTAAAGCTTTCTCGAGCGCCACCGTGTCTTTGGAGCAGGTGTCGAACAAAAGGCCGCCGAGTTCGATCTTGTCCCGACCGTATCGAAGAATGCCTGGATTGGAATTGATCTCCTGCAGAGTGAATATCATCGCCTCCATGCGTTGGATGCCTCGGTGGCTGTCCAGCCGGCCGCATTTGCTGTCGCCAGTCTCCGAGCTGCTGTGAATAGGGAACAAACCGCCCAGCTGGATGTCGCCCCCGATTAGCACTTTGTTCTTGTCGTTGGAGCTTGTTGACGCGGTCGCGGCAGCTGAGACGGCCAACGCCAGCGTCGGCGGGGAGGCGGAGCAGCGAGGAAGCGGAACAAGAATAAACAGAAGAAGAAGGTGGAGAACTATTCGTAGAAATGTCATGTCGCTTGGCTTGCGCATACAAGGGTCGGCCGCTTTTTTGCTTGATGTCTGCTTGTCGCGCCAATCTTTTTATATTTTTTATAGATCTTCTGCTTTTGTGGGAGCGCTTGTTGCTTGGTTTGCGATTGCTTTCAGCGCTTTGGGGGTGGCGGGAAAATTTGGGGGAGATTTCGGGCCGCTCTTAGTTAGTTAGTTAGTTAGTTAGGGAGTTCCGAGACTGAGAGAGCTGAGCGATCATCAAGCAAATGAGGGTTAGAAAATGAGAAAGAAGGAACGATGGCAGGGAAAAGGCGATGAGTCCCCGTAGATTCTGCACAAAGGCTGCTTCCCGGAAGAAGAGAGAAGATGAAGATAGAAGCAGAAGATCTTGATATCAAAAGACCCGAGCAGCAGAAATACCTGGGGGGCACGAGGGCTCAGCGATAGACTATTTTCCCCCTCGACTTTTATATCCCGCCCGGCCCGGCTCTGCTTAAATTTCAGTATGAAGACTTCAATAACTGAGCGCGAAAAAAAGATTCGGACGGTTTGCAGATGACGCGATCAGCAGCTGACTTGGACAGGCCGCAGTGTTGGTGTCAGTTCGGCTGTCTCCCCTGTTGTTATGGGACTCCTGGCCTGCTCTTGAGTCTGTTTTGAGTTGACCCCGCTGCCTTTATCTCTTTATCTCCGTCCAGTGAGTGCCAAGGCTGCTTGGCCATGGGTTTTTAGTCTGCAGTTTAGTTGCTAGGCGCCAGTCGGACCAGCAAATCAACAGCCAACAGGATTAACCGGCCAATCCTCGTGCACTTGGACGGGGACAACGATTCTTTGGATTCTTATACAGTGCACCTGGACTGGAAGAAATTCCTTACTTTTTTCCTAATTTTTCAAACAATTGTCCATACTTGTAAAAAGCAAAATCACAGCAGAAATGAGGTGCTTTCACATCGTCGTAAAAAATCATTTTTTTAACACTCCTGATTTGCTGCATCAAAACTTTATGCAAAGCCCACGTGAGGGAAACCCCTCCTCCCCTCCGAGAGCAGGGGCTCAAAGAAACGGATACCTCGTGGCACCCAGATCGCGTGTCTTTTGAGCAGAAAATAGCCAGAAATTGATAGCGAGAGCGGCTTGAAACACTGCAGCAATTGGGGTTTCAGCTCCCCGCCTGCCCTCACGCTGAGCTTGACACGGTGTATCATAGAGGAGTTTTTTCCCCTTCCCTTAACTAACCTCGAAACTAACCGCCACCTCATCAACTCGAACTGGCCTGACTGGCTTTTGCTGCGCGTGTTTGAGCTCGAACTCGGCGAGCACCTGTGCCCGAGGAGATGAAGCCGCGGGCGGCTCTGCTGGGATCGCATTTCCCAAGCTTGAATTGGCCGTATCGCATTCGACTATTCAAGCAGCCAAGTAGGGGCAGATATTACGGTGGCAGGGAGACAGCTCTCTCAGAAAAGTACAAACGTGAGAGGATATTCACATGGTGCGAGTGAGAGGATTGCTAATCTAGCTAACAGAATGGATTGCTAATCTAGCTAACAGAATGGATTGCTAATCTAGCTAACAGAATGGACTGCTAATCTAGCTAACAGAATGGATTGCTAATCTAGCTAACAGAATGGATTGCTAATCTAGCTACCATGGATGAAGCAACAGAATGGATTGCTAATCTAGCTACCATGGATGAAGGAGCAGAATGGATTGCTAATATAGCTACCATGGATGAAGGAACAGAATGGATTGCTAATCTAGCTACCATGGATGAAGTAAAAGAATGGATTGCTAATCTAGCTGCCATAGGTGAAGACACAGAATGGATTGCTAATCTAGCTACCATGGATGAAGTAAAAGAATGGATTGCTAATCTAGCTGCCATGGGTGAAGACACAGAATGGATTGCTAATCTGTCCACCATGGAGGAAGGAACAGAATGGATTGCTAATCTAGCTACCATGGATGAAGGAACAGAATGGATTGCTAATCTAGCTACCATGGATGAAGTAAAAGAATGGATTGCTAATCTAGCTGCCATGGGTGAAGACACAGAATGGATTGCTAATCTGGCCACCATGGGTGAAGGAGCAGAATGGATTGCTAATCTAGCTACCATGGGTGAAGGAGCAGAATGGATTGCTAATCTAGCTGCCATGGGTGAAGACACAGAATGGATTGCTAATCTGGCCACCATGGGTGAAGGAACAGAATGGATTGCTAATCTAGCTACTATGGATGAAGCAATACGAATGATGTATGGATGGAGCCGTGAGACAAAAATCATCTATAAAATAAGTACGATGTAATTCGGGCTGGGTGACTACACTTTCTGTTTGTCTGAAAACATTAGTAAAATTTGTTTTAACTCTAATTCAGAAGATTAAAAATAGTGGAATCCCAAAAAAATCTCATAAAGTAGACGGAATTATTACAATGAAGGTACAATAAAAGGTAGAAAGTTTTTCCCCTGCCTAGACAGATCCTAGGCAGGGTTCAGCTTTGCTATAGTGAGTAATATAACGTGCATAGCTCTGAGGTGTTTTCCATATCAATAAATACAAACTCTATGGATTCATGCGTGGGTGAGCCCTGTGAAAGAGTGATATCTACGACAGTAATGCTGGGGACCAAAGCATAGGAAAGCGGTCAAATTCTTGCGGGCTGATTGCGCGTCTAGTGCATGCGCCCTGCGGCAATTTATGACGAACTCGATATTTCAGCGTACAAATCAGGTTTTTCGAGTTAAGTTTGTCCCTGTGTTGATTGATCGTGTCTCTTTAAAGAGAGGCGCCAATTGGATCTTATTTTTTTCAACAGAATGCTTAAAGAAGTCAAAAAAACCACAGAAACGGTTGAACAATTGTCTTTCATTCTGTTCTTTTCAAGAGCCCTAACACGGACACCCTAAACTTTCCTAACACTCATTGCATGGTACCCGATCTCGGCTGCTGCAACCCCTACAGGGCTGCAAACCCCCTACAACGCTGCAACTCCTACAGGGCTGCAACCCCTACAAGGCCTACAAGGGGGTAATCCCTACAAGGCTGCAACAAGGACTTCTAAAGTAGAAGGACGCTACACTCCAAATATTTGAAGGCCGATTTTACACTGGCGAGATAGAAATTTTCTAATTTTTGTCTATGGCTAAAACGTATTATTTCAGTGTATTTTCGGCCTTCAATTTTTTGAGTGTTGCGTCCTTCTAACAAAAGTAACTTCTAGTGGTCCTTGGGCTGCAACCCCTACAACGGGGGCAACCCCTACAAGGGGGTAATCCCTACAAGGCTGCAACCCCTACAACGGGGGCAACCCCTACAAGGCTGCAACATCTACAAGGGTGCAACCCCTACTGGACTGCAACCAACTAAATAGGCGAAAACCGAACATCCCTCTACTAAACTGATCTAATGCACCCTTAGTATAAAAACCAAATCTAGACTTAATGATTCAAATTGCTAGCAAATAACGAAAAAAACATTTTACTAGTGAAAAAAATTAAATCTAGTCGAAAAAGCATAAATAATTTTTCTGATTTGGTACGAATACAACTGATTTCTGCCAGGATTGTGTATAATCAATCGATGAAAAGTCTAAAGTTTTGTTTATTTATAGAATGGTGAGAGGCAGTAACCTGACTGACAGTTCAGCTATTGCAATTCTTAACAATACACAAGTGCTTGTCTATTTAGCGAAAAAGAAAATGACAAAGGAAGTTTTTTAATACCAGGAAAACTTACTGACACTAATGATAAAGGCGGGGATCAATAAAAAATGTGCTGCTTAAAAATAGGGATTAAGCATAGGACTAGATGCCGGAGAATGTATGTCATGAGCTCAAATCGAATATAGAAGTTTTGGGTTTTTAGTATATTCGACTAGCAATTCAGCCCCCCTCCGGGGGGACCTATACACGGATGTAACCAAGGATTATGCTCATATTTTTGTGGTTAGGCCACAGATAAATTTAGCAAAAGTGGGAAAAAGTACTAGCTAGTTAGAAGGCCAGGGAAAGTGCGATAGTTAAGAGAGATAAAACCAAAAATTCGTTATTTGAGAACACAGCAAGTGTTCTCACAGTGCTGTGAGAACTAAAAAAGATACTAAAAAAGTTGATCACGTTAGTATTACAATAGTTTAAAGATAAATAATAATAAAGTTAGACAACCAACCTTTCGACCAGATGCACAGCCGCGGCTAGTTCTCTGTACAGCTGCTCAGTCCTGACGGGCTGGAGGGGCCGCAATACCCACCCTAAATTTTCCCAGCTCAAACTGGTACCCGATCTCAGCTGGGTGGACTGAAGCAATGCACGTTTTAGGTAGCTTGCTTAAGGACACAAATTGTCTCCTAGATCTGGGGCTCGAACCCACGACTTTCCGGTCTTAAAGCAGATGCCCTTGCCACTAGGCTGCAACTCCTCTCATAGATCAGGGATCAAATAGAGTGCATTAAAGAAATTTTTAATTAGAGATAACATCAATAATCGAAAAAGATCAGATTTAATACAGATCAAAGATAATGAATTAATGAATGAATGAATGAATAAATGAATGAATGAATGAATGACTGAATGAATAAATGAATGAATGAATGAATAAATGAATGAATGAATAAATGAACGAATGAATGACTGAATGAATGAATGAATCAATGAATGAATGAATAAATGAACGAATGAATGACTGAATGAATGAATGAATGAATTAATTAATTAATTAATTAATTAATTAATTAATTAATTAATGACTGAATGAATGAATGAATGAATGAATGAATAAATATATAACTACTCAGTTAGGAATTCTGCGCTGATAAGCACAGGCCGTGCACACGCCACCCCACCAGTGACCCTGTCAGAATTAAATTCTTATCTATGAGTACGCCTGCGACATGGTGTGCGCCTTTAGCTACACCATTATAAATTTGTACAAGGCCAAGGCGCCAGCTCTAATCAATCTGGCACGTTGTAAAAATCTGTCTTCTAACAACAGAAGCCCGCCCGCTCGATAGCTTCAACGTGGGCCCAGCGACCCACCAATAAAGCGATAAGTTCCGTACAAATATTACGCCAGTAAAACACGGACCAAGGAATTTCATGGAATTAACGATTCCTGTTTCGCTGTAGGGGCTCGCCAGCTGGGTGGCGACTCCCATTCTGTCAGTCAGCCCGAATCATGGCTGACCCTATCGTGAGCTTCAATGCGCAGCTAGACGACCAGGCTTCAGTCAGCATGTGAGATTTCGCATTGCTTCAGTCCACGGGTAGCAGTTTGAACTGGTAAAATTTACAGTGCAGGGTGCAGCTACTCTACAGAGATAGCTACAGGGAGATAGCTACGGCTGTGCTGTTGGCTGTACATTTGGTGTCTCAATTCTACAATCTGATACTTTCGCTAAAGAGGATCTCTAGAACTGTCGCATCCGATTTCTTTTCCCAGACGGGAAGTCTCCTACGTTGGCATCAATTCGAACTCCTCGACAACCAGCCGCTCCGGTCGCCATAGAGACCGTTGCCGACGCGCTATGGACGAGCTGCGAGCGGCCTCCAAATTGCACCTTCCAGCCGCTTTTGCCGGCCTCCTTCGAGTTGGTCCGGTCGCCGCCTGCCTGCTCGCCGCTGCCCAGCTGTCGCTCGTTGAATCAGCCGCAGCCAGCGTCTCGCTGCCCATCCTGGCCGGCCTGGCGCTGGCCCCGGCCTTCAGCATCGGCGCCGCGTACGGAGCCGCCGCCGGGGCGGTCGCGCTAACGGTGGCCGGCTGCGCCCTGGCCAACTCGCGGCCGCTGCTGCTGGCAGTCGGTCTGGCACCGATTCTGGCCGAGGCATCGTCGGAGCTCCTGCTGACGCTGCTGCCGGGTGGCGTTCTGGCCTTCGGCTTCGTTTGGCTCAGCCGGGCTCGGCGTCGTCCAGTGTCCGGCTGCGGCGTCGGTTGTCGCGGCGCATCGGTGACGTTGCTATGCGCGTTGCTAGGCAATGCGGCCTGCATCGGCGCACTGGTGTACGGATTAGCTTGGCCCGAGCGGATTCGAATTCGGTATCTGGGCGTCGGGCTGTGCTACTCGGCGGCGCAGGCCGTCGCCTTCGGGTCGTTGGTCGCGATTGTCGCGTTCGAGTCCGCAGCGAGGGCTCTCAGTGGTCGAAGCGGAGAAGCCAGGCGGTCGTCCTGCCGCGTCGACGAGTTGCGGAGCAGAATGGGCAGCGGTCGAGACGTCGGCAGGTGGCGGGCCTTCTGCCGCGCCGCTGCCGGCCTATTGGAAGGCGTCGTGTTTGACGCGGCACCGGCTCTGCTGGCAGCAGCGGCCGATTCGACTGGACGGCTGGCGGCGGCTCAGGGAGTCGCTTGGCTGGTGAGTGCGCGCGTCTACTGACAAAACCGACCACAAGTTAAAATATTCGAAAATTTTTGAAGGTCGTATCTGACCCGTCCAGTTTCTCTAGAGGTCCATGGTTTGCGCGACAGGGGAGTCCTGGGGTAGGAAAATAATTGAAAACAAGTTCAGTGAAAAATTTGTAAATACTCTCACTTCGCCCCGATCACAGTTGATCTCCCTAGTCCGAGCGGTGGCTCCGCTCGCATCCTCAATGTCGGTCGGGGTTCGAATCGGGCACCATCTGGATCGTCGCGACGCCGACTCGGCTAGGCGAAGCCTGGCCATCGGCCTGACCGTCAGCGCGGCTCTCGGCACCATCGTCGGCGCCCTGCCCTTGGCGCTGTTTCATCTGCCAATAGGGCGCCGGCTCTGCCCCTGCGCCGCCAGCGCCGCCGCTCGACTACTCGGCTTGGCCGCTCCGCTCCCACTGGCCGAGTCGCTCGCCCTGCCCTGCACGGCCGCCCTCGCCGCCGCCGGGCACGCCTCCTCGGCTGCCGGCCTGTTCGCCTTAGCAACGGCATTTGTCGCCGCGCCGCTCGGCTTCTGCCTGGCCTTGGCCGGCCCGTCGGGACTCGCCGGCCCGGCCGGCTGCTGGCTGGGCCTCCTGGCCGGCGCCTGCGCGTCCGTCGGACTGGCGAGCCTGGCGCTTCGCCGACTGTCCTGGCGATTTGGCGGCTTCGATGGCGGCGGCGGCTATGATAGCGAGGATGTCGGGGAGAGTCTGGACGAGCGGGCGGCTCTGCTGGGCCAGTGGGGCGTCGGCGGTGGCGGCGGCGGCCTGCAGGCTTCGCTGCGTCGAAATAGCGGCGTCATACGGGTCGACCTGCTGGCGCCGAGGTCGGCGACCGTGGCGTCCCGGCCGACGCCGCTGCGGCCCTGCCTGATGCTGCCGTCGGATTCGGAGGGCGGAGCCGCCTCGACTAGGACGAATGGAGCGCCGAGTCGGTGCGGCAAACTCGGCGTCTGCCTGCTGCTCCTGCTGAGTGTCACCGGCGCAATCGTTCTCAGACTTTGTCAGGCTGATTATCTGCCGCCGGTAGCCAATTTCAGCTTGCCGTTGCTGCCGGACAGTGGTTGCCATGGCGACTAAGTTCTTCTGTTCAATTAGAGACGGTGAATAACCGCCAGAGTTGTAGCCAGGGTGTGATTAGGGGCGCATTTTAGGGGCTGAAAGCTAGGGACGCCAAAGTTTGTGGATAGGGGGCGCCAAAAATGGCGGATGGGGGGCGCCAAAGTTTGTGGATAGGGGGCGCCAAAAATGGCGGATGGGGGGCGCCAAAGATGGCGGATGGGGGGCGCCATAGTTGGTATATAGGGGGTGCCAAAGTTTGTGGATTGGGGGCGCCAAAGTTTGTGGATAGGGGGCGCTAAAGATGGCGGATAGGGGGCGCCAGAGATGGCGGATAGGGGGCGCCAAAGATGGCGGATGAGGGGCGCCAAAGATGGCGGGTGGGGCGCCCAAGATGGCGGATAGGGGGCGCCCAAGATGGCGTATAGGTGAATCCAAAGATGGGGGATGGGGCGCCAAACATGACGGATAGGGGGCGCCAAAGCTGGCGTATAGGGGGCGCCAAAGATGGCGGATGGGGTGCGCAAAAAAGGTTGATTTAAGGCCCGAAAAATGGTGGATTGGGAGGCTCTTGGCTCCCATGGCGACGCCCTTGAGAACCGCACTGGGAAAAATACGGACCCTGGCTAGAACGCGGTCGTCCATATTCCAATTGCACCGAAAATGTTTGATTCGTTTTGATTCGTTGCATCGCTATAAGCGTTGTTGCTATAGTTACTGGCAGGCTTAAGGCTCACAGTTCAAGGACCTCCGTTTTAAAGTTTTAAGATTTTCTTCGTTAATTGCATTTTATTTGATTGCGTCATTTGTGTACTTTTAACGTAGCCTTTCGCCTCATATTTAGGTTTTTTAAGCATTGAATTTCACTATTTTGTAGCTCTTATTTGAACCTGTTAATGTAATTATAGTTAAATAAAGCCAGAAAAAATCGGTAAAAAGTGCCCCGTTTTCCTAGAAATTTAAGGAGCTATTTTTTTGTGCATTTACACACAAAAATCTTTTTAGCTAAATTTATTTCTATTTGTGGAGGCTAAACAAAAAATTTACCAATTTTTTAAATCAATATCAACTGAGCAACAAAAAATGTTATTGCAAAATGAATAAAAGTTAATATTATTTTCTCCCTATGCTACTCAAAAAAAACAGTAGCCAGTAGCGATGAGAAATCACGGCAAGCAATCTTTATTTTCTAAAAAAAGTGAAAACAGAAAAAGAAAAAGCTCTGTGCGTGAAAAATAAAGCAAGTTAAAAATTGGTTTTTATTGCTTTGTTGAGTGCTTGGGCAAGGAAAGCAAAAAGTGCAACAAATAAAAATACATTATGTGAGCAGCAAGCTTACGAAATTAAATTTGTTTGGGTTCAACTTAAAGTGACACCGTTTAACATAAGTACAAGAACGCATAAACTAGCACTAAAAATTATAATAAAATGTTTAAAAAAGTCACACAATTTTCACAGGCACTGCATCGGTGAAAGCAACAAAGTTCGATGAAGCATCAATGTTTTCTTCTTTTCTGCTCGAAGCTCCTTACTCAGCCTTGTCCTGAAAGGAAATAATAATAATAAATAATAAGTTCAGACACTCGACCTTTCGACCAGATCTACAGCCAAAGGCACAGCCGCAGCTAGTTGCGCGGCGCATCCGAGGGCTGTGTACAGCTGCTCAGTCCTGACGGGTTGGAGGGGCCGCAACACCCACTCTAAGTTTACCCAGCTCAAACTGGTATCCGATCTCAGCTGGGTGGGCTGAAGCAACGCAAGTTTTAAGTAGCTTGCTTAAGGGCACAAATTATCTCCTAGCGCCGGGACTCGAACCCACGACCTTCCGGTTATAATGCAGGCGACCTAGCCATTAGGCTAAAACTCCTATGAGGAACAAAATTGAGTAAAAAAGCCTTTCCTCTTGCACACGTCCAGGCTTTGCTCTCCTTGGCTTGATCCGTGTCTAATTTCTATCTGCCATATTCTTGTGAAGCTTCTTTCCCTTTATCGTACCCGTCCTAGTTGCGTAACTTATTTGCATCTTAGAAACAAAAAATGGAACTCACCTGCTCCCCGTTCTCTTCAGCGAAACCATTCTCTGCCGCCTCCTCGGGTGCTTCATCCACCTGGAGAAAAATTTGGAAAAAAATTTCGGCGAAAATTTTCCATACGGGTACATCTTGATTGCACATTGGACGATATGCTCGTATGCACTAATCACGTGACAGCTATGAGTGTGATTCCCAAGGTCGTCTTTCTGCAGGTTATCACGAGTACTGGACGTGGGAAGGGTTATTTGAGCGATGTACGCTTATGAGCGCTAAACCCAGAACGGCAGGTCGCTTGTTTGTACGCTCACTGCCTTAGACAGCGTATATGTACATCTGTTTTCAATGTGCGTGTCTGAGGCCGGGATTCCCTGCCTATTACTCCGGAGAAGCTGTACATATAAGCTTCTAGCCTTACCTTCTCCAATTCCTGCTTATCGTCTGCTGAATCCTCCGCAGCCTCGCCTTGGCCATTCCCAGCCTCCTCTTCCTCATCGGTTTGACCGTTTCTAAGCGCCGCTTCGCGTTCCTCTTTTCGTCTGTCGCGCAATTTCTTCTCATTCTCGATCGCGGCAAAAAAGTCGGCCTCCGCTTTGGCAACCAGATCCTCGTGCTCCTCGTCTCTGTGCTCCTCCTCCTCGTCCTGGGATAAAAAAATTTGGAATTGTAATCACATTATGTTTCCTTCATAACTAAAAGTTTTGACTCATTTAAAAGAACAAATAACGCAATAAACTATAATATCCCAAGAATCCTTAGGGTTATCTGGCTCGTAGTCCAATATTTATGAGCCATCTGATTCTGATCCCAAGATCCTTGATCCAGACATGATTTCCTGTTCTAAGAAGCATCAGGGATAAATGTTTTTTATCATATTTTTACTCGGTTTCCGCAGTCAATTGTCAGCAGCTGAATGATGACAAAAATCCTTAAAAAATTCGAACTGTGAGCGTGATTCGTTCGAGCTTTTGTAACCAACTCAACTAACACCAAAATATCATACAACGGCGTCATTGATAATTGAGTAATTGTGAAAAAGTGACCAATAAAATGAGAGAATGAAAACTTTAGGAACCATAAAGTAAAGTGGGAGAATTTTTTACCATCGGAGCGGGAGTTTTGGCACTTCGAGTGCTCAGCGGTGTCTCGTTGCCACTAATGCTCTAAAGAATTTATAACGAATTTTTGCTGCTTTGTTTCTTTTCTCATCAATAATTATGATAATGTAAGATAATATTGTCACATGATACGCACGTAATTATTGGGCTCACTAAGGCAGATTTTAGGTGATAATCACATCTTCTGTACGCAGACAGGCGCACACACAGGTGTACATCTTGTGTACACTCTGCGTGCCTTGGGGGGTTAAGCCCTCATGGGTGTACATTGAACACTAACCCCGGGTCAAGTTCTACAAACAGGTGTCCAAGTTTAGCTTCACCTTTTGCTGCAAAAGGGTAGGAAAATTGTTAGCCGCAAAAGTCTAAAAATAGCATCCAATCAAATCACAAGACGAGGCCAATGGGCCTAATGGTCATATTCATTTAAATAAAGCATTGTCTCACCGCTCCGCCTTTCTTCTCTTTAAGCTTCATCTCTCGATGCCTAGATTCCAGAATCTTTTCCCGGCGGGTTTCCCTTTCGAAAATGGCGTTAACCAGATTTCTCTCGTTCCTATTCGGAGCATAGAAACCTTCGGACAATTCAACGATGGTGGCAACGCCCGACTGGCTGCCGCAGGCTATCAGCCGGCCCTGCTCCTGCAGTCGGAGACTCTGCAACGGCTCGTCGCAGACCTGCACCGTCAGGGTCGGATCGTTCTGCTTGAACAGCAGATCCCACACGTCCAGGGTGCCGTCTGTTTTTGACGTGAAAAACACAGCGGGACGAACGGTTGACCAACAACCATCAGTTAGGCCGCACTGGTGATATTTAGTCCACATTATCGCGTTCTCTTTGATGTCTTCCGACCAGATACGGGCGGTCCAGTCTCCAACAGACATAAATACCTGCGAGTAGTATAAAGTGTAGAGAACTCGCTGAAAGTTCACTCACGAACTAAAATATGTCAAGTACTACAAATAATTCACCTTAGGAAACTGGGGATTCCGTTGTAGTGCATAAACCGGCCCGATGTGACCCGGATACACGGCGGCAATTTTGTCTGCATCAGTTTTGCCCTTCCTATTGCATGAGAAAATCGCGCCCTGCTCAGAGCCGGCCATGAACTTTGTGGGAATAGTCGGCTCGTACTCCAACGAGTAGGCGCCGTGAGCGGAGGCCAAGTCCTGCTTCTTAGTCGGATCCAAACAGATTCGTTCGATTGGCTCGGACAGTTTGCGGATGTCCCACCACAGCACTTGACCATCCGTGGACACCGAGAAGCATTCGGTGCCCGTTTTGCTCTGATTCCAGATCACTTTCCACACTGGGTCGCGATGCCCGGTGGCTACCTCCGTTGACTCAACAGGCTGGGAGCCTTTCCTTGAGTCCCAATAGGCTATCTGGCCGTTGTAACAGCCGCCAACAAGGACGTGAGAGTCCTTGGGATTGTACTCCAGGCAGACTAGGGGCGAGACCGGTTTCAAAGCTAACTCCGGCTTGTTAGGATTGATCACATCCCATATGTAGGACTCAGTTGAAGTGTCCTTCGGCGCGCGCTGGAACTCGGTGTTGCAGTAGGCTATGGCCAGCTTAGTGGGCCCGTCGGGGTACCAGCTGATGTGGGCCACTCCACGGTCGCTGCACGGGTCGCGGAACACGTTGATGGTCTTGGCCGACGGCGGCTCCTCGGCCGCTTGAACCTCGATGTCGCTGAAGTAGTCCTGGTAGATGTCTATGGCGTTGTTCTGCTTGATGCAGTGCTCCATCTGGCTGCCCAGATTCTGCACCGTGCTCACGTACGTCTCATCTTTTTCAACCTTCTTTCGAAATCTGATCACCTGTTCGACCTCCTGCGGATTGACGTCCTTTGGCCAGCCGCCCTCGGCGTGGTTGACGCCGTGCGAGTCGGTCTCGAATCTCTCCGTATTGACGTCGTGCTCGCTCATCTCCTGCACCACTTGGACGGCCCTATCGACTGGGTCGCGCTCGACAAACTCTTTCATTGCCTCGGGGTTGGGCGCAATGTCGACCAGCAGCTCCGAGGGCCGGTCGCTGAAGATGCATTGACGACCAAAGTCGGCGCGCTTCTTAGTGTAAACATACTGGATCTCCATGGCGATGACAGTTACACGCTTGTCTGAAATTTATTTTGGCATTGAAAAAATTTTAACTATTTGCGAGTAAAATTGCTTAAATATTTTCATAGGATTCCATGTCAAATATTAAAAAAACTGTTCCAGTTAGAAACACCATATACACTGACAAGGTGGCTAATATTATAAGCAAACTACAGCACGTTTATACTATGAATTTTAGGTTTAAAATTTGTTCCATTTTTTAATTAGTAGCAAGAATATGTAAAGGGCCCTATTAAAAACATGTAAAAATCAAATAAAAAATGTTTTGTTCTCATTCGTTTAAATTTCCGCCAAGATTTGTTTGTCTGTATTGTATAAAATTTGTTTTAATGCGCGATATAAAATTTTTATAATATTTTTATAACACGAATTATAACAAAAAAACTTTTTCGGGTATATAAGGAGCGAATTTTTAGTGTGGAAAATCAACCTGGTTCGAGAGTAAACTCGATAATAAAATCCACTTGTCTGAGTACAGTGTTCAAAGCCTTAGTAACTTTAACGGCCATAGAGCCAGGAAGGGCCATAGTGCCATTGAGCCAAGTGCCATTGAGCCAAGTGCTATTGGGCCAAGTGCCATTGAGCCAAGTGCCATTGAGCCAAGTGCTATTGGGCCAAGTGCCATTGAGCCAAGTGCTATTGGGCCAAGTGCCATTGAGCCAAGTGCCATTGAGCCAAGTGCTATTGGGCCAAGTGCCATTGAGCCAAGTGCTATTGGGCCAAGTGCCATTGAGCCAAGTGCCATTGAGCCAAGTGCCATTGAGCCAAGTGCTATTGGGCCAAGTGCCATTGAGCCAAGTGCTATTGGGCCAAGTGCTATTGAGCCAAGTGCTATTGAGCCAAGTGCCATTGAGCCAAGTGCTATTGGGCCAAGTGCTTTTGGGCCAAGTGCTATTGGGCCAAGTGCCATTGAGCCAAGTGCTATTGGGCCAAGTGCTTTTGGGCCAAGTGCTATTGGGCCAAGTGCCATTGAGCCAAGTGCTATTGGGCCAAGTGCTATTGAGCCAAGTGCCATTGAGCCAAGTGCTATTGAGCCAAGTGCTATTGAGCCAAGTGCTATTGGGCCAAGTGCTATTGGGCCAAGTGCCATTGAGCCAAGTGCTATTGGGCCAAGTGCCAATTACATGCAACGTAGGGACTGAAGCTAGGAAGTCTAGGGACTGAGGTTAGGGATTTTTAGGACCTGAAGTAGAAGGATCTTAGGGACTGAAGGCCGTGACCCTCTGATTCACGGGAACGCCTTTCGGACAAAATCAGTGCTTGCCGCTCGGCACTGTAGAACGCTACCAGGGAGGTTAAATAGATTAGAAGAGAGGAGGACCACTGGGACAAATATTCTGCATCGAATATATATTACAAATCACGTCCCTTTTATGCTTTGTATGTAATATGCCTCATTTACATTTTATCATTTCATCCCCAAAAGGTGGAGTCTAAATGTAAAACTATGTATGATTAAGCAGATAGGGGTCACACAATATTCTGATTCGTGTTATTTTTTTAATTAATATTTCATTATTTTACTTGGTACAAACACCTAATCATGCAATAAATAATTAAAAGCACAAAAATGTTAATTAAGTATCGTACATGTAATACAATATAAGGTATCTTTTTTCAGAAGCTATCACACAACATATAGCCTAGGTTCTTGGCAGTGGCAACACAATTTTTAAAGGGATTAATTGCTAAATTGTTATTCGAGTAAATTGCTTAATTTGAAATAATAAAAAATAATATTGCTTAGAGTGTATATTGGTTTAAAGTTAATTAATATCGATCTCTACAAGTTCTAAAAAATAACAAAAATGTATAATCTTTTCTAAATTTAGCTGCTTAAATATTTCAAAACCTTATGGCTTGTAACATTTTTTTAGACGGAACACATCACATTCCATTCCACAGTAAATGTGTGCAGTTTAGATTTTAATTTGTATCAACCAAGCGCTAAAGTGCTAAAAAGTCATTAATCAAGCTAATATATATTTAAATATTACAGTTTCTTAAAAAAGGTTCAAATAGAAGCAAACAAAACGATTCGTAGACATGAGCTTACATAAACTCTATAAGATATGGAAATCGAAAAACTAACTTAGGGTAGCATAGCAACAATAACCTACTATTCATTTTGTAGTTTTAATTTACTATAACAAGTGCTTTGCTTATTTTTGCTAAGTTTTTTAATCATTTAAGTTTTACAATGCTTTTTATGCCTTTAGCACGTAATTTTTTGTTTTAATAAAAAGCATGGCACACCGGATAAAATAGCTATGCATCTGTTTCATTCGAATTTGGGCAAAGTTTATTGCTTTAAGTAGTATATGATAAGGCATTTTCCAAACTCTACATTATTTTTTTGCTTATGCACCAGAAAATTTTTTTAACACAATCAAGATACTTTTTCGTAAACCTAGAGCTTTAATTGAACTTAGAATTGAGGAGAGAATAATTTTTTATCACATAGCGTTATAACTCATAAGTTAAAGACGTAATCCGGCTGTCAAATAGCTAGCTCGGAATAATATTATTTCAGCATGTTTGCTCGGTAATACGCACGTTAATCGGTAAATTCAGGCGATTGCGCGCTGTCTTGTCTAACTAATTAAAAGACGATATGCAACAGATGGTGTAAAAATTAAGATTAAGAATTATTCACACTGCGCAGAAAATAAAAAGACGATAGTTAGCTGCATGAAATTTTCGTCTTATGGTCCGCAATAATGCTTCATAGAGACAGGTGTAAATGTGTATCTGACGCAGCTTACAATTTGCCGCGATACCCAAAATCTCAGGAGCTGCATGAAGCGATCGTGTCAATAAAGTCATCCAAAGAAGTTCGAATAGATTTTTAAGAATTTTAAAGCGCCGTGCAAAATTTATGCGCATTATGCCTTATTTCGCTTCTTTGCAGCGGCGCGCGAAAAAGAGAGGTCTTTCACCCAGTGCGAAATAGCCCCGGCCTATAATGCTGCATGCAGTATATAGATAGGGAGCGCGCGGGTGGCGGCGGAATGGCCCGGAGGGAATGCGAAACCTTCCCGTTAGGTGGGCCTTGGAATCAGTTCCGCCTCTTTCCCTCTCTCTCTCTGTCGCCGCCTAAGCTGGATTCCTTCCCTAATTTCCCCCGAGCTGCGGGCGGCCGTCTTTTTTTCTCTTACTAGCCGTTGCCAGCAGCAGCTCTGATATCCCCGCCTCCACCCGGGCTGCTTGGCCTGCCGCAGCCCCCCCCCCCCCCTATTCACTTTCAGCGCTGCCGCCTGCCCGCCGGCCCGCGGGTCCCATTCCGAGGCCGGCAGCTCCCGCGCCCCAGTCCAAATTGTCTGGCAGGCGTTCCGTATATTGACGACAGGAAGGGAGAAAGAGAGAGAGAGAGAGAGAGAGAGAGAGAGAGAGAGGGGAAGAGCGAGAGCGACAGCCGGGGCGCGAGGTGGCCCCCCCCTAGGGGTTGAAGTGAAGGAGGGGAAAAGGGGAAAAATAAGCCAAGGGGCCATGGGCGCAGGCGGGCTATTGGGGAGCTTGGCGTGTCCCGCCGGCCGCGTCAAGTCGCTATAGGGGAAGCCCGCATAATATAATACCCGACTATAGGGGGGCCTATAGATTAGCTGTCTCAATGACCGCCCGCCGAGACACAGGGAGTCGACCGAGGAGGAGATCCTATGAGGAAGGAAGAGGTGACGGACGGAATGGGAGAAAGGCCTTTAGAAGAGAAGATTCTCCCCCCTCTGCATTAGCCATCTATCCAACTCAGATTTAGTTAGTTGCTGGGATCACGCTGTTTTTTTGTCTCTCAGGGGTAGCGGTCATTCGAATCGGAACCCGCAAGGGGTATTGCTATCGTTGCCGAATATACGCGTAGTTAGCTGAGCAATTTCGAGTTCGGTATCGGAGCATCGGCACTGGAGCGATGGAAGCGCAAGAACGGAGGGAGAGAGAAGCACAGAGGAAATCCATTCGGCAGATTTTGCAGTCTTCCCAGAGTTGAGCGTGATAGAAAATTGCGCGGTGCTTTTTCGAGCAAGTGTGCTTCCCCGCAGCGCCGTGCAGAAAGGGACACAGGGACTGCATGCCTAATAAGCATTACCTGCGGGCCTGAGGGGATGACGGGAGAGCCAGTTGCGTCGGCTCGGTTCTGCTGTTGTTGTTGTTGGAGAGCGCGCGCATCTGGCGTCCAGGAGTTTCTTCCCCACCGGATCGAGCTAGGTCCGAGTTTAGAAAATTTTCCCGCCCCCCCCCGAACTGGCTGGCTCTCAATCCGTCACTCGACCCTCCCATCCCCCCCAGAAGGCCGAACCATCGCTCTCGCTTGGTTGCGCAATCAGTCTCGAAGTTGGAGACGCAAGGCAGCGAGCCGCGCTGAGGCCGGCCAGGAAATGAGGTTGCCGGCCTCGCTAATAGCTGGGGGAGTCGCGCGCGGCTTGGCTCTAAGGGGGCTGGACGAGAATCCGGACAGCCGGAGCGGAACAAAGCCCTCCGCAGCCGGGGCCTAGTTAAGTCCGAGACCCCGCCCTCTCCACCCCGACTGGGCCCGCCAGCTGTGTGAAGCGGCAGGGGGATTTTCAGTGGTGATAACAGGCTGCAGCAAGGAGGGGATGAGGGTCGCGGGCTGGAAGAGAATAACCCGCGCCGCCAAAGTAACCCAATCTCTCCCCCGTTCCCGCGGCTCCCGCCTCCCCTCATTTCCCTAAGCCATTTCTTTTTCATCGCGCTCCGCGCTCGATTCTCTCGAGCCGAGAGTTGCGCGTTTGCCCGACTGCCCTAGGCTCTCCTTCACCGCCGCGGACTTGCCGCCCTTCTCCAACTAACTCCCTCCCCCCTCCCTGCCTCCGCCCCGGAGCCGCGCGATTTTCCCCGGGCCATTTCGCGCGACACAGAAGCAAACACACACCGCGACGCGCCGCATGCCCCATCTCTCACCAACCCGCCCCCCCCCCCCCCAACTGCTCCCGGAGAGCTCCCGCAGAGCCGCTGCGTCATGGGTTGCTTGGCTGTTGGTAGCCAGGCCCGGCCTACGCGTCTGCCCCCCCTGGGGGCAAGCTGCTAATGTCCCCGCCCGACAGATAGGGAGAGAGAGAGAGAGAGAGAGAGCGGAGAGAACAAAGACTCGACAAAGACGGGCAAAGACTGAATGAAACACCTGACTTGGCCTTTTCGCAGCGATTTTCCGAGATGAATGCCTGTCCACACATATAGTAAGCGGTCTGTGAAGAAAACCTATGGCAAGGATATAAAAGCAACATTATATTTATTTTATCAACCCAACTTTTTGTTTGGTTTTTTGGCTCCAAACTCTGGGCCATCCCACGCCACGCCACGCCACTTGCGATCGCAGAGATTGCCGGGATAACTGGATTTCTATCTTTCGTATACAACAGGCTAGCCTTTGTGTCGCTATTTCTCTGTTCTTTGATACGAACTTTGTGATATTCTCAGCAGATCCCGAGTGAAATCCTGAGCAGATCCCTAGTAAAATTTTGAGTAGATTCCGAGTGAAATTTTGAGTAGATTCCGAGTCAAATCCTGAGCAGATCCCGAGGAAAATCCGTAGCAGATCCTGAGTGGAATCCTGAGCAGATCCCAAGGAAAATCCTGAGCAAATCCCGAGTGGAATCCTGAGCAGATCCCGAGGAAAATCCTGAGCAGATCCCGAGTGGAATCCTAAGCAGATCCCGAGTTAAATCCTAAGTAGATCACGAGTCATAACCTGAGCAGATCCCGAGGCAAATCTTGAGCAGATCCCGACTCAAATCCCGAGCAGATCCAAGTGAAATTCTGAGAAAAACGCCCAGCGAAGTCAACAATAAGCCTGCCGAGCATTCAATTTAGACGTGTGGGGAATTTTCTCCTCAGAGATTACTGTTATTGTTCCATGATGAAGCAAAATTGATCAACACAAAGATGGCAAATTTTAAAACGAATTGGAAAATCATCGTCTTTGTTATACTAATATAACAAAGACAAAATAGTGCAACAATTATTATTACAAGTTTTATTATTCAGTGCTTGTGGATTGTTAACGATCAACCGGGACTACATCAAATTTGATGCACTGTAAACTACTAAGAGACAGTTTGAAATAAGTGACATGCTTTCATGGACAACGAGTGGACTGAAACATTGTTTCCGGGGACTTGATAATAAATGCTAAGGAATTGTAATTGAAAATGGACAAAGTTATTTACAGTGTTCTTACCGCTGAAAAATTAATAAAACCAAATTTTTTACAAATACACACACAACATACTAAAATTCTAGCTACAAAGACTTGGATAAAGATTAAAGCGTTAGAATGCCAAGAAACAAACACGCACAAAAGAAACAATAAAAAGCAAAAAGCAACACGTTGCCTTTAAGCGGAACTACAATATAGTGTCCATCAATCATACAGTTGTTGCTATTTCTTTGTGTGTACAAGCGGAACGTACTTTGGATTTGAAAAAAAAAATTGTTTCACAGACATGTACCAACAAATTAATTGTTAGCATTGACTTGCAGCAGAGTTCGACAGCGATTCTGCAGTTTGCTGATTCGCTCGAACACTTTGACGGCCGGACCGAGTTTCAGGCCCAGACCCGTCAGCACGTCCATCCGTTTCATCAGCATTAGCGAGGCTCCGTCAATTTCCTGATCGACAAAAGCTTGAGCGGCCACCGGGAAGCCCTCGTCGAGGAGCCAGGATTGCACCTGGCTGATGCTCCACTTGCTGGCGTCGAATGGGTTCGATTCGGTTAGAAACACGGGCGACTTCCTGCTGCGGTAGGGGGTGCGGCTTGTTCGTATTAGCTTTTGCCATAGACATCTTTAGTGAATTTGACAGGGTTCTACCATAGACATTGTTGGTGAATCAGGGAGGGTTTTGCCATAGACATTGTGGGTGAATCAGGGAGGGTTTTGCCATAGACATTGTGGGTGAATCAGGGAGGGTTTTGCCATAGACATTGTTGGTGAATCAGGGAGGGTTTTGCCATAGACATTGTTGGTGAATCAGGGAGGGTTTTGCCATAGACATTGTTGGTGAATCAGGGAGGGTTTTGCCATAGACATTGTGGGTGAATCAGGGAGGGTTTTGCCATAGACATTGTGGGTGAATCAGGGAGGGTTTTAACCATAGACATTGTTGGTGAATCAGGGAGGGTTTTGCCATAGACATTGTTGGTGAATCAGGGAGGGTTTTGCCATAGACATTGTGGGTGAATCAGGGAGGGTTTAGCCATAGACATTTAGATGAATCAGGGAGGGTTTTGCCATAGACATTTAGATGAATCAGGGAGGGTTTTGCCATAGACATTTAGATGAATCGGGAAGGGTTTTGCCATAGACATTTAGATGAATCGGGAAGGGTTTTGCCATAGACATTTGGGTGAATCAGGGAGGGTTTTGCCATAGACATTGTGGATGAATCGGGGAGGGTTTTAACCATAGACATTGTGGGTGAATCAGGGAGGGTTTTGCCATAGACATTGTGGATGAATCGGGGAGGGTTTTAACCATAGACATTGTGGGTGAATCAGGGAGGGTTTTGCCATAGACATTGTGGGTGAATCAGGGAGGGTTTTGCCATAAACATTGTGGATGAATCGGGAAGGGTTTTGCCATAGACATTGTGGGTGAATCAGGGAGGGTTTTGCCATAAACATTGTGGATGAATCGGGAAGGGTTTTGCCATAAACATTGTGGATGAATCGGGAAGGGTTTTGCCATAGACATTGTGGGTGAATCAGGGAGGGTTTTGCCATAAACATTGTGGATGAATCGGGAAGGGTTTTGCCATAGACATTGTGGGTGAATCAGGGAGGGTTTTGCCATAGACATTGTGGATGAATCGGGAAGGGTTTTGCCATAGACATTGTGGGTGAATCAGGGAGGGTTTTGCCATAGACATTGTGGATGAATCGGGAAGGGTTTTGCCATAGACATTGTGGGTGAATCAGGGAGGGTTTTGCCATAGACATTGTGGATGAATCGGGGAGGGTTTTAACCATAGACATTGTGGGTGAATCAGGGAGGGTTTTGCCATAGACATTTGGATAACTCACTTGTTGCTAGGAGCTGCGTCCTCAGTATTTTGACATGCTGAGCAGATCCACTTGGCCTCGCTGGCCGGTTTCTCCGGAATTTTCGGCCGATGACAGCTGACGTGGTAGCCCTTGTCGCAGGCGTCGCAGATCAGCATCAGCTCGGCGTCGCCGGGGTCCAAGCACACGCAACAGGTTTTGCACTCAGAGCACTGCCAAGGTGACTGGCGAGCACGAGTGGCCAGCTCCACAGAGTAGAGCATGCAGCTGGGATGGGCCCGATGGCTGCAGTCCCGGCAGGTCAGCAGCTTCTCTGGGACGCCCATCCGATTGGCTCGACCAGTGGACAGGCAGAAGTCGCACTGTTCATCCTTAGCGTCGTCGTCCTCCTGCGCCTGATTCTGCTCTTCTTGTTCAGCTTGATGTTGCTGCTGCTGCGATTGATCTTGCCGCTCTTCAACGGAACAGGCCGAAGCTTTCGACTGCTTCCGGGTCTTCTCTTTCGGCTTGGATTTGATTGGCGCATCAGAACACTGATTTTCCATGTCAACTGTGACAACAGACGCGGCCGGCGGAGAGGAAGCAGCAGCGTCCCTGGCGACGCCCTTGACCCGAGAGATGACCACAGTGGGTATTGGCGGCAGGTTGCCCGATGGGGACGATGCGGATGTCGCGCTTTGCTGCTGCTGCTGCTGCTGCTGAGCTGGCGTGACTGGAGCCTGGACAGCGGTTGTGATGCAGTACGAGGCGGCGGCAGTGCTTGTGGAACAGTTGCTCGGGCTTGAACTGATCGAACCGCTGGACAGCTGTGGGCCTGGTAGCTGCTGATGAGGCGGGCATGAATGACCAACTGACAGGTCGAGCGGCTCGCACAGATCCGACTGCGCAGGCTCGCTCGGTCTCGGGCGCTTTGCCAGCGGCTGCTGCTTGTTGCCTGTTTGCTGCTGCTGCTGCTGCGGCCGGCTGCTGCTCTCCTTCCGCTTTTTAAGCGCCTCCTTGTCCCGACGCTTGGACCCGTCAGGGTCGAGGCTGTACCGGCCAGCTGAGACGCGGCACAATCCTCCTGTTGAAGCCTCCCGTTCCAGCGCCATTTCCAGCGTTTCGCCTTGCAGCGGCTCGGCCGCGCCTCCAACGACAGAAGCTGCGGCGTCGTCCTCCTCGGAGGCTGGCGGCAGGCAGCGGAGTCGCTCGGCAATCTCCTGGACGGTGAAGCCGCTAGTTAGAGCTTCCGGCTGCTGCTCTGCAGCGAGGCTGCTGACGGCGCTCAATAGGCGCCGACTCATGGCGCTGCTATTCAGCACGCTGCTAATCAGAGAGCCGCGGCGCCATTTTGACGCGTTCCGATAAGACACCGAGCCTTTGTACTCGACCTTCAACACTGAGCCGTCGTCAACTAGACGTTCCAATAGTTGAACAATAGCCTCCCGGCGCAGCCCATGATGCCGCGTCACCATCGAACAGATGCGATCAATATCTGGCCGGGCCTTCCGCTCGCGCAGCTTGTCAATTATTGTCAGAATCATCGCTCGGATCGGCTCGTCGCCGAGTGCTGCCGCGGCGGCGGCGGCTGCAGCCGCGGCTGCTGCTGCTTTCTCAGCAGAACGTTGCTGCTGCTGCTGATGCTGATGCTGAGGCGATACAGACGGAGAAGTCACGATAGCGTCGGCTTGCCCAACGCCGGCCAGTTGATGATCGTCGCGCGGACGATGCTGAACAAGCCGATCAACAGAGTGCGCGATGGACGGCTTGGCGATTGGCGCGCTGCTCTTGTTGCAGATATTGTTATTCTCGCCAATTGTGACTATAGTCTTAACGCTGGGAGCTCGACTAGTTTTATTATTATTGTTATTACTATTGAGCAGTAGATGGTTGCTGTGCTGTTGTGCCGACAGAAAGCTCGGAGGAATGGCTGCCTGGACCGGTAGAGCGCGAGCCATTATTATTTTTAGTTGCTGGCCAAATTTGATCGAAGCCAAAAGCAACAAGCTGCTTGCGATGCTCCGAGTCTTCTAGCTGGAGGAAGCGAAAAACAGAGCTAGCTTTTAAAGCAGGCCGGAGAAGGGGATAGGAGAAAAAAAGGAGAAAATCCGGGCGGCAAGGAGGCGCGCGGGCGTTGGCTGCGGGGCCGGCTTTTTTTTAAAAATTCTGCCGGGTGGCTTTCTTTCGCGCGGAAGCAAGACGCGCGCAAAATTTCGGCCGTTTTCTGTCTGTCTCGCAACGAAACTCTTTTTTTTTGGTGGCCCTGCGCTGGTGCCTGCGCGGCATAAATAGAGCCCCCCGTCGGCCCTCGGCCTCCTGCAACCCCCAAGAGAAAGAGAACAGGAGGGGGGGGGAGCGGCTGAAGCGAGGGGTGACGCGACGCGCTCTCACTCGGTCCAGAGCGCCCACCACCCCAACGCTCTCCAGTCCGGCCAGCCCAAACCCCCCTCCCGCCCAAACGGCCTCACAGCCAGTGAAACGAGAGAGAGAGAGAAACAGGCGAGGCGCGCTCCTAAAGCTTTTTGGGCCTTTGCCACCTTCCCACCTCCCTCTCTCTCTCTAGCTTCAGTGCCTCTAGTCCGGCAGGGGCCACAGACGCTTTAGCCCGGGAGTGGGGGGGGGCTGCTTGGTCTGTCTGTCGGGGTTATGGCCGCGGGCCACCGCCGCTGACTCTCCTCTCTGACTGACTGACGCGCAAGCCGTGTCGGGCCGCAAACTGCAGAGCCGAGAGCCAAGCCTCCTCCTCCTCCTCCTCCTCGTCCTCCCTCAAGCTTTTCTTTGCTTCTTTTTTGCCTTCTACGGCAGCGCTCCGGCCTCCGGCCGCCAACGCCGCCGCCGCAGCGCAGCCCAAATAATCCAAAAACTGGCCAGCGAGAGCGCGCAAGCGACGCCTAGATTGCGCGGGTTGCTTCTCAGTCAGTCCGAGCGGCTGAGAGCGAGCAAACGAGTGAGTGCGAGAGAGAGAGAGAGAGGCCCGAGGGCTCCTCGTCTGTCTCTCTCTCTCTCTCTCACACAAGCTGGGCTTAGCTCGCTCACACAATCGCAACTCCAGTCCCGGTCAGTCAGTCACTCACGCACCCAGCAGGCAGCACGCAGCACACCACATGCCGGAGAAGAGGAACCCCTTCCTAACAATCCGTTCCGCGATCCGAAGAAGCCCGGACTTAGGAAAGAGGAACAAGAAGGGAGGAAGGGGGGTTCCGCCTAGTTGCATAGGTTGAGAGCGCAAGAACAGGTCCGATGAGGCGCTTAGTTAATAGCAATTTTGGCGGCTTCAATTCAATTGGACAGTGGAAACTTGCTTTGTTGGTTGTCGGGTGTCTTGCTTCTTATGAAGAAAAAGCGCGGCCGCCAACTGTCCGTCACTCACCGCTAAGAAACCTAAAGAAACTGCAATTGAGCTGTGCCAGCCAGTTAGCAGGCAATATTGGAATGATTCCTTGACTGCATGCCAGGCAGGCAGACAGGCAGACAGACAGTCTAAGCTGTATAACTAGTCCAGTCCGGTCTTGGTCTATCTGCTGCTTCTGGCACCGCCTGAGATTGTTCAACAAGCAAGCTTAGCCGGAGAAGCATCGATGGGTTTCCATTTCCATTCCCAGCGGTTTCCAGACAACCCCCCCTTCCCCGATATTCGAATTGCTTGCTTGCTTTGCTTTGCTTGGCCTTGCCTGGCCAGGCCTAAGCAGTTCTTGCACCCGAAAAGACCTTCGTCACTCGGCGCAAACGAATCCGGCAGTCCTTCTTCCCCTTTTCCTGCATGACCACAAGCGCGCCTCGCTCTCTCTCTCTCTCTCTCTCTATCAGGCCTACACTTTGCCAATGACACTCGGCCCGCCCGCCCGCCGCTTTCTGGCATGGCTCTCTGGCGGCCGGCTCCTCGCTAATGAATTTCTCTATAGCGCACTAGCCGACGGGGTTCTGGCCCCGGTCTGCTCCACCGCGCCGCCTCTATCTGTCCGTCTTTTTTCCCCACCCTCACCGAGCTCAGTCTCGCAATCTTTAGCGGCGCGGGGCGAACCCGTCACGGATCGGATAGGAGGGTATTTAGAGGAGCGCGCGGGGCGGTAGCGCCCTGTCTGACTCCGCCATTTTTCTCCCCTATATAAATGCATATGCTCCACTTAAAGCTTCCTCTTTCCAATGCTCAGCCGGCCTAAATAGTGGCTCTCCTGTGTGTTCCCCGTCGTATGTATTAAGAGCGAATCATTTAACCTATACCTTGAGCGATGCGATGAATCCCAGATCTTGTCCCATATATTCCTTTCCCCAATTCCAGTTTTCCCCATCTGTATTTTCTCCCCTAGTTATAGTCTCGGCATTTGTTCCTCACGTGGAGCAGGATTGTTCGTTTTGATGCAGTTTTCAGAGATGGAATGCACAACATGAAATAAATTACTAAAGCATAAAATAGGACCTGTCTTCTGTCTTCTTCGGATTAGAATTTGTCAAGTTTTGATATGATCTTCAAGTACGTCAATCAATATCGTTGTTATTATTTTAAAAAATCCCACTTTAGATACTATATTGTGCTGCGCCTTTGCCAGGATTTCTTATTTAAGTGAGGGGGGCGCCAAAGCCGGCTAAATAGGGGGCGCCAAAGCTGGCTAAATAGGGGGCGCCAAAGCCGGCTAAATAGGGGGCGCCAAATCCGGCTAAATAGGGGGCGCCAAATCCGGCTAAATAGGGGGCGCCAAAGCTGGCTGGATAGGGGGCGCCAAAGCCGGCTAAATAGAGGGCGCCAAAGCCGGCTAAATAGAGGGCGCCAAAGCTGGCTGGATAGGGGGCCCCTCTTTGTGGCTTAAAATTTTTTGCTGATCAAACTGCATTGAGAGATACTCTATTGAAAGAGCCAAGCAAATCAATGTCTGTAACTGCAGGTGGGTGGCAAGTGACACTATCGACAATGACCTCTCAATATTCCTCACAAACGTGCATTCAGTCACGCAAATTTGGGCCGCGCCTTTAATCCCTAAAATAATGCCAAATCCCAAAATTCCTGCGCCACAAAACCCTTCAGTTTTCCCGCTCGAAAAAGCAACTATTAATGGGAACCGGGGGCGGAGGGGGTGTGGCCGAGTGAGCTGTAAAATGGAGCGCCAGACCACCAAAGCTTGCTTCCCCTTAATTTTGGGCCTGGAGAATCAGTCTGTCCGGCTGTTGAATGGGAGCTGAGCGCTTTGCCCGGCCCCCCCGCTATATATGGGAAAATCGGAGTGCGGGCGAAGAAGAGGCGCGCAGAATTGGAGGGGCTTCCTTCCTCTTCCTAAATTTTCCCCTTCTCCCGCCTATATAGGCCGCTCTCGGCCCTTTGTATTATTAGGCCGCATATTATATAGATTAGTCAGTTGCGCGGCTCCCAACTCAGACAAGGCATGAGGTCTCTAGCAGCAGCAGTGCGCTCAGACCTGGGGAGTGTGTGTGTGTGTGTGTGTGTGTGTGTGTGTGCGCCGTCTGCCCGCCCGCGCGCGGTTGCTGCTGCTTGCTTGGCTCTTCTTCTGCACTGCAGGGCTCAAGAGGTTGAGCTTGAATAACTTGCTTTAGTTGTCAAAAAATTCCTACCTATATTCCGCACCGAACCTGACGAACTGACAGGTTTAGGATGGGAAAATTCTAAAGCAAGCACGTTGAATCTAAGCTCAAAGAATTCTAACAATATATAGTGCGTTGCGTCAGTATCACGGGTGGCACTTGTGCAATAATGGCATGCCCTCGGGGCCGTATTAGCTCGTCGTATAATAGCCGTGTCATTGAGTCGAGGTCTACGCAATAACTCAACAACACAATGCAACTAAAATTCCTGGCTCCATTCAGCTATAAACTCTCAGTCAATTCTTTACAGGTCCATCGCGGCACATCCGCGTGTTGCAAACATGCTTTTGATTGCTAAGCTATGTGAAGAGGCGCCGAGCGGGGGAATTGGAATTAGTGGGCGGAAAAGAAAGCAAAAGGGAAATGGATAAATACGGAAGCAAAGAAGCTTATTTTGCTAGTTATTGTTTTTCATTGCTAATCGGTGCTTAAGTAAAATTGCAATTTTTTAATCATAGAACGTTTTTTTATTCTAGCTAGTAAATTGCTTCTGTTCTCTTTGCTCTTTTGAACGTAAATAAAAAAATTAGGACTACCAGATGTGCCAGCCCACGGCACAAGGACGCAGCTAGTTGCGCGGCGCATCCGAGGGCTGTGTACAGCTGCTGCCCGAACAACCCACCTTTAATTTTACCCAGCTCAAACTGGTACCCGATCTCAGCTGAGCGGACTGAAGCAATGCGGGATTCGAATCCACGACCTTCCGTTTATAGAGCAGATGCCCTAGCCACAACGTTACAACTCATCAGCTTTTTTTCTTTGATTCTTGAATAGTCAAAAAAGCCAGATTTTTTTGCTCACTTTGCCAATAAAGTGAGTTTCATAACTTGGTTCAGTTTGCGTGGCGAAGCTTTATAGACGGGTATATCCCAAAACTGGGACAATAAATTAATGGCCTAGAAATTGTCAGCTGATTTTCGGGGATAAGACAGAAGAATGGGGGGCGGGTGCTTGATGAGTACTCATGTGTAAGAAGGGAAGCATTAAACGAAGCAATCACTTTTCTCAAAATTTCTCTATAGGAAGCGATACAGATTCTAAAGGTAGCGGTGTCTCCGACTAGGTTGCGTATTCGCAACATGCCACGTTACGTTTCGTCTCTCCCTTGACAGTTGATTTTTTTTCAGATTTCAGATTTTTTTCAGCGGCAGAAACAGCGGACAACAGAGCTGAAGGCAAAGAAGCGCAAAAAAAATTCTCAAGCAAAAAAAGCGGAGGTGACGCGCGAGCGAGAGAGAGAAACTGGGAGAAGGAGGAGCTCTCGTTCGATCTCTAGGAATTGAGGATGCGTTTGGGGACGGCGACTCGGGGAGGCGGCTTAGCCTCTCTCGGATTCCTCCGGGTCGTCAGCCGGGTGGCCTGGCCGGCTGCATGGGGCCAAGAGCGGCCCGTCAGAATTAATGGCCCGATCGAGCAGTTGCGAGGCTGCGCGCGCGCCACCCGGGGCTCGTCGGAGCGGCGCGCCTGCCCGAGCGAGCGAAAGAGAGAGAGAGAGAGAGAGAGGAAGCGGATAGGCAAGGCAGGCCCCCCCGGGGGGCGGACGGGCGGAGGGGATTTCGCCGCCATCGAGATTAGAGCGAAAGAAGGCGGGCAGCTTGGTTAGCTGCATTCGCGCAGCAGCCTGCCCTGCCAGCATGCCGGGGATCCCACAGCGGCCTGCCGCCTTATCCCCTTTTCCAACTTCCTCCCCTTTTCTCGGCCTCATGCCTCACTTGCCGCCAGCCATCTCCCCCTCCCCCGACAGCCTGCCTGCTTACCCCCGAGGGCGACCGCGGCGGCATCCAGCCGCGCACAAAGCCCGCCGCCGCCGCCTGCCGCCCGCCGCTGCCGCAGCAGCCGCAGCCAAAACGTCAGCCAAACGGGCCCTACCCCATATTTTCTCGCGACCGCGCATAATAATTTGCCCGCTTGGTGAAAAAAAATTTTTTTCCCATGCCACCCCGCGGGCAATTTGCCACCCGCTCAGCCGCTCACCAAACTCTCTCCCAGTCCGCATTGAAGTGGCGCAATCTCCCAGCAAAGTTGGTGGCTAAATAATGGCCGCACACGGACCGCTGTTGGGACGGCTCAAACTAAACCAGCCCTGGGCCCCCCGGTATTTAAATTAGAAACCGCGTGACGCGTGACGCCTTCCACAACTAATTGGCCGAAAGAAGCCACACTGCAGAGCGAAAGGGCGGGTTGGCGGGGGATCAGAATCAGAATCGAGCCGCGCGCGTCGCGAGGAAGAGAGAGTCTCCCAACCACCCCCACCCCCCCCCCCCCCTAGAATCCAGCCATATAGCCGAAAGCAGCAAAGCGTGCAAGCTAAACAAGATGGATCATCGGAGCTCTCCTGCGTTGGCCGGACCGGAACTGTCTGGGCCTGCCCGTGCCAGCAATGGGACCTTGGCTGTTGCCTGCTTCTGCCCTATAGCTATAACTATAGCTAATCCCCGACCTGGATGGTTGGCGTTGAGACAGCAAAACCATGAAGGAAATGAGGATTGGGGGTTGGGTGGGGAGGGAAGCAGCCAGAACTAAGAGTGAGTGAGAGCGAGTGAGCGAGCCAGCGAGTGAAGGGACGGCTCCTCCCGTATAGCTCCCCCGCTTCCGATCCGATCCTCCCAGCGTCTGCCCCTCATCACTAATTCATGGCAATCCACTCCGCGCTGAGCGGCCGGCTCGGGAGAGACTTGGAAAGGGGAACAAACTCCCCGCCTCGGCTCCGCTCTCGTCAATAGCCCCCCGCATCTCAAAAAACCCGTCAGGCGGGCAAGCGCGTCGGACGACGTCGCCGCAACCGAAATCCGCTTTTTTTCTCCCGCCCGCCACTTGTCAAAACCGGAGGAAAAAAAATTGGCCAGCAACGCGCAAGGTAAAGAGAGAGAGACGGTTCGGACCAGGGTCGGGGTAGGCGCGCGAATCGAAAATTAGGCGCGGCGTCGCGTGCAGGCCTTGGCCGTGGGCAAAAAAAATAAGCGCGCGGAAAAACGCGAGCGATATAGCTAGCTGAGCCCCGAGGGGGGGGGAGCGAACTGGAGCGGGATTTATAGCAAAAATGTTCCCGCTGCCAGCTGGCGAGATTCAGTGCGGCCAAAGCATTATAAGACAAGCAGGTAGGTAGGTAGGGCAGGCTTAGCCCGGCTAGGTAATATAATGACGCGCGAGCAAGAAGCGGAGTCTGGACACGTGCGGCGGCAAACGGCTCGAAGTGCCAGCCTCCATCTTCGTCTCTCTCTCTCTTTCTCCCATGATGCAGCAAGGGCTTTCTTCGATTTGCGATGACGTCCCAATCTTGCCGCCTAAAGCTACCCAATTCTCCTTCATCCTATCTATAAGCCGTCTCCCCCGTCACATTTTCCCAAAATCTGCGGCAAGCGTCCGGCCTCATCATCAGGGCGCTGCTGTCCTGAGCGCCTGAGCGCTAGAAACAGAGCGACAGACAGAGAGAGAGGGAGCAAGACCGGGGACAAAAACCGTTAGCCATCTCTCTCTCCCCTCCCGTTTTTTATCCCGCCCCCGGCGACCGCGGCAGGCAACGGGAACCACGACGGCGGCTGCGGCAGGCTGCAGCGGCCGCCCTCAATTCTAGTCTCTGCTTTTTTTTCTTTTCTTCATCATCTCGCAATAGGGGCAAGGCTGCAGGCTAGGCGGCTGGGGGAAAGTAGGGATGAGAGAGAGAGAGAGAGAAAGCCAGAGGAGGCATAGAGGCGGAGGCAATTTTCAAGGAAGTAAAGTGGAAGCTCGCCGAAAGAGAGAAAGACAGACAGACCAGACAGCCGGGACACGGGACGCTAGGCACGCACCGGGCAAGCAAAAGCAAAAAAAGAGAGCTCCTCCGACGCTCAAGCGCACCGCTCGAGAGGAAGACGCGAATGATGCGAGAGAGAGAGACAGACAGAGAGGAGATGCGCCATGCAATTGACCCGCGCGCGCACCCGCCCACGTCGAGAAGCGGCAGAAAAAAGCGGATGCGGCTGCATGGGTCGCCGCCGCCGCCGCTGCCGCTGCCACTTCAAGCCCGCTATAAGCCAAGTGGCTTCTTCGTCGAAAGGGAGAGAAAGAGATGAAGAGAGAAAAGATCTATAGCTATGCATACAGAGAGCTGTCAGCGGGCATGCGTGAGCACTGCCTACAGTCAGTTGGCCTCATTTTCCATAATCTTTCTTTCTTCTTTCCTTTCTGCTCTTTCTGTGCTTTGTCCTTCTAGACTACCTACAGAGCCTGGGCCAGCAGAGAGCGCCTATATATACTTGACTTTGACAAGTTGAACTTGATGGAGCAACAAGTGCCAACAAGGCGGGGTGCTCAAATGCGCGCTTTAATGCGTGCCGCGCTAGGGTCGTGCATGGCTAGAATAAGAATTGGGACTTAGGCCTGGGGGTCTACAAGGCGGGGTGTGAATTTCCTGACTCTTCTTGGCTCGGATTTCTTCATGAGACCGAAAAAAGACGCACATTTCCCTTTCCATAAAATTTACTTAAATTATGACTTACGTAAGTAGTATAAATGGATTGTGTGTTTTGTTTTAAATAAGTGAAGCAATATTTTTAGTGGGGCTTGACTGAAGCACCCAATCTGAATTATCCCAGCCGTGTGGACTGAAGCAATGCCCGAGCCCATGAACTTCGGGTCACGAGTCGATAAAACTTAAAGGACAATTAATAAAGGCTATCATAATCACGACTAAATCAATTAGAATGAGTGAGAGATTCAAATCTAATTTATTAGATCCTTTAGGCGCTTAGAGAATGTATTTAAATCATAATATAATACAGTTTATATAGCTAAATAAACAATTAAAAATAAAATAATGCTAATTAAATTAGCAGTTTTTTTAAAATACGCAAGAAATTAAATATTTTTTATTGGCTAGGCCGTTACGCAAAAACTGTACACAAACCGAAATGAAAATACAATTAAAAAATAATAATTTTGGTATAGATTAACAAATAAATGGCTTAATCAAATAGCATTGATGCATTATCAGCTGCGTTATCAAGCATTTAAAACAAAGATGAATTAAGATCAGACTATATTTGCTGTCCTATTGACGCAAATATATCCAAGTAGAACGAAGAGATCAAAGGAATGGATTGTGACTCTGAGTTGGCTGTTGAATCCAAGGACACTGTGAGTTTGTCGTTGTGCCAAAGAGTGTCAGCGTCTGCTGTTGCTGTTGTTGATCCGGCAGCATAGCAACAAAAGGATTGTAGGCGTTGCCTAAGAAAAAAATTGGCTAAGCGGTTTTCAGATGCGTAGAGATTGCTAGCTTTAAGGGTAGGATGTTTCGCTAGGGTACTAGGGTGTGGGGTAGAGTGATAGCGCTAGGGTTTGGGTAAGGGTTTTAGGGTTTGGTGGGGTGTTAGGGTTTGGGGTAAGGGTTTTAAGGTTTGGGTTAATGGTTTTAGGGTTGGGGTAAAGGTTGTAGGGTTTGGATTTAAGGGTTTTAGGGTTTTGGTTTAAGGGTTTTAGGATTTGGGGTTAAGGGTTTTAGGGTTTCAGGTGTAGTGTTAAGGTTTGGGGTAAGGGTTGTAAAGTTATAGAACCCGTGCGGCTAGTAAAAAGCACTGCCTTTAGGGGCATGGGAATATGGGATAGATGCAGGAGAGATCCCTATCCCTAGCTTGGCAATGCTTATTGCCCTATTGAACCCAGTTGCCGAATTTGGTTAGCCAATACAAACCGTTTTAAAACTTACCAACTGAACCAGTTGCCATAGAAACGAAGCCAGTTTCCTGCTGTTGCATTTCCGGCACCGGAGCGGTAGTCACGGCGGCGGCGGCGGCCCAGGGATCGGTGAAGCCCAGGTCCACCGGGTTATCTATAAATTTACACCCGACTTTATCAGTAATAGCATAACATTAATAACCACTCATTTGTACACTCAATTTAACAAATCGTACCTGTTGAATGCTGAGCACCAAACGGGCTGAAGTCCCACGGTTCGAATGAGTCTTAAAATTCAGGAAAGAGCAGCACAAACAATAAGTCATATCATAACTAATTTTCCGTTAATTGTTAAAAAAAACGACGAAGACTATTATAGGGATACTTTAAATATACCTGTCTTCATTAAGAGATAGGAGTATTACTTTGAGGTCATTTATGTTCATTCAGAAATGCAAGCGTTACTCTATAGACAATAGCGTTACTTAAGATTTACTCAAGAGACAAGAGCGTTACTTTAAAAAACGATTGTTTAACTAGAGATACAAGCGTTACTCGAGAGCAGTAGCGTTACTTTTTAGACATCAGTGTTCAACTAGAGATACAAGCGTTACTTAAGAGCAGTAGCGTTACTTTTTAGACATTGGTGTTCAGCTAGAGATACAAGCGTTACTCGAGAGCAGTAGCGTTACTTTTTAGACATCAGTGTTTAACTAGAGATAGAAGCGTTACTTAAGAGCAGTAGCGTTACTTTTTAGACATCAGTGTTCAACTAGAGATACAAGCGTTACTCGAGAGCAGTAGCGCTACTTTTTAGACATCAGTGTTTAATTAGAGATACAAGCGTTACTTAAGAGCAGTAGCGTTACTTTTTAGGCATCAGTGTTTAACTAGAGATAGAAGCGTTACTTAAGAGACAGTAGCGCTACTAGATAGACGCTTGCGTTACTTTTAACACTTAAACGCATTAGTACAAAAGAGAAACCCACCAGCGCCCAAATCAGGCGGTTCAGGTGCCGCTTCAACAATATCGGCCTGAGCCCCGATTGCGTCGTTAAAAGCTGCTGCGGAGGAAGACGAGGCTGAAGAAAACGCGGCAGTAAATGCGGATTCTGATGCGACGGTGGGTGCGGCGCGGGCCGACTGGGACCAAGGATCGGGCGCGTTGGCTGGCGCCGCCGACAGGGACAAATCAATACGGTCGAGGTAGTCAATCTAGAAGGACGATTTCAGTAAACGAAATGCTCTACTAATAGTAACAATGAAAGATATAGACACAATGCCCACAAATTTGTAAACAAATTTTCTTTAATTCTTGAAATAAAGAATGCCACATTAAGCGCAAGAATGGTACATATAGCGCTTAGAATGACACATAGCGCCGAGAATGGCGCCTAGCGCTAAAATGGCACATATAGAGCCAAGAATGTCCCTTATACCGCAAAGAATAGCTCATACGCTCGTACAGAGACAAGAATGGCACATATAGCGCCAAGAATGGCACACAAAGCGCCAAGAATGGCACACAAAGCGCCAAGAATGGCACATATAGCGCCAAGAATGGCACACAAAGCGCCAAGAATGGCACACAAAGCGCCAAGAATGGCACACAAAGCGCCAAGAATGGCACACAAAGCGCCAAGAATGGCACACAAAGCGCCAAGAATGGCACATATAGCGCCAAGAATGGCACACAAAGCGCCAAGAATGGCACACAAAGCGCCAAGAATGGCACACAAAGCGCCAAGAATGGCACACAAAGCGCCAAGAATGGCACACAAAGCGCCAAGTATGGCACACATAGAGCCAAGAATGGCTAATATAGCGCTGAGAATGGCACATATAGCGCCAAGAATGACAGATAAGTACTAAGAAAGGCACATGTGGCGCCAATAATGGCACATAAAGCGCCAAGAATGGTACGAGTACATATAGCGCCAAGAATGGCACACAAAGCGCCAAGAATGGCACATATAGCACCAAGAATGGCGCAAATAGCGCGAGGACTGACTTTTATAACAACAAGAACGACTACAAAGTTGCCTTATTGCACTAAGAGAGCTAAAAAGTACTAATCAGTAGATTTAATTAGGAAAATATTCTTAAAAAACAATACTTACATGCTGACTTTGCTGGTTTGCTTGCAGTGCTAGACTCCTTTCACGACTCTGCAGTGAAAAGGTGGCAATTTTGACTAGGTATTAAATTTAGGATAAATATCTTTCCCAATTTTTGGCACAAAGACAAGGCATGCAATGCAACATATAATTAATATAGTTAGCTGCACCTCACGAAAGCTTTCTTTATGACAAGAAGTATTTTAAAATGGCAAACAAAATTACAAAACTATTTAAAGTGGTTTTGTAAGCACTGCTTGAACTGTTATTTGATGCAATAGGTGCACTTGTTAGGTGTTTATTTCAGATAACGCATTCGTTGCCGGATTTTTATCAAGAGATAATTTAACTAAAATGGACTGAAAGTGAGGCCGCAGCAGGTCACAAAAGAGAGAGAGAGAGGATCAGCGAGAGTAGACAGCAAGAATCAGGGATGTGGAGCAGCAGTGAGGTGGCTACTGTATTAAGGGACGCTAAGGGGCAGGGAGTGAGGTGGCTACTGTACTGAGGGACGCTAAGGGTCAGGGAGTGAGGTGGCTGCTGTACTGAGGGACGCTAGGGGGCAGGGAGTGAGGTGGCTGATGCACTGAGGGACGCTAAGGGGCAGGGAGTGAGGTGGCTGCTGTACTGAGGGACGCTAAGGGGCAGGAGAGTGAGGTGGCTGATGCACTGAGGGACGCTAAGGGGCAGGGAGTGAGGTTGCTGCTGCACTGAGGGACGCTAAGGGGCAGGGAGTGAGGTGGCTGCAGCAGTTACTTGGATGGGCATGTAGAAAGGAAATTGAATGCATGAGCCGACATGCAAAAATAGAAGACGAATTAAATATCACCCAAGCGACACACATAAGCAATACAACCTTAATATCAATAGAACGAAACAACAAGAATCCTGAAGAATCAGTGTGGATTTGTTAGCCCAGAGTTTTTGCACTTTACATAGTATAGGAGACATTGCAAAGATATTCAACAATTTCCCGATGAAAACGTTGAAATTCGTGACAAAAAACACAAACAGAGTAACTCCACCCCACCCCAGAGCCAGAAGACAGCGGGACTCACTACTCCAGCAGCGATGTTTGTAGCCGCATTAAGCGGAGGCGGCATACGCAGCGGGGCTAAAGTCTAGAATAAGAGAAAACAAATCGTTAAACAACAATTAAATATGGAATCTATAGCAATAGCGAAAAATCTCCCGTGCGTGTAAATAGAAAAAATAAATGAAAACTGTTAAGATTTTAGAATTGTTTTCACTTAATTTTAGATAATGAAGATATTTCTTTAGTCATTTTTCCTTGAATTAAATAAAAACGTGCCAATATTGCTACTGTCAGTAGAAAGTTCAAAGTAAAATCTTTTAAATCAAGCATAAGTAACGCACCTCTTCTTCAAGTCGACTAGCTTCTAGAACGCTCTTCAGGCGAATTTCTTCGCGTTGTTCTTCTTCTAGGCGTCGCTGACGCTCCAGATTGTACTCTTCGCGGGACACTTGCAGAGCAACCTCCAATTCTATGTCGCCGTTAGTTGCCTCAATTACTGGCTGGGGTAGCTGCTGCTGTGAAGGTGGAGGAGGAGTGGGTGAGGTCGCTGGGGGCTTAGGCGTCGACAAATTTCGACGATCGCTTCCTCGCATCCGATTCTTAGCGTTGGCTCGTTCAGATTTCAAACGCTCGGGATCCTCTAATAATGCTATTAGCTTTTTGGCTTTGTCACGTATGCTTTGGCTTTGATCTCTGCGGGGCAAGGAAAATGTACATGGGGTAAGTGAAGGCTTCAGCATTTAGAATATAACTAGTACAGAGATTAGGCTGTGGAGCTAAGGTTAGACCCTTGGTTTATGGAGTGATAAAGTTGCTGAACTTAAAGTTAGGGAGTGAGGATGCAGAACAGATGGGCCAGGTGACTGGGGCAGGCAGTGAACCTACAAAACTGGGGGTGTGGGGACTGGGGCAGGCAGTGAACCTACAAAACTGGGGGTGTGGGGACTGGGGCAGGCAGTGAACCTACAAAACTGGGGGTGTGGGGACTGGGGCAGGCAGTGAACCTACAAAACTGGGGGTGTGGGGACTGGGGCAGGCAGTGAACCTACAAAACTGGGGGTGTGGGGACTGGGGCAGAGTGAACCCCCAGAAAACAAAACAAAACTGGGGGTGTGGGGACTGGGGCAGGCAGTGAACCTACAAAACTGGGGGTGTGGGGACTGGGGCAGGCAGTGAACCTACAAAACTGGGGGTGTGGGGACTGGGGCAGGCAGTGAACCTACAAAACTGGGGGTGTGGGGACTGGGGCAGGCAGTGAACCTACAAAACTGGGGGTGTGGGGACTGGGGCAGGCAGTGAACCTACAAAACTGGGGGTGTGGGGACTGGGGCAGAGTGAACCCCCAGAAAACAAAACAAAACTGGGGGTGTGGGGACTGGGGCAGAGTGAACCCCCAGAAAACAAAACAAAACTGGGGGTGTGGGGACTGGGGCAGAGTGAACCCCCAGAAAACAAAACAAAACTGGGGGTGTGGGGACTGGGGCAGGCAGTGAACCTACAAAACTGGGGGTGTGGGGACTGGGGCAGGCAGTGAACCTACAAAACTGGGGGTGTGGGGACTGGGGCAGGCAGTGAACCTACAAAACTGGGGGTGTGGGGACTGGGGCAGGCAGTGAACCTACAAAACTAAGGGTTTCGGGACTGGGGAAAGGAGTACACCTATAGCTTTAGTAGATTGGAATCAGTACACATGGCTGCAATATTTTTATAGCTTCCCAAATGTGCATATAAACGAGTTCCGAGCCCTCACCTGTCCTCCATTGGGCAATCAAAGTTAGTCAATAATCGCAACGTGTTAACATTCTCCCTGCACTGCAAGGCAACCTTTTCGCTGCCAGTTTTCACTAAATAATCCATCAATACAAGGGCTTTGCACACGTGGCGCCAATGCTTGGGCTTGTCAGCAAGCCTCTTCCATAGCATAGACATGATCTCGGAGAAAGCCTGACTATTATAGGTCATGTCAGATAGCTCGGACATCTGCGCGCCAGATGGGCCCCAACGATCATTGGACGTGGCCTCGCGCACTTTAACCTGCGCCTCTGAGTAGTTGCATACAACATTCTTTAGATTTCTGCGCAGGGTTGTCATGTTGTTTAGACTAGAAATGAAGGTAGCATTTTAAAGTAAATTTAGTTAAAATGGTTAAGAAAATCTTCTTTTAATGAAAGCTAGAATCACTATCAAAATGATACAAGTCCATATTGTCCACAAATCTAGATTAAAAGCATTTAAGACTATAGCCATTTTTTTGCAATATTTGTATACATTTTGATATTAATAAATGTTGAAAAAAAGTCAAAATAAAACAATTAATTTTTTGAAATTAGTAGACTCAAAATAAACAATTCTAGAGCCAGAACCAGGCACACACAAAACAAAATGCCCCTGCGCAAGTCATTATATTTTAAGACAACAAAATAGATAATATAAGGGGGTTAGATGGCCAGGGCAGGGTAAGAAAGTACATTGCTAGTGTATGTAGAGGGGAGGGTGCCACACAAGAACCAATAACAAATTTAGATGTTTAACCTATTTACTATAGTATACTATATAGTATATAGTATATACCAATATAGTAGGGCAAGGGCAGGGCTTTTCTTTTTCATCTACAAAAAATGCAGGTCTAAGTGCATTTATCAAGCATTAATGCAGATAATTTAGAAGATCAAATTAATTGTAGGACTTCCATTGTTGGTACTGTGTTGACCTCTGAAATAATCTGCATTGTACTAAATAAATTGCACCATTGTAAATTCTACACAATGGATGGATGGATAGAGAATTAGACATGGCAATATGGCACTTAATGAGAGCTAACGATTTTCATACTTAACTGATTATACTCATCCTATAATGCAGCAGGCCAGCAGCCACTGCACCAGCAATACAAAATGCAGCAGTAACGTTGTGATTTGAACTTATTTATGAAAATGAAATAAAAAATAATTAGGAATTGATAATTTTTAGAATAAATCTCTGACTGAAGTATTATTACCAGTTCTTTGAGCTATTTACAGTTCTAATTAAAAGTGCAAAACTACGAATTGCAACTTGAAATGTTTATAAACTCATGTTTGATTTACTGAGTAAGAACTTTCATTTCTTTTTGTGACTTTCAGATTCACGATTCCATGAATTCATGATTATAGGAGAATAATAACCGAAATGCATTTGCTTTGCTACACAAAAGTCTAATTTATTTTTTTTATTGCAGCTGTTTCTTTGATATATATAATAAAAGGAATATCGTAGAAAGAAAGCATAGAGGAATATAAGGATATTTTTAAGAGATTGTGTCTGGTTTGGAATTCGGATGGCTGAGAGCAGCCTAGTCTGGAAGTACTTCGATAAATGTACAGGAAAAGGTTTTGCCAAATGCAAATATTGTCGGGTCGAAATAAAAACAGGAACATCATCAACCAGTGGTCTATGCCGTCATTTAGCCAATAAGCATTTTGAAGTTCTAAAGGAATTGGAAGACTTTGAGAAAGAAAGAGATGTGCAATGAAAGGCCCAACAACACTGCCAGCATACTCCTCTGCAAAACCTTAAGCAGGTGACACTGGAGCATTGTAAGGCTTTGACAACAAAGTGGCCAGACAGTTTTCAAAAGTCGATTGCCATTGACAAGAAAGTTGTGGAGATGATAGCATTGGATAGCAGGCCATTTTCAACTGTGGAATGCATTGGTTTTAAGAACCTTGTGTTTGCACTAAATCAGAATTACTGCATCAAGACTGACAAATTCTATTGGAAATTGCTAGACATGCAATACACTGAGCTGAAACAAGAGCTCATGGAGAAAATCCCTGCAAATGTGGATTTGGCACTAACAACTGACCTATGGTCATCAAAGAATCAAGCACTTTCATTGTTGAGTATTACTAGCCACTATCTTGCAAATGAGTTTAACCAAATCAACTTTGTCTTGGCAGCTGTCCCAGTTGAGACCTCTCATACTGGTAAGTATTTAATGGATATATATTTCCTTTTTTTCTTAGCTAATAGAATAATAGAAGATAGTAATACTAATTAATAGATAGATAGTAGACTAGATGCAACCTTACTTCACTTGTTTAATAAAAACTGAATTCAGTACATATATAAGGCTAAAGTGTCAAAAATTTCAAACTTGTAGTTATATATATGAAGTTAAATCTTAATCCTATGACCCATATGCATATACTAAACTTGAAAAATCACTACCTTTATTTATTTTTAGGTGAAAATATCTCTGAGCTAATCACACAGGAGCTTGAAAAATGGGGTCTGCCAGACAACATTTCTATCATCCTTTGTGACAGTGGAGCTAACATTCAAAAGGCAACACAAGTAATTGGAATAGAGAGTGCAAGCTGTGCTTGCCATACTCTTCAATTGTGCATCAAGGATGCATTGAAAGCATGTGATTTGGCTACTGATGTCATCAAGAGAGTAAAGGCTATTGTAAAACACTTTAGCCAGTCAGCTCCTGATCGAAAACTGCTAGAAGTTTTTCAAGATCAACTACAATTTCCGAAGCATCAGCTAATTCAAAGCATTGATGTTTGTTGGAATTCAAAACTGCTGATACTTCAACGCTACAATGAGCAGCATGTGCCTATAGCTGCCATGCTTAGTGATGATGCCATTGGCCGTGACTGCCAATGCTTGAGTCCAGCTGAATTCAACATCTCTAAGCAGCTTGTTGCCATTCTAAGCCCACTTGAAGAAGCAACTTGTAAATTTAGTAGTGACTTTGAAAGCATTTCGGTTGTAATACTAATAGTAAAAATGCTGATGCAGGAACTACAGACTCATGATTTTGGTGCACCATTGGTCAATGCTGTCAGGCTGAAGCTGATTGATGCAATTCAAATGTGCTTTCACTCTGTACTTAGCAGCAACTTTTACTGCATAGCAACAGCCCTTGATAGCAGATTCCAGTTGCAATATTTTGACTACTGGGAGGTTGAGCAGGTCAAGAACCTTGTGAATGAAGGTAAGGGACAAAAATAAAGTATATGTTTGACTGACTATTGACTATATGTATGTCTATGTTTTGTTTTGATGCATGTGTGCATGCATTCATTTTAGCAATGACAGCTAGCTACATATTGCTCTTATAATTTTATAACTAATAAACTTATTAAGCTAATTTTAAGCTAGCTCGTATCTATGAAACAAATTATGCTCTTTTGTTTATGCATTTTGCTTATTTCTGGTTCAATTTCCCTTTTAAGCCTGTCAACGTCAGTCAAATGGTCTAATGCTATCTGCCGGTGGAAGTTGTTCAAGTTCACAGCAGTACACCATCCAGCCATATCCACGATATCCAGCAACAGCATCTTTGAGCAACTGCACTTGCAGAAGCATCAGCAGCAACAAGCTCAGCAGCTATCTATGCCTGGCAGTGGCTTGTCTGAGGCCTATGAAAGCCTTCAGGCTTTTTTTGCTGGCAAACTAACAGAGTTCTCAGCTGGACCACTAAAGTATTGGCACATCAAGGGGGCTGCCACCATTCCAGCCAAGCTGCAAAGTGTTGTGAGCAAATATCTATGTGTTCCGCCAACGTCTGTTCCAAGTGAGCACTTGTTTTCAAAGGCGGGGAAGGTGTTCGAGCCTCAGTGACAGTGCCTGGTTGGTGAAAGCATGGAAAAGCTACTTTTTCTTTCTGCTAATTTGCCGATTTCTCTACTCGATAGGGAAATCATGGCCGAGACCAAGACTGGTGAAAGCAATTGATTTACTTGTCTTTGAGACTTTGCTTTGACTGTTTCATTTTAACTAAACTGAATTACTGAATATTTCAACTTTTTTTGTATGCTGCATGGCTGCTGGCCTCTTTTTCTCTAGCTGAGACCGATTTGAATCCTATCAGCTTGATACCAAATCTGTTTCATAGCTGCATATCACATATGTTTTGCAAAATTTGGAAACTTAATAAAGAACTGAAGGTGACAGCGCAAGTGCAATGCCTACATAATTTTAACATTCATATATTTTAATGTTTTTTTACCTTTCTTCATTAAAAATTCGACTCATAGTTTGAATTCCAACTTGGTCAGTTGGTTGGCTTTTTATTTTTTTGTCTTACTTTTTTTTGTCCCGACTTGTCCTGACAAGTCAGGATTTCAGAGTCGGGATTCGGGATTTGGGATTTTGGTCAGGATTTCCTGTCCTTGGGATTCAGGACGGGATCCTATCCGAGCATTGCTATGGGCTATAAATAAATAGGCCTATTTAAATTTTTGTAATATCAATTATCTATTTGTTAGAAATTAAGATTAGTAATAAAATATCAAAATATCATATACATATAATCAAATACTTTATTACAAATAGTAATATTAAATAGAATTTTTAAAGGTAAGACATAGAATTAGAAATAAAATTATTACCTGAAAATGACCCTAGGATTTTAGTACAAAACAAATAGAAATCTTAAACTCTACTTAACTTTTTTCCTAAAGGGACCAAAGTCAAAGATACTAGATTTCAATAAAATATAAATAGTCTATGCATAAAATTATGTGTCCTTTTTAATATAACTAGGTACCTATCTTCTAGTTCTAATATATATTTTATCTATTATATTAAATATATTCTAAATACAAATTTTTTAAGGAATACAAAACAATGTGAATATTATAATATTAGTATTAATATTATTAGACAAAAATTAATAGAAACCAAGTTAAAAAAGAACCATTTAGTTTAGTCTTTATAAATTATAAATTAGTTATTAGTAGGTAATGCAAATAATTTTGATTATTAATGCTTTTGACATGCGCATATTAATTAAAAGTACTTTGTGCAAAAATATTTATTTTTTTAATCAAAATTCACCTAGGCCATTAAAAATGAATTAATCAATTATGTGAAGCATAGAATAGAGCCAGGGCTATACCATATGCATAAAAACATATGCTATTTAGTAAATAATAGTTAATAATAATAATAATAATAATAATAATAATAATAATAATAGTAATAATAAGAAATTTAACCTTTCAATTAGCTCGCTAAGATTCACATTAAACTTTGAACTAAAAAACGTTCATAACAAACAAACTGTGGATGTTAACAATAACAAATTTTCATTTTATCACGCATTGTTCTAAACAAAAGAGAAGATTCAATAAATAAACTCCAGACGTGGACTGTGCATTCTCATGCCTTGCTTATGTCGCTCGCAATTTTACGCGGAAAATTAAAACTTGTAAAAATCGCAATTATTTTAAAACTGTATTAAAAATATTATTAGCAAGACATAATTAAACCGTATGCTTATTACTTATCTGTATATTATATTACAATACACATGTGTGACAATTATGTGATTGTTCCGTTGTTTTACCATTCAGATCTGGGCCAACGTCGATGACTCTTTAAATTTTAATTTTCAAAAGACAATACAATTTAAGGCAACGATTGTTAAATTTGCACTTGCAGCACTCACTATCTTTCGAATTTGGCGTCTTCACAGACATAATGGAATCCCAAACAGGTATTTTATTTTTTTTATTTAACCCCACAGTTTTTCATATTTTGCATATCCATATCCTATTTCATAGATATAATTGCCTTCACGTGTTGTGTTCGGCAAATTAATTTAGCGAAAGCGTGACAGCTTATTAAACCATTTCGCGAGACAATAATTCTGGACGGACCTCAAAATGATACAAAACAATAAAAAAAACAGCAGCAGCACAGTAGGGTGAAAAAAATCTATAGGTTTTTTTAAACAGTTCACATGGTCGAAATTGTCTTAAGCTGAAAAATGGCTACCTGTAATAGCCTTTAGTTACCTGTAAATTAATCTACCCTTTAAGAGATCATGAGAAGCTACTAATAGTTTAAGAACAGTTTAAAAAAGTATTTTGAAACTGATGACTAGAAGTGCTATTTCATGTTTTGCGGAGCATACAAGAACAAATAGTGAGGAACGGACTCAAACTGCCATAGGTAGATATAAACTGAATGGGCGAACCTTCACACTTATTTCCAGAACAAACCGAGGAGCCTAAGGAAGCTCGCATTCTAACAGAAACAAGCCTTCTGAATCTTGGAAAAGCAGTAAAGCAAGGTGATATGAAGCTTTATATGCTGCTTAACATTCCCACTGTGGAGATTGTTCGTCAGAAGGTTCGAAATGAAGAATTGAAGATGCCCGAGTATGGTAAGCTGATAAAATTCATGAATGTGCAACTTTTTATTGTATTTTTCTAGATTAGAAATATTTATAAAAATCCGACCGACATATTATTCATATACATTTTCGCACTCGTGTCCCCAAATGCAGGCACAGCTCAAAAGCTCCTACTTTACTGGAAGAAGATGCGCAAAGGCGCCAAGGAGAATGACATCATCCGCGACCTGGACAACGCCCTGCGCGAGTCAGGTCAGGATGACATCGCCGATATTGTGAGCGACCGGAACAGAATTGACCAGGAAATTGTGCCTGAGCTGTTCGTATCCGCCTAGCTACTGACAAAGTTGCTTCATTTTTTTTGCTCCCCATAGACTTGGCTGCTGATCGATCATTCGTCGTGAGACCCGAAAAACTTATGCGGCCAGCGCGCTTCCAAAGTTGATTTTCAGCCAAATTAAATTAGATTTTTGCCAATGCAGTTGGGGCCCATGAAAAATTCAGAGCTGATAGCCGCCGGCAACGCAGTGTTATAATTTTATATATTATCGAATCTTCACAAAAAGCTTGCCAAAACTTTTCCAGTCTTCCAACAAAGTTTTGTTTTACTAATATCAATTTTGAAGGTGTACTGATCAGAGAAAAAGTATTGTTCAATTTATTGTATTTTTGATGGCAGATTACCTTAACTGAATGAATTCTAATTTCACACGAATTGGATAGATAAACGGATAAAATGAAAGTGTTTTTTTACTTTTCTTTCTGTTCATGAATAAAGCTGTTAATAACAATTTATTAAGTATCTTATTGGGACCATAGACTTGCTATAGGCGAAGAGATATTTTACAGTTGATTTTTTTGTCCCACTGCTTTAGATGCAGAAACCAATCCATGTCTAATCTAATATGACAGTCTGCGTCTAGTTAATAACTTCAACGAAAATCCAGTGCCCCGATTGGCACAGTCCGATAGATGACGCTCACCGCAGCGGCGCTGACTCCCAGATACAGCCAGAACAGCAGCCGGTCGGCTGACCTTGCCAGAGCCACCCAGGCCTCCGGGCTGTTGCACAGACAGCCATCTGCGCCAATCAATTCTTTCAACTTGGCATCGTTTTTTAAAGCTTCATCGAACGCTTCTACAGCGTCGTTGTCCAAATCTCTGACGCCGGACAGTTTAACGCGTCCTTGACGACGACGATAACGACAATTTTGTTGACAATGGAAACGGGAGACGTAGCGTTGCAGACAGGTTGGAATTCGATTGTTGGAGCGAGTAAATTTTCTAACGTGTACGTTAGTGACTAGGACGGCCATTAGCAGGGCCAAGGACACCATCAGCATTGTCGTGCCGAATAGAAGGCCTGTGTAGGCGAATGGAATCATGGACTGCTATAGTTACAGTTCAAGGACTACTTTGGGTTAATGACATTTAAAAAAAGAGCGGAGCCTAGTAGAATTGAATCTTCACTCTTATCAAAAGCTCAGAATGACAACTCAAAAGGGAATTTTATTATAATCTTATCTAAGGGGCGATTCTTTCGGCTGTTTAGGGGCGATTTTTGAGGCTGTTTAGGGGCGATTCTTGAGACTCTTTAGGGGTGAATCCTAAGGCTGTTTAGGGGCGATTTTTGAGGCTGTTTAGGGGCGATTCTTGAGACTCTTTAGGGGTGAATCCTAAGGCTGTTTAGGGGCGATTTTTCAGACTGTTTAGGGGTGAATCCTAAGGCTGTTTAGGGGCGATTCTTGAGGCTGTCTAGAGACGATTATTAAGGCTGTTTACAGTGTAAATAACAGATATTTTGCGGATTTTTATTTTTTGTACGAGCGTAATTTGTGAAAAATCATTGCGAATCCTTCTATTCTGTACCATTATCTTTGAGGCGCCTTACTTTCAAATTCGAAAATACTTTTTTGTGCTAGCATTACCAATTTTATGATGCGGTCGGAGCCTTTTGATGGCAAGCAGCCATTTTCATTAATTTTTTATTTTTTTATTCCTAGGGGAGTATGTTGGTTGGGTTAGATTAAAAACTCTCAGCATAAAATTGTGCATTTAGGGTGTCTTAAACATGATTACATGAATAGCTAGTGTAATGCACACACACACACACACACACACACTCCCTTAATAACTCACTCACTCACACTCGCGCACACATTCGCAGACTCACTCACTCACTCACTCACTCACTCACTCACTCACTCACTCACTCACTCACTCACTCACTCACTCACTCACTCACTCACTCACTCACTCACTCACTCACTCACTCACTCACTCACTCACTCACTCACTCACTCACTCACTCACTCACTCACTCACTCACTCACTCACTCACTCACTCACTCACTCACTCACTCACTCACTCACTCACTCACTCACTCACTCACTCACTCACTCACTCACTCACTCACTCACTCACTCACTCACTCACTCACTCACTCACTCACTCACTCACTCACTCACTCATGGAATCAATCACACACGAACTCACTCACCCACCCATGAACTCACTCACCCATGGACTCACTCACCCAATCACCCATGAACTGATGAACTCACTCATTCATTGATGAACTCACTCACTTACTCACCCATGGACTCACTCACATACTCACTCATAAACTGATGAGCTCACTCACTGATAAAATCATGAACTCATGAACTCATCCACTTATACACTTACGTATTGATAAAATCATGATGAACTCACTTGAAACTCATTACATAGAGTCATAAAATACCAAGCATTGCCCTTTGGCTTGTTCCATTTGCAATTTAAATTATAATTCTAATCCAATGTACCATATTACCATCAACTCCGATGCACTAAACGTGTACAATCGGATCCTATCCATGAAATTCTGATCCCATACTCAACATCTTGATCCCATCCTTATTATCCCACCGGCAAGAACGTACCAACCAGCGGTATGGCGTCGGGAGTTGGCGGCAGAGTGTCCCCGACAATCAGCAGGAACACCACCAGTGCCAGCAGGATGGTCAGCTCCAGGTTGACCTTCTCCCCTGACTCGGCCGGTAGAAAAAATCCCAACCAACTAGTCAGGTACATCAGCGCGCAGGGGAATATCAAATTGAGTACGTAGAACAAAGACCGCCTATTCATGTCGATGGTGATAGTGACGTCGGGCCAGGGCTCGCTGCAGCAGGCGTACACGCCGACTGACCTGCTGAAGGCAATGCGGGTCACATTCCACTCCTGACTGGCCTCCACAAAGTAGTTTCTATTGGCGTCCACGGACTCGTCGTGCCACAGATCCACCTCGAACAGGTGATAGGTCCAGCTGATGAAGGTGACGTTGCAGCTCTGCGAGTCGAATGGGAAATGTCTGACGGCTAGATTGCAGGTGACTTTCACCTGTGCGGGAAACATCCACAGTACCGAGCCGTTGTGCTGCACGACAACATTTGTGCTGGCGAATCGCTGGCTGCTCTCGTCGGCGCTGCAGGGTTTCGACAGGCGGGTGATGGTGGATGGAGACTTTTGTTGCTGAGTAAAACTTTGAAATTGGGAAATTTTGGCGCTACTGGGATCATTCTTCCATGATCATAAGACATTCATCACAATAAATATATATTAATTAAAATGTAAACAATAGAATCTTTTGTCGATTCTGTTCGAATTAATGTATAAGAAATTAAATATAGGAAGACTTTCCTGGAAAATCTGTCTCGCACTAGGGAATCTTTCTCAAAGAGTCAGTCTAGGAGAATCTCCCACCAGGGAATCTTTCTCAAAGAGTCAGTCTAGGAGAATCTCCCACTAGGGAATCTTTCTCAAAGAGTCAGTCTTTGAGAATCTCCCACCAGGGAATCTTTCTCAAAGAGTCAGTCTTTGGAGAATCTCCCACTAGGGAATCTTTTCCTAAGAGTCAGTCTTTGAGAATCTCCCACCAGGGAATCTTTCTCAAAGAGTCAGTCTTTGGAGAATCTCCCACTAGGGAATCTTTTCCTAAGAGTCAGTCTTTGAGAATCTCCCACCAGGGAATCTTTCTCAAAGAGTCAGTCTTGGAGAATCTCCCACCAGGGAATCTTTCTCAAAGAGTCAGTCTAGGAGAATCTCCCACCAGGGAATCTTTCTCAAAGAGTCAGTCTTTGGAGAATCTCCCACTAGGGAATCTTTTCCTAAGAGTCAGTC
>CATNEM010000219.1:420000-452050 GCA_950096795.1 Macrostomum cliftonense
GGTCTAGCGCGTCTGCCTTGTGTGCCACTGGTCCAGGTTCGACCCCGCGTTTTAGGTTGGCTACTAGCTCTTCAGACAGAAATTTTTAATCACTCACGTACGCAACTTAAATCTCCCCAAGCAGCTAGAAAATCTCTGCAGCAAATTTTAAGTCTCCCGAGCAGCATAAAATCCTTCCGTGTATTTAGAAAATCTTCTAAATTGAAAGAAAAATATCCATGAGCAGTTACTGAGCATGTACACTGAGAATAATCGACTGAGAACCGAGGCTCAGCGTTTGCATGCTAATTTTAATACATATATTTAGTACCCTACTAACAGTAGTAAGAGTTGGATAAAACCGTGCTAAAATTTTTAGGAAGCCAAAGAATTCAAAACGCCGGACAAGCATCATTTCAATGCACACTCCAAATTATCAATTGGATCGGATTTCTCTGTTCAAACTTTAGCTAGCTCGTTTTCCTAGAAAAATTCCGCTCTCATCTTTCAGCTGCGCCCCCCGAAGTTTCACAAAGCAGCGGTCAGCTTCGATTTGAGCTTCATCCGAGTATCGGACGGTTCGATGATCGAGCTCTAGCCGACCCCCGCCACCCCTCTTTCTACTCTCGAACCCGAACTTCGATTTTTCTGTTTTCGCTAACAGCCAACTTCCCTAACACTGCCTGCCTCCTCTGCCCCCCCCCTGTCGTCTATCTCAAAGCCCTCATATAATAGAAACTCAAAAAGCATTCATCCTTAACAGCGGAACTGCAAACCCTTCCCTGTTATTAGGGTTTGGTGTTTAAAGGTGAAAATAGCCTTTGCCACACCGTATATGGGTTGGAGCGGCGCGGAGACTGTGTGTTAGGGAGGTAAGAAAAAGATGTGGCGACTAAGAAATGGAAAAAAAACTCTGCATGCATGCTTCATTGCTGTTCGCTCTCTTTCAAACTTTTTTTTCAAAGTACCTTTCATTGTCCAAACCTATTTAGCGAGTTCCGTTTATTTCAATAAACGACTCGCTTGATCGAATAATTAAGCCTTTGCTTTTAAAAATTTTCGAGTTTTCCACGTTGCTAATCAATACTGAATATAATGGGACTTGGTTAGGAAAGTTGAGAAAGTTTTTTTCAAAAATTTAAAATACCAATTACTTTAAGCTTGTAGGGTATTAAGACGTGTCCAAACCTATAAAGTTTCGGTCTTTGTAGAGAGCTGCAGTTGCTTGTCACCGAAATGAAAAGTCATTGAAACGTGGCCAAAACATGATTGATATTGTGACATCTTCATATTTTACATATTTTTCATTTGTATTTACGAATATATAGGCGTGAAACTACGAAAGATTAATATTGTTGGAAAAAAAATTTGCCCCATCAATTAATTGCAAGTGAATTTTTACAGCGGTAAAAATAGATCTTTAGAAAGGGAAACACTTGCAAAGCAAAAAAGTGATTCATTTTCCTTTGTAAACAAGGCAACCCACTGCTTCACTACACAGATCGCTATGTCATTGCAAAGTTCCTTTAAAAATGTCGATAATGAGGTACTCATTTTTGCATCGTTCCAAAAATATCTGTCCATCTGCTATTAGAGAAAAACTAACTGTAAAAAACAGTGTCCAATAAAATGTTTTAGGAGTTTTCAGTTTTTACTTTAACAAACAGTTGCTTCGTTAAAAATATACTTACTTGTGAGTTTGTTTGTTAATAGACTCTAAAGCGCAAAGGGAAAAACATTTAAATTAAACACATAAACGAAACGCTTGCAAGCATTAACGAGTATTAAGCATAGGAGAACAAGTTTTATCCATTTCTAACTTCTGGTTCTGAAGTCAATGCACTGGGTTTCATTAGGAAGTATGTAAAATTCAATCAGACACAGATCACTATGAGACGCGCAATCGATTAGCGATAAATTCTGTTCCTACATACATGCAGGCTAGATTAGCAATCCATTCTGTTCCTTCATCCACGCCAGCTAGATTAGCAATCCATTCTGTTCCTTCATCCATGGCAGCTAGATTAGCAATCCATTCTGTTCCTACATACATGCAGGCTAGATTAGCAATCCATTCTGTTCCTTCATCCACGCCAGCTAGATTAGCAATCCATTCTGTTCCTTCATCCATGGCAGCTAGATTAGCAATCCATTCTGTTCCTTCACCCATGACAGGCAGATTAGGTATATCTATCTATATTCACCAGCAAAAGCTTCGCACACTCAAGCATTTGAAGCTGGACACTTCACAATAGCCGACAGTTCAACAGATTCGCCTAAAGCAACTACATCGTTCTGTTGGCCTAGCAACAAAGACCTCCGGACAGTGGTCTCCTCGTAGTCGGGCGGAGCTCGCGATTGCGCCGCAGGTCGATCCCAGCGTCGCGGCGGAGGTGGCGGCGCTTCTTCGTCTTCCAGTGCGACAGATTTCGTTGTCAAATGCGGTTCCGGAGGCGGCGGCCGGCGGGTGCGGTTTGCATCTTTTACTGTTGCCGCTCTGCTGCCTTTCCGTGTTCTGTTGTTGTCTGACCGGGTCTTCAGTGATGAGAGAATCTTGATGGTCGGCTGAGCTACTGTGTCATATTTAAAGGTGGAAAAGTTGCTAAATTAGTTATAATAGCAAAATGACAGCAAAATGAGTGGCGGACCATCAAGAGCAAGCACGAAGAGTGGCGGACCATCAAAGAAAGCTTTAAGAGTGGCGATTGGCGGAACATCAAAGGAAGCACAAAGAGTGGCGGAACATCAAAGAAAACACGAAGAATGGCGGAACATGAGAGGAAACACAAAGAGTGGCGGAACATCAAAGAAAACACGAAGAATGGCGGGACATCAAAGGAAACATGAAAAGTGGCAGAACATCACAGAATGCGCAAAAAGTGGCGGATCATCAAAGAAAGCACAAAAAATGGTGGAACATCAAAGGAAACACTAAGAGTGGCGGAACATCTAAGAAAACAGGAATAAAAGTGGTGGACCATCAAATGAAGCACAAAGAGTGGCGGAACATCAAAGGAAGCACAAAGAGTGGCGGACCATAAAATGAAGCACAAAGAGTGGCGGAACATCAAAGGAAGCACAAAGAGTGGCGGACCATAAAATGAAGCACAAAGAGTAGTGGAACATCAAATGAAGCACAAAGAGTGGCGGAACATCAAAGAAAGCACGAAGAGTGGCGGAACATCAAAGGAAACACAACGAGTGGTGGACCATCAGATGAAGCACAAAGAGTGGCGGAACATCAAAGCAAATACGAAGAGTGGCAGATCATCAAAGCAAACACGAAGAGTGGCAGATCATCAAAGCAAACACGAAGAGTGGCGAAACATCAAAGCAAGCACGAAGAGTGACGGGACATCAAATCAAGCACAAACAATTCACCTTCGAAGCGGTCTGACGCGGTCTCCGAGAGCAGAAGCGCGGCCTCTAGAGAGGCCCTGCTCGCCATCGTCTTCATTCTCGCTGTGCCCGTCGTCCCCGCCGTGGTTAGAGCCGCTCAGCTTGTAGTCATAATCGTCGTCAATATCCAACTCGCGTTTCTGGGCGCAAATTTTGGCCAAAGCAAAGGCCAGCGCGATTGGAACGGCGCCAACAGCTAGCCAGGGAAAATTTCTTGACAGCCAGGAGCCGCGACCGCCGCCGCCGACGCCGCGGCCGCTTCCGCCCCAGCCGCCGGCGTAGAGCGAATTTGACTGATTGGCCAGCCAGAACGGCCCGTCTGGGCATTTGTTCGGCTCCTCGAAGTCGTCGAAGCAGTCGCCTCTCAGACTGCAACTCCCCGGAGCCACGCACAAGCCTCCATCGACATCGCTGACGCCGAGTTTCTCCGGCTTGCACCAGACGTTGCCGTAGAGCTCGCACAAGCGCTGCCTGGAGCTGGAGTTCAACCGGTCGTTGAACAGCGCGTAGCGCGCCACGGTGATGTTCACCGGAGGTCCCGGTGGCTCGCTGTCTGTCCAGTACAGTCGGGCGTATCGATAGCGCAGGCGGAACTCTGCCGGAAATATCCGATCGGAACTGGTCACCTGATGGTGCTGGTCCGACGTCAGCACAAATGAGTCAATTGATTTTTTGTCCAGAGCAGCGACAACAAGCTTCTGTCCGGCTGATAGTCGAGTAACCCGGATGCGCAGGTACCAGAACTGGATGCCGCGCGGATCGTGAATCAATTCGCCGAATGGTACGATGGGGCTGGAGCAGAGTCTGTAGCCTGGCTGCAGACTACTAGAAGACTCCGCCCACGTTGTCAGCTTCATCGATCCGTCTACAGACAGCGTGGTCTCGTCAATTTGTTGACATGCCGGAGCCCCGCTGCTGTACAGAATGTACACCAGACGATGGTGCCTGGCTGGATTGTAGCCGGAGGCTGTGGCGGCGTTGGTCACGAGGACCAATGGTAGCAGGAGGAGTTGCGGCGATAACATTCTGTTGGGGCAAGTTGGAGGGGAAACCAAATATTGATTTCAAAGGATAAGAAAGGATACATAAAGAGATTAGAGGAGAGAAGAGGAGATAAGATAAGAAGTGAAGATAGGAGTTTAGAGAAGAGAGGAGAGGAGAGGAAAGGAGAGGAGAGGAGAGGAGAGGAGAGGAGAGGAGAGGAAAGGAGAGGAGAGGAGAGGAAAGGAGAGGAGAGGAGAGGAAAGGAGAGGAGAGGAGAGGAGAGGAAAGGAGAGGAAAGGAGAGGAGAGGAAAGGAGAGGAGAGGAGAGGAGAGGAGAGGAGAGGAAAGGAGAGGAGAGGAGAGGAAAGGAGAGGAAAGGAGAGGAGAGGAGAGGAGAGGAAAGGAGAGGAGAGGAGAGGAAAGGAGAGGAAAGGAGAGGAGAGTAGAGGAGAGGAGAGGAAAGGAGAGGAGAGGATAGAATAGGACTGATGGGGAAGTCCCGAGAGAATAGAGCAGAAACGAAAGTAAAGAATGCACTTGCAATCAGAGATAAAGCGATGCGAAGTCAAGGCAGAAGCAAATTGATTGCCCCGGCAATAAGCCATAAAGCCGCTCTCACAGCCGCCACCCACTTTTTGCCGAAACGAAAAAAAGAACTGCTATATAAAAAAAACGAGAAGGGAAGCTGCATGCAAGTCTTTGATCATAAAAAGGGGCTTCGCGCCGATTGCATCGGGCCCCGCCCGTCTCCATCAGACACGCGAGACTGTGTGTGGGGGGCCAGGCAATAAGAACTCGACTTGATCATCAGTCAGTATGTCTTGCCGATCTACTCAATCTCACCCTCCCTGTCTCACTCTCTCTCTCTATTCTCTCTATCTCTTTCTCCGCCGTTGATTTCCCCACTGACTCAGCGGAGCGCGCGACTTAAGCAAAATTGAACTTACGCGCCAGAACCCCGAAACCAAGCAAAGTTCCTCTTATATCTATCTCTATTCTTCATTACATGGCATATCCGCATATTCGTCTTTCATCTACGCTACTTTCTTCCCAGTCCTTGAGCAGGGCTCATCTCGATCAACTACAAAGTCTTCCACTGAGCGTGTCGGGGTGTTTGGGGGCCAGCTGCGAAGGTTGATGCCCGACTGAAGAATCCAATTTGCATTACTGTGCTGCTGGATGCAACAGTTGGAAGATGAAGGCTGCATGTTTGGCTTCTCTTGGCCAATGGTTACGTAACTTCTCATCCGTGACCTACTTTCCAGTCACTGACTAGTCGACTCTTGGACTCATATTATAAAAAAGTCTGTGGGGTAAAAGACTACCACACCTAAGATTGGTTGCTATCTTAGTTCTTCTTTCAGCTGCAGTTATATTAAACTTTTGGGGGAATCAAAGACCTCACCCCGTTCATTAATTGTTGATTTTGGAATTGCTTCCTGATATGCAACCGAATGAAGGCGTAGAAAATGAAGTTGTGTCTGTGTGTCCGACAGCTAAAAGCAAGTTTAATATTTCTTGCTTTTTGCTTGGCTCTACGCATTTAGCTTTCGTTAGGCTGGCTAGCGGAAGCGGAATGGAACCTGACAAAGCAAGTGGCTGTATTGTTAGATAGGCAAAGTGAATCCGGCAGTTTGATTTGGGGGAGTGCGAGGGCATCAGAGAATTAATCAAGGTGATACAGATGGAACCCGACGGCGAAATCTCGAGGCTGGTTGAGAGAAAGAAAAAAAACTTAAATGAACGCTCGAGAAAGCGTGTGGCGTAAATTATAGGCCCGGAAAAGAGTTAAAAATTATTTAATGGTTGCCTTTTATCTTTTAGCAACGAGCTTATGAGTTGATGAGTTTATGAGTTCATGAGTTCATGAGTTCATGAAGTTTATGAGTTCATGAGTTCATGAGTTCATGAGTTCATGAGTTGGGTCAGTCGGCACGACACTGACAACCGGCTGCTGTCGATCAGAGATCCGTACCTGATGGAGCATGCGAATTGTCGACAAGATCTCATGCATGAGTTAATGAGTTCATTAGTATATGAGTGAGTTCACGAGTAAGTGAATTAATTTGGAGGTGAGTGAGTTAGGGACTGACTGACTCTAGATTGTCATTCAAAGACTGCAACAGTTGATCAGCAAATGTGATCAGAACTGATCTCTTTAACAAAAACAATAGCCTCTTAGGAAAAAATTGAACTCACCTCAAGACTTGAGGGCAGTGCGAGTTCCAGTAGGTGCTCCGTCAGTGCAGCGCCGAAGCAGCAGGCAGGCGGCCTTAGTGGAGCCGATTTCCTGTTAAACTTACTCTCGCTATGGCGCGTCCGAGCCCCAACCTCCCCTCCAACTCCGGAGTGCGAAGCGAAATCCCACGGACCCTCACACCCGTTGCCAAGTTCAGGATTGGCCCGCCAGATCCCTTGGTGCTCGGAGAGCTGGGGGAGCTGGGGGGGGGGGGTAGAAGGGATTACCAAGCAAACCCCCCGGGGAAGAGGCTAAGTAAAATGCAGTTCCACATTGTTTTCAAACCGCATACTAAGACGCCAACGCACCGCCTTAGGATTGATAGCTATTAGCTCAGCATCCGTTCTCACTTTCACTGCAGTGTCTCAACCTCCTCACCTCACCTCTCGATAGCTAGCTACCACTTGTGTGTCACTCCCAAGAACAAAAGCTTTAGGAATGAAGCGAAAGAAAATTGAGCCGACTAACTAGTGTTGAACCTGTGGATTTGTCTCACCCTGCGAATATTGAAGATCAGATAGGCTTTAGGAATGTACTTTTATTTTAGAGGCTATGTAAATGCAAGTGCGTGTGGATTGTAAATACTGTTAAATGGAATCTGAATTGTTAAGGTACTGACACCTCGCAATTAAGGTACTGACACCTCTCAATTAAGCCCCTGACACCTCTCAATTAAGGCACTGACACCTCAAAATTAAGTCACTGACACCTCTCAATTAAGGCACTGACACCTCTCAATTAAGGCACTGACACCTCTCAATCAAGACATTGACACTTCTCAATTAAGGCACTGAAACCTCGTAATTAAGGCACTGACACCTCCAAATTAAGGTACTGGCACCTCTTAATTAAGACACTGAGACCTCTCAATTAAGACACTGACACCTCTCATCTTCACACATAGCCTATTATAAGTTAGAATACTGACACCTCCAAGTTTGGACCCTGACATTCACATGTGTCACCAAAAATTGTTTCCTTCGTTTTCAAGGAAGGGCCTCCACCACGGGGGGAGGTGTGATATCTGCCTTACCAGGCTTAATCTATCAATTCTCGGATGTTTATAACTGTTTACATTGTGTAGGCTGCATTAACATTGGTCCCGCCTCTGCTTGCTAGCCGGTAAAGTATTTAATAGATGTAGCTATATGTAATGCATATATATGTTTGTATATCTAATAAGCCGAACAAATTCATCATCATTAGATTCCATTTCCTGATGGTCTAGTTTAGTCCAGCCAGCATCATTAAGTCAATGTTGGTTAGAGCGAATTATTTTTTTTATGATCTGGGCAGCGTAATGGAGCCGCCGGACAAGGACATCAGTTACTGGGCAAACTATGCAGCTAATGCTCTCAATAAGCCTGTTTTGTAGCGTAGTCGGTTAGATCTTTTTAAAGGATGAACTGCGATGTGAAAGTCAGAAAATAGCGAGAGGAATTAAGATTCAGAGAGTGAGTGGGAGGTAGAAAGGGATGTAGAGAAGGAGAGGGATATAAAGACGAGGAGAAGGATTTAGCTCGTACATAGGAAAAAGGATGTAGGGAGAGACAGGGATGTAGGATGGTAGATGTAGGGAGGTGTAAAGAGGGAGAGGGGTGTGTAGAGAGGGAGAGGGGTGTGGAGAGGGAGAGGGTGTAGAGAGGGAGAGGGGTGTGTAGAGAGGGAGAGGGGTGTAGAGAGGGAGAGGGGTGTGTAGAGAGGGAGAGGGGTGTAGAGAGGGAGAGGGGTGTGTAGAGAGGGAGAGGGGTGTAGAGAGGGAGAGGGGTGTGTAGAGAGGGAGAGGGGTGTGTAGAGAGGGAGAGGGGTGTGTAGAGAGGGAGAGGGGTGTAGAGAGGGAGAGGGGTGTGTAGAGAGGGAGAGGGGTGTGTAGAGAGGGAGAGGGGTGTAGAGAGGGAGAGGGGTGTGTAGAGAGGGAGAGGGGTGTGTAGAGAGGGAGAGGGGTGTAGAGAGGGAGAGGGGTGTGTAGAGAGGGAGAGGGGTGTAGAGAGGGAGAGGGGTGTGTAGAGAGGGAGAGGGGTGTAGAGAGGGAGAGGGGTGTAGAGAGGGAGAGGGGTGTAGAGAGGGAGAGGGGTGTGTAGAGAGGGAGAGGGGTGTGTAGAGAGGGAGAGGGGTGTAGAGAGGGAGAGGGGTGTAGAGAGGGAGAGGGGTGTGTAGAGAGGGAGAGGGGTGTAGAGAGGGAGAGGGTGGAGAGAGTGAGAGTGATCTAGGGAATCATAGTTAGAGGATTGCAATGAGGGAGATGCACAACAAGTGACAAAATAACTAAATAAGGATAGATAAGGAACCAACTGTTGCAAAGGAAGAGCAGTGAGAAGATAGTAGAAAAGACACGCTCATTCTTCATTCAAACATTTGCTCAGGACAGACAGAACCAATGGGTGAGCTAGCTAAGACAACACAGCAAACTGTTATGCAAATGCTGCGCAGTGGATGGACGAGAGACCGGGGCAGAGGTAAGTGATACAGAGAACAGAGCGCGAGCCCTGCAGCTTAGAATCCCATCTTGCCAGGGCTGGGTATCGCATCCCAATTCTGTCCCCCCCGCTTCATCAATTGGTGTCTCCGGATTGTTGTCTCAGCTTTCACAGTTCCAATATGCCCCGATGGAGAGGCAGGGACAGAGAGAGGGACAGCCACGGACCGCGCGCTCAAGCTCACGGGGGCCTTTCAGGCCTCGTCCCCCAGGGCTTCAATTAAATTTCCATCGCATTTGCTGTCCGACGTCGGGTGCCGGCGGGGGGGTGTCGTGAGAGGAGGCGGGTGCGCGGCGACCCGGTGAAACAAATGGAAAATGGAAAATACGCTCGTAAGGCGTCCGCCTCGCTGTTAGTTCTTGTTGAGAGGGACGGACCAGTGAGCTGGCTAAATAGACTGACCGGGGGGGGGGGCGCGAAATGGGGGACGCAAGACAGCTGGCTTGATGCCTTGATTCTCCAGCCTTAATGTCATTTTTTATGACAAAATCACACACTTTAACCTTCTAATACTCGTACAATAGGAAAAGGGCACATCTCGTATTTATATCGGAATAACTGAATTATTCATTAATTTGGGGCGCAAAGTTCGTTCACTTGTGTTGAATCATAATTGTTTAGATTAGCAATCAATTCTGTTCCTTCATCCATGGTAGCTAGATTACCAATCCATTCTGCTCCTTCATCCATGGCAGCTAGATTAGCAATCCATTCTGCTCCTTCATCCATGGTAGCTAGATTAGCAATCCATTCTGCTTCCTTCATCCATGGTAGCTAGATTAGCAATCCATTCTGCTCCTTCATCCATGGCAGCTAGATTAGCAATCCATTCTGCTCCTTCATCCATGGTAGCTAGATTAGCAATCCATTCTGCTCCTTTATCCATGGTAGCTAGATTAGCAATCCATTCTGCTCCTTCATCCATGGCAGCTAGATTAGCAATCCATTCTGCTCCTTCATCCATGGTAGCTAGATCAACTATCCATTCTGCTCCTTCATCCATGGCAGCTAGATTAGCAATCCATTCTGCTCCTTCATCCATGGTAGCTAGATTAGCAATCCATTCTGCTCCTTCATCCATGGTAGCTAGATTAGCAATCCATTCTGCTCCTTCATCCATGGTAGCTAGATTAGCAATCCATTCTGTTCCTTCATCCATGGTAGCTAGATTAGCAATCCATTCTGCTTCCTTCATCCATGGTAGCTAGATTAGCAATCCATTCTGCTCCTTCATCCATGGTAGCTAGATTAGCAATCCATTCTGCTCCTTCATCCATGGTAGCTAGATTAGCAATCCATTCTGCTCCTTCATCCATGGTAGCTAGATTAGCAATCCATTCTGCTCCTTCATCCATGGTAGCTAGATTAGCAATCCATTCTGTTCCTTCATCCATGGTAGCTAGATTAGCAATCCATTCTGCTCCTTCATCCATGGTAGCTAGATTAGCAATCCATTCTGCTCCTTCATCCATGGTAGCTAGATTAGCAATCCATTCTGCTCCTTCATCCATGGTAGCTAGATTAGCAATCCATTCTGCTCCTTCATCCATGGCAGCTAGATTAGCAATCCATTCTGCTCCTTTATCCATGGTAGCTAGATTAACTATCCATTCTGCTCCTTCATCCATGGTAGCTGGATTAGCAATCCATTCTAGCTTTATCCATGGTAGCTAGATTAGCAATCCATTCTGCTCCTTCATCCATGGCAGCTAGATTAGCAATCCATTCTGCTCCTTTATCCATGGTAGCTAGATTAGCAATCCATTCTGTTCCTTCATCCATTGTAGCTAGATTAGCAATCCATTCTGCTTCCTTCATCCATGGTAGCTAGATTAGCAATCCATTCTGTTCCTTCATCCATGGTAGCTAGATTAGCAATCCTATTCTGTTCCTTCCTCCATGGTAGCTAGATTAGCAATCCATTCTGTTCCTTCATCCATGGTAGCTAGATTAGCAATCCATTCTGTTCCTTCACCCATGGTAGCTAGATTAGCAATCCATTCTGTTCCTTCATCCATGGTAGCTAGATTAGCAATCCATTCTGTTCCTTCCTCCATGGTAGCTAGATTAGCAATCCATTCTGTTCCTTCATCCATGGTAGCTAGATTAGCAATCCATTCTGCTCCTTCATCCATGGTAGCTAGATTAGCAATCCATTCTGTTCCTTCATCCATGGTAGCTAGATTAGCAATCCATTCTGCTCCTTCATCCATGGTAGCTAGATTAGCAATCCATTCTGTTCCTTCATCCATGGTAGCTAGATTAGCAATCCATTCTGTTCCTTCATCCATGGTAGCTAGATTAGCAATCCATTCTGTTCCTTCATCCATGGTGGCTAGATTAGCAATCCATTCTGTTCCCTTATGCATGGTAGCTAGATTAGCAATCCATTCTGTTCCCTTCATGCATGGTAGCTAGATTAGCAATCCATTCGATTTCATCATCCATCAATCAGCATTGGGCTGTCCCAGCCTTAGTGCTGAAAGTGACTTTTGCCAACAAAATAGAAATCGAATTTTCCCGCCGCTTGAGGACAGGCCTCGGTGACTGAGCAATGCTTGGGATCACAAACTCTAAACTTCGCCATCAGTATTGCATTAGTCGGGGAGGCTCAATTTCTTCTAGGAGAAAACCAGTTTTGTTTTGTTGGGTGTCGCTCGGAGCTACCCTCCACCCACTGGCCCCGAATTCCTCATTCAAGCTGGGCGTTGTTGACTTATCGAATTTCGAAGTCCAATAAGTCCACCATTGGGCAGGCCTTGGTTACAGACTGCGGTGTGACCGGCTTGATGCAATAGGTTTTTGCACAGCTGTGACTCAAACTCGCAGCCTGGGTAGCTAAATATAGCTAAGACCCAAATTCTCTATTCTTGGTTATTTTTATTTTTTGTCTACAACCTCTCGTATATTTTTTCTCTAGCTTATGACTCTCATGTGAGATAGAGGGGCATGGAGACAGAGCTGAGTGAGTGTCAGATGGCAAATTAATGAAGACAGGGGAATGAAGACAGGAGAGGGAATGAAGACAGGAGAGAGGAATGAAGCAGGAGAGGGGAATGAAGACAGGAGAGGGAATGAAGACAGGAGAGAGGAATGAAGACAGGAGAGAGGAATGAAGCAGGAGAGGGGAATGAATACAGGAGAGGGGAATGAAGACAGGGGAGTGAATGAAGCAGGAGAGGGGAATGAAGCAGGAAAGGGAAATGAAGCAGGAGAGGGGAATGAAGACAGGGGAGTGAATGAAGCAGGAGAGGGGAATGAAGACAGGAGAGGGAATGAAGACAGGAGAGAGGAATGAAGCAGGAGAGAGGAATGAAGACAGGAGAGGGAATGAAGACAGGAGAGAGGAATGAAGAAGACAGGAGAGAGGAATGAAGCAGGAGAGGGGAATGAATACAGGAGAGGGGAATGAAGACAGGGGAGTGAATGAAGCAGGAGAGGGGAATGAAGCAGGAAAGGGAAATGAAGCAGGAGAGGGGAATGAAGACAGGGAGTAGAATGAAGCGGAGAGGGAATGAAGACAGGAGAGGGAATGAAGACAGGAGAGAGGAATGAAGAAGACAGGAGAGAGGAATGAAGCAGGAGAGGGGAATGAATACAGGAGAGGGGAATGAAGACAGGGGAGTGAATGAAGCAGGAGAGGGGAATGAAGCAGGAAAGGGAAATGAAGCAGGAGAGGGGAATGAAGACAGGGGAGTGAATGAAGCAGGAGAGGGGAATGAAGCAGGAAAGGGGAATGAAGCAGGAGAGGGGAATGAAGACAGGAGAGGGGAATGAAGCAGGAGAGGGGAATGAAGACAGGGTAGGGAATGGACTGGGCAGAGGCATGGGAGATTAGAGAGGAATAAGGAAGAATGTTATGTGGGTCACAAAAAAGGATGACCGGTGAATTAGTTTTTGAAGTTTAAAAAGAGTAGGTAAATAATGTTGACTTTAGGATGAGGAATATAGCTTATAGAATTTTATAGAAAAGCCGCAATAACTAAGCGCACAAACCAGTTAGACTTGAACTTCCCCAAGTCAAAGCTTGCTAGAAAGATTCCCGAAGCTTTGTACCCAAAACTCTTCAATAAACGAAGCCACAGACGGGCAGCTGGTTTGCCGGATTCTTTTTGCAACTTGTCAGAAAGAAGTTTCTTGGCCTAGTTGGTCAGTAGGGAATAGACGGGCTGATTCGGCTTGTTGCTTTGTGGTAAACAGAATAAACCTGCGACTTTGAAATCTAAGCAAGATTGACGGCCGCTATAGTTCGGTGTGCCTGTCAGTCTCTACGAGTTAAGAAAGCGAGCAACTTTAGCTGCGGCATTGGCACTAAGCTAAAGCTAAATCTGCAGGAGGGCTGCAGGCACCTTGACGCTTGAAGCGACATCGTCCCACAACCAGCGACTGGGCATGACTGTCCATTGCGCTGACACCTGAAGCGCGTTCAGTCACACTAAATACGGTATGCAGGCATAGACACAAACACACGGTGCGCAACGGAATTCCAGTATAGCACCCAGTAACGCACTCACATAGGGTGTACAAGCGGTGGTTCCAGTAATGTGCACTCTCTATGCCTTGGGGGGTTGCCCTCATGGGCGTAAATTGCACAACTGGCCCAAAGCCCAACTAATTCATGCACAAGGCCCCAAATAAATGTGACCCTGCACACGAAACCGCGCTAGGGAAAATAAACGACCTACAACGCGGGGTCGAACCTGGACCAGTGGCACATAAGGCAGACGCGCTAGACCGCCGAGCCACTCACCCTCCGCGGCAATGGCACGGTTTATACCTTATTTTTAGAGCTATCGTGACCTTTTTTAAGCCTTTAGTGTCTCGCATTCCCCTCCCGTCTCTTATTCCCCTCCCTTCTCTCATTCCCCTCCCTTCTCTCATTCCCCTCCCTTCTCTCATTCCCCTCCCTTCTCTCATTCCCCTCCCTTCTCTCATTCCCCTCCCTTCTCTCATTCCCCTCCCTTTCTCTCATTCCCCTCCCTTCTCTCATTCCCCTCCCTTCTCTCATTCCCCTCCCTTCTCTCATTCCCCTCCCTTCTCTCATTCCCCTCCCTTCTCTCATTCCCCTCCCTTCCCTTATTCCCCAATTCTATAATCCGTTCTCCCACAACTAATCCCCATAGCAATGGCTCAGGCAGCATAGTTGCACGTTGCCAAACTGTGCTAGTCCGCCAGACGCCAGTCAGTCCCGCATCGGCAATTAAGATAATGACGGCCAGTACAAAAATAATTGGTCAACCTGTCACGCAGGCCATTCAAACAGAGACAGTTGATATATAAAGTTTTTCCTTCATCAAAACTCGATGGGATGGCCGTTGATTTTAACTCGATGCGGAAGTCTAGTTTGGCTGGCTGGCTGGCTACTCGAAAAAAAATTCGATTCATTGGAAGGGAGGCAGGATGAGTTTCTTCGTACTACAACAGCAATCTATTTCTCTGCAATAGAGAGCGCTCAGCATCGAATTGACTCATTGGAGCTAACTTTTCAGCGCAGCCTGTTTCTTGCGTCTGTCTTTCGCTCTCTTACCTCTCCTCCCAAGGGAACGCTGCCAAGGATATATATACATACATACTAGCGAGTGCCAAAGGAGGCCTGAAAGAAAATCAATAAATAATTCAAAAAAGAGCTCGCCTTGAAAGACTGAATGGGGCCAGCCAGAGCAGGCTGGTTGCTGATCTTTGGAGAGAAAAAGTCGAAAGTCGGGGAGGAGTGAGTTGTTAAGAGTCTCGAGAAAGATAGGAGAATGGAACCAACGTGGAAAAAGCCGCGGCAGGTTTCAGCTGACAAAGTGATCCCCCTCCCCTGTCCGCAAGATTTGGGCAGGAAAATGAAATTTATTATCTCGGTCAAGCCGATTTTTTTAGACAGAAAACGGTCCATCTAGCCGCATGAGACGAGTAATAAAAAATTGTTCGTAAACGTTTATTTCTACTGTAAGTAGAGAAGTGAGAATAAAATCAAGCAATAATGTTGCAATTAAAAATAATCCATTAATGCATAGGCGACACTGAAAATATCTGATCATGTATTTTGAAATTTTAGGAGATATTTAATAGCATTTATTAAAGCGTTTTGAACAATTATACTCGTATTTTGAAAAATCACACGTCACAATAAATGATTTAATATAAATCCGAAAATATCTATCAGTATTTAATTTTTTAATTTTTACTAAAAATCGTATTTAACATAAAAGGATATGAAGTTGAATGTGAGCGCATCTAAAGACTTCAGGTAAAAAACCAAGGGATCTTAAGTCCTATCTAAGGATCTGAAGTTATAAAAAGGAATCTGATTAGTTCATCTTGGACTTGAAGTCATTTTTAAGAATCCGGAGTAATTTCTAAGAATCTGAAGTCAGTTCTAAGAATCTGAAGCAATTTCTAAGAATCTGAAGTCAGTTCTAAGAATGTTATGTAATTTCTAAGAATCCGGAGTAATTTCTAAGAATCTGAAGTCATTTCTAAGAATCAGAAGCAATTTCTAAGAATCTGAAGTCATTTCTAAGAATGTTATGTAATTTCTAAGAATCCGGAGTAATTTCTAAGAATCTGAAGTCATTTCTAAGAATCTGAAGCAATTTCTAAGAATCTGAAGTCATTTATAAGAATCTAAAGTCATTTCTAAGAATATGAAGCAATTTCTAAAAATCCGAAGTATTTTCTTAGAATCTGAAATAATGTCTAAGAATCTGAAGTTATTTTCTAAGAATCTGAAGTTAATTTTAACAATCTGAAGTAATTTTTAGAATTTGAAGTCATTTTAAGAATTTTAAGCAATTTATTAGAATATGAAGTAACTTTTAAGAATCAGAAGCAATTTCTAAGAATCTGAAGTCATTTCTAAGAATCGGAAATAATTTCTAAGAATCTGAAATCATTTTTAAGAATCTGAAGTTATTTTCTAAGAATCTGAAGTTAATTTTAAGAATCTGAAGTAATTTTTAGAATTTGAAGTCATTTTAAGAATCTTAAGCAATTTATTAGAATATGAAGTAACTTTTAAGAATCAGAAGCAATTTCTAAGAATCTGAAGTCATTTCTAAGAATCGGAAATCATTTCTAAGAATCTGAAGTCATTTCTAAGAATGTGAAGTCATTGCTAAGAATGTGGAGTCATTTCTAAGAATGTGAAGTCATTGCTTAGAATCAAAAATAATTTCTAAGAATCTGAAGCCACTTCTACGAATCTGAAGTCATTTCTAAGAATCTGAAGTCACGTATAAACATCTGAAGTAATATATCAGGATCTGAAGTGAAGGCTAATTAGCTGAAGTCCTTCCGAGAATATTAAAAGCTTAAAAGCTAAAAATCTAAGAATCTGAATTTATATCCAAGAATCAGTAAACTTACTTTAAGGCCTAAAGTTATTTCTAAAGAATGCAAAGTTTTATCCAAGGAGCTGAATTCATTCCTGAGAACAAAATTCCACATTCAACTGGCAATAGTTGAACATTGCAGACATTGACCTCCTGTTTAATTCATTGCATCAAACAGAAGCTTCGCTCACTCGAGTCAGCGCCGCCGCAGCTGTCGCCTCGTCCTGCCGCCCGCTGGCCAGAGTTACAACGCTGCTGCCAATAGGCTCGCCAGCTCCAGCTGAGTCGGCCTTCCTCCGCTGACGATAAAACTTCCACAACCGGTCGGCGGCGGTGACGGCCACGGCTAGAAGGGTGACGCCGAGCAGCCAGGCCTGGGTTGCGGTGATCGCCTCGCGCTCGAAGTTTTCCTGACATCCTAGTGTCGAGTAGTTGACCATTTTCTTAATGATTGTTTCTATGGCGACTGGGGATTCTGGCGAGTGGGAATAAACACGCGCCGATTGTCTTTATAGTGAGTTGAGGAAGGGCGGCGATCTCAAAGCAAGTCATTATGATTTCGTTAATTGGATTGAGTTGCTGCAACAATTTTACAAAGAATAGCTTAATAATTTGTCTTGCATGTAGAAAAGAAGACGAATGGCAATTAATTCAGGAAAATAAATTTCCTTAAAAATAATGTTGGAAAATACTATGTCAGTTATATTGCTTTCCTTGGGGTGAAAATTTGACTAAAAAATAATAACGCATCAAATCAACACTAGCAAACTGTAGATTTTAGCATTCGTCCAATTTTCAAAAGTTTTATAATACTACTTAGTTGCACGAGTAGTAGAATTTGCCCAATAAAAATTCATTCATAAATGTATAAATTATTATGAATGTTGTCAGACTGTCAATCCGAATTGGAAAGAATAACAAAATTCAGCGATTAACAACGTAATAGAAAAAAATTTTGCACATAGTTGGTCACAATAATTGATCCAAGGTAGACCTCGTTTTGGTTAGCCAACAAAGCCCAACTCATTTTGCCAGGGCAGACCTGCAGCTGGGAAAAAAAATTTTCCAATTTGTCCAAACTGCTTAATTGTCCGGGAAATTGAAAATAAAAAATGTTTCATTCCCATTGGAAGTGAGGTAAATTATATTTTACCTTGACTGTCCTACGGTCTGTCCGACATAGGGACAGTGGAAAACAAAACAAATAAATTTACGCTCGTAGCTGCAATAATAAAAATACTTTGAATTTGTAAAAGCTGATTCGAACGCAAATTTTTGTCTACATATCGTCAAAGATCTGAAGCTGCACATCAGGATCTGAAGCTGCACATCAGGATCTGAAGCTGCACATCAGGATCTGAAGCTGCACATCAGGATCTGAAGCTGCACATCAGGATCTGAAGCTGCCACATCAGGATCTGAAGCTGCACATCAGGATCTGAAGCTGCACATCAGGATCTGAAGCTGCACATCAGGATCTGAAGCTGCACATCAGGATCTGAAGCTGCACATCAGGATCTGAAGCTGCACATCAGGATCTGAAGCTGCACATCAGGATCTGAAGCTGCACATCAGGACCTGAAGCTGCACATCAGGATCTGAAGCTGCACATCAGGATCTGAAGCTGCACATCAGGATCTGAAGCTGCACATCAGGATCTGAAGCTGCACATCAGGATCTGAAGCTGCACATCAGGATCTGAAGCTGCACATCAGGATCTGAAGCTGCACATCAGGATCTGAAGCTGCACATCAGGACCTGAAGCTGCACATCAGGATCTGAAGCTGCACATCAGGATCTGAAGCTGCACAGCAGGATCTGAAGCTGCACATCAGGATCTGAAGCTGCACATCAGGACCTGAAGCTGCACATCAGGATCTGAAGCTGCACATCAGGACCTGAAGCTGCACATCAGGATCTGAAGCTACGCGAGACGAGTGACTTGCTCAAAGTCCTGAAGCGACTAATTCGAACTTGTAATTAAGTAAGCTTCAGCGACAAATGAGGCGCTTCAGCACAGCAACGGGGCAGCGAATAGAAGATCGGCGCCGAAGTGAATTCCGTGCCAGCGCTCCACCCGGACGTGGCCGGCGATGGAGCGAGCTGCCGCAGCGGCATCGGATGCTGGCGACTCAGCGTGTACCTGCTGCTGGAAAGTCATCCAGCCGGGACCGACTGCATCCAGATGGCGGGTAACTTGGCGTATATTAGGGATTAATGCAATTAATGCTCTTATCCTCACCACCCCACATTAGCCACACCCCACATTAGCCACACCCCACATTAGCCACACCCCACACTAGCCACACCCCACATTAGCCACACCCCACATTAGCCACACCCCACATTAGCCACACCCCACATTAGCCACACCCCACATTAGCCACACCCCACACTAGCCACACCCCACATTAGCCACACCCCACATTAGCCACACCCCACACTAGCCACACCCCACATTAGCCACACCCCACATTAGCCACACCCCACATTAGCCACACCCCACATTAGCCACACCCCACACTAGCCACACCCCACATTAGCCACACCCCACATTAGCCACACCCCACACTAGCCACACTCCACATTAGCCACAATAGCCAGACCCCACAAATAGCCACACAGCTCGCAGCTTGGGTCCGTATCCTAGGCAACCACACATTGAGAAAGAAATCGAGAAAGCAAAAGTCCCGTCTTCCCTTCGACTCCCAAAGCAAGTTGGGATCTGTGTGCGTGCACGTTGTGTCTACATATCGTCAAAGATCTGAAGCTGCACATCAGGATCTGAAGCTGCACATCAGGATCTGAAGCTGCACATCAGGATCTGAAGCTGCACATCAGGATCTGAAGCTGCACATCAGGATCTGAAGCTGCACATCAGGATCTGAAGCTGCACATCAGGATCTGAAGCTGCACATCAGGATCTGAAGCTGCACATCAGGATCTGAAGCTGCACATCAGGATCTGAAGCTGCACATCAGGATCTGAAGCTGCACATCAGGATCTGAAGCTGCACATCAGGATCTGAAGCTGCACATCAGGACCTGAAGCTGCACATCAGGATCTGAAGCTGCACATCAGGATCTGAAGCTGCACATCAGGATCTGAAGCTGCACATCAGGATCTGAAGCTGCACATCAGGATCTGAAGCTGCACATCAGGATCTGAAGCTGCACATCAGGATCTGAAGCTGCACATCAGGATCTGAAGCTGCACAGCAGGATCTGAAGCTGCACATCAGGATCTGAAGCTGCACATCAGGACCTGAAGCTGCACATCAGGATCTGAAGCTGCACATCAGGACCTGAAGCTGCACATCAGGATCTGAAGCTACGCGAGACGAGTGACTTGCTCAAAGTCCTGAAGCGACTAATTCGAACTTGTAATTAAGTAAGCTTCAGCGACAAATGAGGCGCTTCAGCACAGCAACGGGGCAGCGAATAGAAGATCGGCGCCGAAGTGAATTCCGTGCCAGCGCTCCACCCGGACGTGGCCGGCGATGGAGCGAGCTGCCGCAGCGGCATCGGATGCTGGCGACTCAGCGTGTACCTGCTGCTGGAAAGTCATCCAGCCGGGACCGACTGCATCCAGATGGCGGGTAACTTGGCGTATATTAGGGATTAATGCAATTAATGCTCTTATCCTCACCACCCCACATTAGCCACACCCCACATTAGCCACACCCCACATTAGCCACACCCCACACTAGCCACACCCCACATTAGCCACACCCCACATTAGCCACACCCCACATTAGCCACACCCCACATTAGCCACACCCCACATTAGCCACATTAGCCACACCCCACATTAGCCACACCCCACATTAGCCACACCCCACATTAGCCACACCCCACACTAGCCACACCCCACATTAGCCACACCCCACACTAGCCACACCCCACACTAGCCACACCCCACATTAGCCACACCCCACATTAGCCACACCCCACATTAGCCACACCCCACAAATAGCCACACCCCACATTAGCCACACCCCACATTAGCCACACCCCACATTAGCCACACCCCACACTAGCCACACTCCACAATAGCCACACCCCACATTAGCCACACCCCACATTAGCCACACCCCACATTAGCCACACTCCACAATAGCCACAATAGCCAGACCCCACATTAGCCACACCCCACATTAGCCACACCCCACAAATAGCCACACCCCACATTAGCCACACCCCACATTAGCCACACCCCACACTAGCCACACCCCACATTAGCCACACCTCACATTAGCCACACCCCACATTAGCCACACCCCACACTAGCCACACCCCACATTAGCCACACCCCACATTAGCCACACCCCACATTAGCCACACCCCACACTAGCCACACTCCACATTAGCCACACCCCACATTAGCCACACCCCACATTAGCCACACCCCACACTAGCCACACCCCACATTAGCCACACCCCACAAATAGCCACACCCCACATTAGCCACACCCCACACTAGCCACACCCCACATTAGCCACACCCCACATTAGCCACACCCCACATTAGCCACACCCCACATTAGCCACACCCCACATTAGCCACACCCCACATTAGCCACACCCCACATTAGCCACATCCCACATTAGCCACACCCCACATTAGCCACACCCCACATTAGCCACACCCCACACTAGCCACACTCCACATTAGCCACAATAGCCAGACCCCACATTAGCCACACCCCACATTAGCCACACCCCACATTAGCCACACCCCACATTAGCCACACCCCACATTAGCCACACCCCACATTAGCCACACCCCACATTAGCCACACCCCACACTAGCCACACTCCACATTAGCCACACCCCACATTAGCCACACCCCACATTAGCCACACCCCACATTAGCCACACCCCACAAATAGCCACACCCCACATTAGCCACACCCCACATTAGCCACACCCCACATTAGCCACACCCCACACTAGCCACAATAGCCACACCCCACACTAGCCACACCCCACATTAGCCACACCCCACATTAGCCACACCCCACACTAGCCACAATAGCCACACCCCACATTAGCCACACCCCACATTAGCCACACCCCACATTAGCCACACCCCACATTAGCCACACCCCACATTAGCCACACCCCACATTAGCCACACCCCACACTAGCCACACCCCACATTAGCCACACCCCACATTAGCCACACCCCACATTAGCCACATTAGCCACACCCCACATTAGCCACACCCCACATTAGCCACACCCCACATTAGCCACACCCCACATTAGCCACACCCCACATTAGCCACACCCCACACTAGCCACACCCCACATTAGCCACACCCCACATTAGCCACACCCCACACTAGCCACACTCCACATTAGCCACAATAGCCAGACCCCACAAATAGCCACACAGCTCGCAGCTTGGGTCCGTATCCTAGGCAACCACACATTGAGAAAGAAATCGAGAAAGCAAAAGTCCCGTCTTCCCTTCGACTCCCAAAGCAAGTTGGGATCTGTGTGCGTGCACGTTGTGCTCAGTTTGCGAAGTCAATTTTTGTTTGCCAACCTGTAGGCAGCAGAGAGAGAGTCTGCTATGGCTAGGGTTTGACTTCTCTTGCATTGTTTACCAGGCCAAGGTAAACCAGTCTCCCTGAGCTGAGCTCACCACTGATGAGGGGGTATATATGCATGCTGGCAACTGAATAAATCCCCAAGAGCTTTCTCCCTTCGTTTTAATCCATATAAAATTGAAAATTTTCAATGGCGCTTAGTCGCAGGTTCAGCACCATTTGCAGTGGACTAGCTGAGTGAGTTATTTTGTTATAAACTTTTTCCCACAAAAAGTAATTTTCTCAACATATCGGAGCTTTCATTAAGTAAAATTTGGAATCGCACAACCGGCACCAAATGTTAATTTCGCAACATATCGTTCGCTACACACGAGTATACGAATTTTAAGAATTTGCACCTGTTTTCGAACATTTTTTTAAGCAACCAACCAGGCAAATTGAATGTACTCGGTTATCATAGCAACAAGCTGAACAAACAAGGTAATTTTTTGTAGTAAGATGACCACACACACTAGGAAACTGTGCAGCCATGTCTGAAGATCAATAAATTCATTCCCTTGAAGCAATAACAGGCAAGCCATTCGTCCAGTGTCATTCTGACAAAAAAGTAAACACTACTGCTAGTTTTGAGTAGCCTAAAACCCATGGAGTTGGGGTGGGTTAGCTCTAACGGACTCAAGTCATTTCCGAATGCGACCGTCGTTTAGTAAGAGATATAGCTTGAGTAAAAACTTTCGCTTGAGAAAAAATGCGTTCTCAAGTTAGAGGGGAGGGAGTTGGACACCCTGCCTGACAGGAAAACTTGAAAGGACTTGTGAAGGAAGACAGCACACAGTGGCCTGAGTTTAAACAGTCGAGCTTTACTTAAACATACAGCAGCTCGGGCTTCATTGCTCAGTTTAAATAATCATAAATACCGCAAACCGATGGGCCAATTTCTGTCTGTTCTTAGTCTTTTCTTAACAAAGAATGTTTCTTACAAAATAGGTTTCTCAGAAAAATTTTCTGAAAAGAATCGTTTCTTAGAAAAAGTAATCGTTTGTTTGAAAAAATAGCGTTTCTTAGAAGAAATTTTCTTAGAAAGCAGATTTTTTTCGAAATCTACGAAACAAGATTTCTAAGAAAGCGTCGAAGCTACAAGGAGTCGATTTTGGGATGTCGGCAAAACCGCGCGCCGCTTCGTTGCATCCCGCCGGCGGGCGCGGTCATCAGAAAGCCGCCTCGTCAACGTCCACCAACTCGTCGTTGTCGCGGTCGCGGTTAAAAAGCGACGCGACGGCCGTGTCAGCCGCGGCCGCATTCGCCAGCGTCGGCGGCGGCGGCGGCGGCGTCGGATGGTCCGAGGACGCCTCGGCGCTGTCCGTCCTTAGTGGCAGCGGAGCCTCCGGCGTCCCCGACCCCGCCAAGGAGGTCTTCCACGTCGTTCGCGTCCACAGCCAGACGAAACCGCCGCCGCCCGATCTCCTCCTGTGCTTCAGCGGACCGAGGCATCGGGTTGACGACGAGGCGACCGAGGTGCCCGACGCCGTTGGCGGCGGCGGCGGGGGAGGCCGACGAACTCCGGCGAGAGCTCGCGGCGGAGGATTTTCTTCTGTGCCCGCAGGCGCAACCTCGGGCGCCTCGGCGGCGACAAAATTGTCGTCGAAAAAGTCGACGTCGACAGGAGAAGCGACTTCGACGAGGCCCGTGTCTGTTCACTCCTCGGTGGAGGAGGCCCCGGCCGTTGGGTGAGACGCATCGCTGATTAAATGAGCTCACTGCATGAACTCCCCCTATGGGCTCACTGCATGAACTCGCCCTATGAGCTCACTGCATGAACTCGCCCTATGAGCTCACTGCATGAACTCACCCTATGAGCTCACTGCATGAACTCACCCTATGAGCTCACTGCATGAACTCCCCTATGAGCTCACTGCATGAACTCCCCCTATGAGCTCACTGCATGAACTCCCCTATGAGCTCACTGCATGAACTCGCCCTATGAGCTCACTGCATGAACTCACCCTATGAGCTCTTATGAGCTCCCCGGGAAGGCAAGCTCGCAAGATTGGCTCAGAACCAAAGTTGGACAGTCGGCAACTGAAGCCGTCCGTGTGGGCTGCGGCTTTCCAATCTGCCTCTCCGCTAATTATTATACCGGTTGCGGCATGCCACTTCACGGCTTGCTCGCCACATCCCCTGAATGGATTTCCGCGGACTAATTAGAGTAATTAGTTTCGGAGAGATGTACTCTTTCTGCCTGTCAACTTCCGCTTTGAGCATCGCTATATTTCCTGCTCTATAAGCCAGTAGGATTCTATAATTTCCTATGATAAACAATGGATAGATAGATAGATAGATAGATAGATAGATAGATAGATAGATAGATAGATAGATAGATAGATAGATAGATAGATAGATAGATAGATAGATAGATAGATAGATAGATAGATAGATAGATAGATAGATAGATAGATAGATAGATAGATAGATAGATAGATAGATAGATAGATAGATAGATAGATAGATAGATAGATAGATAGATAGATAGATAGATAGATAGATAGATAGATAGATAGATAGATAGATAGATAGATAGATAGATAGATAGATAGATAGATAGATAGATAGATAGATAGATAGATAGATAGATAGATAGATAGATAGATAGATAGATAGATAGATAGATAGATAGATAGATAGATAGATAGATAGATAGATAGATAGATAGATAGATAGATAGATAGATGATGGCTTAAGAGAAGTAGTTTTTTTAATCCTATTTAAACACGCAAATCAAGGCCTCAATTCGCCTCCCGTTTCGTATTCAGCAGCAAGGCGCATGTTGGAGAATCGGAAGAAAAAAGGGGTGCCGCCTCTTCCTCATCCGTTTTTATCTCCTATTCCCGGATTAGCTTTTTCGCGTCTTCTGCTTCGTCGTAGGGCCTTCGTTTTTTTTTCCAATTTTGTCTAATGCTAAGCCGCACGCAACGCGGAGGCTCCAGTTTCAGCTCCCTGCCCCAGCTGAGAACACGGGAGGGGTCAGGCTGGGGGGGAATGGGGGAAAACAGCAACGTGGAGTATGTTTTATAGTCACACCGGGTGAAAATTGGGGAAAATTATTGACTTGATGACTTTTTGGGAGGACAGCGGAAGCAGCAACGATGAAAACACATTTTTCAGTTTGAAGAATTGAACTGGGCGAACAGATCTGTTGACAGACAGCGAATTTAGTTCCCTATTTTTTCTGACAGAAATTACCCTGCCTCTCGTTAATAATCCCAGTTTCCTCGACCAAACTGACTAGCAGGGCGAACCTGTCTTGGCTCTATTATTGCCAATGGCAGCACCAAGGCACGAAGTCCTTAGCCCAGCTCAAAGAAACGGATGCTTCTTAGGAGGCCACTCGATGGGGGGGAAGGGAAGGGAGAAAAATGAGCCAAGCGGGCAAATTATAAGCAGAAGGAGAAGCTGAGGGATCCGAGCGCGATGCAGTGCGCCAAGTGTGCGAAGCTTGGGCGGGGACTGATGCAGGAAGCAGCCTCCCGAGCTTTTCCCTTTACGCCTTAACTCCCCTCTCCTCTAGGCCCTTCCAACTAACCAAAATCTGACAAACTCCTTGTGGACCTACTCTATACAAAACTCCCCCTACGAATTGGGATCTGAGCCAGGTATAGGGAAACAGAATCCCTTGTACACACACACACACACACACACAGAGCGAGACTCTATAGGCAAAAACTATAGTTGGTTCATTATTTACGACCCGCGATCACTAGATGGATAGCAAAGGAGAGACACAAGAGGCAGAGACACGGGGAGATTCAACACCCGTAATTCGGGATCATTTTTTTGCTCGATCCCAACTCCCTTTTTAACCGTCTCTCGTTACCTTGAGAAAGGCAGACCAAATCCTTTAGGTAGGGGGATTTACCTTTTTTTGCCCACGTACAGCCTGCAAATCGGACTCGAAATCTCCCTTTCGTTTTTCGTCATAATCCATTGATATATTATGCCGAAATCCCTTCCTGTATATTCCCCTATCGATCTAAGCGGCTCTCTACCCTGTGGCATTATTCGAATGCGAATCTACTGATTATGGACAGCTAAACACCTTTATCTCAACATCATTTTACAGCCTCTTTGGCCGGCTGAAATCCCTAAAGTTATTCCTTATTCTGTGGATCCTGTATTCACAGAATTGACTTGGCAAAATGTCCTTGGGTATATAGGCCTGTTTAATGGAACAGAGTTAATGAATTTTATGCGAGGCTAAGTATATTTTTTATGATTATTTTTTTGACCTTTTAACGTTAACTTCTGCATTAAATTTGGTTTCTTAAGCCTGGCCCACGAATTTGGTACGGGGATATTTAGTAGATTTTTGCATTTTTCATGTGTCTGTGGGTGTTCATGCGTACAAATGGAGGGACACTTTCAGACTTTGAGAGGGAGAGGGTGATACTTTGAGAGGAAGAGGGTGAGACTTTGAGAGGGAGGGTGAGACTTTGAGAGGGAGGGTAAGATTTTGAGAGGGAGGTTGAGATAATGAGAGGGAGGGTGAGATAATGAGAGGGAGGGTGAGACTACGAGAGGGAGAGGAGACTACGAGAGGGCGAAGGAGACTACGAGAGGGAGAGGAGACTACGAGAGGGAGAGGAGACTACGAGAGGGAGAAGGAGACTTTGAAAGGAAGAGGGAGACTTTGAGATGGAGGGTGAGACTTTGAGATGGAGAGTGAGACTTTGAGAGGGAGAGTGCAACAATGAGAGGGAGAGGAGACTTTGAAAGGAAGAGGGAGACTTTGAGAGGGAGGGTGAGACTTTGAGAGGGAGGGTGAGACTACGAGAGGGAGAGGAGACTACGAGAGGGAGAGGAGACTTTGAAAGGAAGAGGGAGACTTTGAGATGGAGGGTGAGACTTTGAGAGGGAGAGTGAGACTTTGGGAGTGAGAGTGAGACTATGAGAGGAAGAGGGTGACTTTGAGAGGGAGGGTAAGATTTTGAGAGGGAGGTTGAGACAATGAGAGGGAAGGTGAGACAATGAGAGGGAGGGTGAGACAATGAGGGGGGGTGAGACTTTGAGAGGGAGGGTGAGACTTTGAGAGGGAGGGTGAGACTTTGAGAGGGAGAGGAGACTACGAGAGGGAGAGGAGACTTTGAAAGGAAGAGGGAGACTTTGAGAGGGAGGGTGAGACTTTGAGAGGGAGGGTGAGACTACGAGAGGGAGAGGAGACTACGAGAGGGAGAGGAGACTTTGAAAGGAAGAGGGAGACTTTGAGAGGGAGGGTGAGACTTTGAGAGGGAGGGTGAGACTACGAGAGGGAGAGGAGACTACGAGAGGGAGAGGAGACTTTGAAAGGAAGAGGGAGACTTTGAGATGGAGGGTGAGACTTTGAGAGGGAGAGTGAGACTTTGGGAGTGAGAGTGAGACAATGAGAGGGAGAGGAGGCTTTAAGAGGTAGGGTGAGACTATGAGAGGAAGAGGGTGACTTTGAGAGGGAGGGTGAGACTGAGAGGGAGAGGAGTCTTTGAGAGGGAGGGTGAGACTGAGAGGGAGAGGAGTCTTTGAGAGGTAGGGTGAGACTATGAGAGGAAGAGGGTGACTTTGAGATGGAGGGTGAGACTTCGAGAGGGAGAGTGAGACTTTGGGAGTGAGAGTGAGACAATGAGAGGGAGAGGAGACTTTAAGAGGTAGGGTGAGACTATGAGAGGAAGAGGGTGACTTTGAGAGGGAGGGTGAGACTGAGAGGGAGTCTTTGAGAGAGAGGGTAAGACTATGGGAGGGGAGGGAAAGTGGCGCGAAGTCGATTGAATAGGCCGGGTGGACTCAAATCTGGTTGAGAAATAATGGCTGATGACGCAATCAAAAGTCACGGCCAAGAAAGACATGATAAAAACGTTGGGCAGAAGAGATTAAATCCGAATCAAAGGGAAAGAAGAGTCAGATAATTAATAAAAGGATGGGATTTTCAATAAGTCATTAAGGAAATCATGACGTGGCATTTTTTTATTGAAAAGGATTATTAAAATGAATGCAGTTCGTTAATCATCTTTTTCCCCCGGGCCTGTTCGCAGCAGGGCAAAAACGCGTAGCTTGCTTAGAATGCTGAGTATATTTGATCTGAATTTTAGCTCCCCTAAAAACTGCGCACTTAGGATTAGGGATTTTACGGAGTGATCGGCTAGATTCTACGATTATCTCCGATTATTCAACTCCCATTTAAGGCATCCTTCTTGTACAGGTTCGATTAGATAAGCTTGAAGGGTTCGATTGGCTTTTGAGGTCGAGGTGTTACATTACTTTGTTAGATAGTCAGTTGCTATTTTATAGCTACACGAGTTCGATTTGATTGCGTCTTCGAGGCTGCAATAAATAATAGTCGGAAGCGAAGAGACTGCAGAAAGAAAGAAGGGAAGCGAGAGAGGGGTGCCGGGAGAGCACTTGTACGAGCAGAAAGTCATTTTCATCATTTGAAATATTAAATAGATCAGAAAATTATGGTTGCCGTAATAATAATAATCATCCACGAAGGTTGTGACCTCAGTGACGCAACGCCTTCGGCGTCGAGGCAATTTTGTCCATTTTTCTGACTACTTACAGCTTACATAGCTGGTAGAATGTACGCAGGCAAACCTAATGTACATACAATGTACAGACGCAAGTGTACATATGCCCAGACTTTCTCATCCCCCCGGCTGTGTACACTGCGTCTGCGTGAGGGGTTGGTCCTTAGGGCAATTAACACCAACCCCTTGCACGAAGTCGAGCCACGAGAAATTGGTTCTACAGCAGATAACCACTGCACCACGCCACCCCATTTAGGCTTATTCACACCGCCATCAAATGAAGTACTAGCTAAAATCACACGAATGTACATTAAATTCTTTAAAGATTTATTGGACTATTGATGCCAACCAATTTTTCTTTCTCATAATCAGTCGTCAGAAAAATACCACACACAAGTATTCGCATGTGAGAATACATTTTTAATGTGTTCGCAAAGACAAAATTGATGTACCAAAAATCGCACATCCGTCATCAGATTTCGAGATCAGGACGAGGATCGAGCCCGACCTCCAGCCGCAGCTGCAGGTGTGGCCCGAGTTCTCCGAGACGGACATTAACAACGAGAAATGGGTGAGAGCCGAATAAACGATGGAGAAAAGGAGAGAATTAGAAATTGAGGCGCGCGGTTTGCGTGTCAAATGGGATTTTCCAAGCTCGCCGGCAAGCTTAACCCAAGTTTCTTCTGCATCATCTTTTCTTTCTTTTCTTTCTCTCTACCTAGCCGAACTAACTAACTACTTGGACGCAAAAAAGGGGCGTGCAGGCGGCGTCGGCCCGCGACTAATTTCAAACGAAGCTGAGGTTGGAGCAGGGGATACGCAGCGACTGGGGAGCGGCGTGGATGTGGGTACCTGCATCTCTCTTGAGCAGGAGCGAGTGACTAATTGGCAGCCTGCAGCGCCTCCTCTTTCCCCGCGCCTCTCTCTGTGCCGTGCCGCCCCTGTCTACTGAAAAAAGCTAGAGAAAAAAAATAATTAGAATTTGGCAAGAGAGACAAAAAATAGCGGGTCGAACGTTGTCGAACGGGAAGGAAGCTTTGAGAGACCGACACGAGGGGGGGGGGGGGCGGCCGACTTTCGCAGGCGCACAGGTAGAAATTAGCAACAGCAATAGAAAGGCGATCTTGATCGACTAGTGCGTGAGGACTCCATGCAGGGCGTGGCGTTGGGAGTTTCTCGAATTGGCCGGCCACCCTTGGGAATAAACTGGGCGCGGAGGGGACGAGGCCGAGAAGTTGAGTCCGGCATATCGGTATTGTCCTCCTACTCGCACAGCGCACACATACATTTTCCCGGCAAGGAGAGTAAGGGAGTGAGACTGCTCAACTGATTAGAGAGACAGAGAGAGAGAGAGTCAGCCTTGCTGGACCCTCTGTTCCCGGCATGGGAAGATGGCGTGGATCGGGATGGCGTTGGACAGGTGGGCAGCCGGCGATCCCCGGCTTAGCCAATCGGTGACAGGGACTGCTGACTCCAAGCATGTGCCGCACTGGGGAGCTTTTTGGGCGGCTAGGGTGGGGGGGGGGGTTGAGCAGTAGTGCTCAGCGCTGTGCTCAAAGGTGAGCCTTCGCTAGCGAATGAGTCTGGGGAGAATGGAGAAGAGAAAGCCCAGAATGAGGCTGAGGCCAGCCGCCCACAACAGTAGATGAGGTGGGATGGTTGGAAGGGGGGTCGGTAGGTGCCAGGGAGCGGCAACGCCCTGAGCCGATGGCTGCCGGCCCTCACCTGCACCTTTCTGGACTGGAACTGCATGTTGGCCGGGGGGTGGCTTGGTGGGTTGTCGGTCTGTTCGCGTGTATGTAAGGCACTGCACGAGTCCGACAGGGATTTGAGCGGCTCTGCGTCCCGGGTTGGGGCCGGGCCCGTCTCCCGAGGGCGGATGAGGGGGGCCTTGACCCCCCTCTACTGACAACTCAAACAGAACAATCACAACTCATTGTCCGCCATATAATTTTAGGATGCGCTGGCTGGACCGCATCAGCAACAGGGAGGCGGCGGCAGATCAAAGGGAACGGAGAAAGCGCCGAAAGGTGCAGCTGTGGCAGCGGCGGCTGCTGCATCTGCGGTAAGACCGAAATTCACGTATTTTAGGGTTTTCAAAGCCACAGACCAAGCTAAGACTCACTGAGCCTCTCCCTACAATACACGCTGACCAAACTGACACTCACTGAGCCTCTCCCTACAATACACGCTGACCAAACTGACACTCACTGAGCCTCTCCCTACAATACACGCTGACCAAACTGACACTCACTGAGCCTCTCCCTACAATACACGCTGACCAAACTGACACTCACTGAGCTTCTCCCTACAATACACGCTGACCAAACTGACACTCACTGAGCCTCTCCCTACAATACACGCTGACCAAACTGACACTCACTGAGCCTCTCCCTACAATACACGCTGACCAAACTGACACTCACTGAGCCTCTCTCTACAATACACGCTGACCAAACTGACATTTACTGAGCCTCTCCCTACAATACACGCTGACCAAACTGACACTCACTGAGCCTCTCCCTACAATACACGCTGACCAAACTGACACTCACTGAGCCTCTCCCTACAATACACGCTGACCAAACTGACACTCACTGAGCCTCTCCCTACAATACAACGCTGACCAAACTGACACTCACTGAGCTCTCCCTACAATACACGCTGACCAAACTGACACTCACTGAGCCTCTCCCTACAATACACGCTGACCAAACTGACACTCACTGAGCCTCTCCCTACAATACACGCTGACCAAACTGACACTCACTGAGCCTCTCCCTACAATACACGCTGACCAAACTGACACTCACTGAGCCTCTCCCTACAATACACGCTGACCAAACTGACACTCACTGAGCCTCTCCCTACAATACACGCTGACCAAACTGACACTCACTGAGCCTCTCCCTACAATACACGCTGACCAAACTGACACTCACTGAGCCTCTCCCTACAATACACGCTGACCAACTGACACTCACTGAGCCTCTCCCTACAATACACGCTGACCAAACTGACACTCACTGAGCCTCTCCCTACAATACACGCTGACCAAACTGACACTCACTGAGCCTCTCCCTACAATACACGCTGACCAAACTGACACTCACTGAGCCTCTCCCTACAATACACGCTGACCAAACTGACACTCACTGAGCCTCTCCCTACAATACACGCTGACCAAACTGACACTCACTGAGCCTCTCCCTACAATACACGCTGACCAAACTGACACTCACTGAGCCTCTCCCTACAATACACGCTGACCAAACTGACACTCACTGAGCCTCTCCCTACAATACACGCTGACCAAACTGACACTCACTGAGCCTCTCCCTACAATACACGCTGACCAAACTGACACTCACTGAGCCTCTCCCTACAATACACGCTGACCAAACTGACACTCACTGAGCCTCTCCCTACAATACACGCTGACCAAACTGACACTCACTGAGCCTCTCCCTACAATACACGCTGACCAAACTGACACTCACTGAGCCTCTCCCTACAATACACGCTGACCAAACTGACACTCACTGAG